>CM057821.1:77825007-78425007 GCA_030067965.1 Latrodectus elegans | reverse complement strand
AACATTATTTTTCGTCAATAGTAGAAAATCACATAAGACAAATATATGGTTGCTACTTAGATAAACCATTTGTGTGTTTCCTTAAATACGACTTCAGTTCTAATAGTTATTTTTATAATAAGTTAATTATAAAATAGAACAGCACACTTGACGTATTCACGTCTTTAATGTTGTTTGGATATCCTATACCACGGCATCAATAATTGTCGTTATATTAGGCGGTGGGGTCTGGTTGATAAGGGCGTCACTATCAGAAGATGGTGAATTCGAATTCTGACTTAACAAGAGATCCGTTATGTTCACTAAATGTAAATGGGGTACGTTAAATAGTTCGCCATGTAATTTAAGTGACATAATACCTCTAACAGTGGCAGATCAAATGTTGTGGGTCTTCTATTTGTTTCCTGCTTCTAAATTATGAAATATCAAACCCGGCTGTTTTCATCTTACAAGTAGAGCCCAATTCTGTGTTAGGTGCAAAGAACTATGCGGTTTTTTTTTTTTCAATGAACAGTTTCTTTTAAACATGATTATGTTTTGCTTATATGCCATTATGGTTATTTTTGCACACGAGAGTTAATTGAATCGGTACATAAATACATAACGTTGCAGATGAAACAAGGACTGTACCTCAAGTTTAATGGGTTTGGAATAATCGCCAGTCACCAAATGCTTCGTCATTTTAAACCATCGTTACGCGACGAGTTCACACCGGTGAGCTGGTTTTATCCTCTTCTCATCCACGCCACACCAGCGGGAAGGAATTTGAACTTCACAGATTAACGTGGACACATCCCAAGCCCACGAAGCTCCAGCAACCCAGTGAGGGAGTATACGTGGTCAACCTCCCAATTACTGCCCGCGGCAAATGATGCTTCACTTTGCTGATCTTAACATGAAGCGGAGTGAAGCTGTTGAGCCACTGGAGGTGAGCCCGGACTCTACCTCAAGTTTAAAGGGTTTGGAATAATCCCAGTCAACTAACGCTTGGTCATTTCGAATCATGGTCAGTTGATCAGTTCACGCCTGAGCTGGTTCTCTCTTCTTCACATCCACGCCACACCAGCGGTAGGACTTTGGACTTCACAGATTAACGTGGACACGTCCAGAACATGACTTAATCTACCTGGGGTCCAGAGTATAAGCTTCTTTGGTCCCTACTTCTCCTCTACTTCACTACTTCAATACTGAAAAACTGAACTTTATAAAGCCATTTAAAATATTCATCTTATTATAGTTAGATAGTACAAGAAAATTTACGGTAATCTAAAACAGCTATAAAGTCCCCCTCCCTCCAATGGTCAGACGAAATAATCGTTCTGTCCATTTTAATGACCTAACAATTGTATGCCCATCAATTAAAGGATAGAGCGCATGTGAATATCTAGAAATTGACACAAATGCTATTTAAATTTATAATTAGAAAATATAAAGCTTTTGGATGCATTCTTTAATGTGGGGGCCAAGGGCAACTGCTCTGTATGCCCCATGCCTTTGTCAGGCTCTAGACACGTCTCAACGCATGGAGTTCCAAGAACCCAATTGAGGGAGAATGTGGTCACCCTGCCAATCACTGCCCGAGTCAAATGCTTCTTCAATTTGCTGATCTTAACGGGAAGCTTATGAGAAATTGGAGCTTTAATTAAATCGGAAGTTACAGTTTAAATAAACGGATACTAAATTACAATAAATATCCGAATGAAACTTAGAATCAATTTAACAATTGTTGAACTAAAGGCTAATTATATTAAGCTGCTTGCTCTCTCTTGAGTTTACTTATATATGACTCTTGACTTATGTAATTTTAGTTATTTATTTTACATTTATATATATTTTTATCGTATAATAAAAAATTTGAAAATAGATAACAGTGTAAAAAGTACGTAATCAATTTAATTTTAATTTTTATTAAATACGTTTTTACTTTAATTAAATTTATGCTGTTAAAAATGACAAGAAAATGTTCTTTTTACAAGAAAACGAATTCATGAATTTATCGTTTTTTTTTTAAATATTTGAAGTGGTTTTCAATAAACTCTTGAAAATAAATCTAAAGTAACTTCCTAATAAGTACAGAATCAGTATATTATAGTTGTCCCCATTTTTAAATCTGACATTAGAAAAAGAAACATTAGTTACCTAAATTTGCATATTACAGACTGGAAGATGTTTTTGAAATGAGATAACTTTTTAATGAATATTAAATGAGTTGAAGAGAGATCTAAAGACCAAATGCAAATTGTCTTAGTTCAGTAAATCATGTTTATTAACATATTCAGAGAGAGGGGGTAAAAATTCTTTTTCCTTAAACTAGAGTTTATTTCGGAAACAAAATTTAAAACTATGCATAATGTAGCATTTTGGAAGAAATTAGGTCGTATTTCTAAAATATCATAATATTATATATATATATATATATATATATATATATATATATATATATATATATATATATATATATATATATATATATATATATATATATATACATACATACATACATACATACATATATATATATATATATATATATATATATATATATATATATATATATATATATATATATATATATATATATATATATATATATAATTCATTTAATAAACAAATATTATTTATAATTTTGTACACACACAATATTCAAAAAATATTTGCGGAAATCATTTATTTCGCAAATATTTCACAATTTTCGTTAATATTTGAAGTGGGTTTTAATAAACACATGAAAATTAATCTCTTTCTCTCTTTCTTTAAATACATTTGTTTCATAATATCCATTTTATTTAATAGTTCCTTATTCACATAAAACGAAATGAAATAAATTTATTTGAAAAATGAAATTTTGTCTTTAATTTGAATTTGTTATCTAAAAATTTCAAACAATTTTTGGGAAAGAAATTATATAACTAATAAAATACAAGGACGAAAACTCTGTTATGTCCAAGAAAATGAAAATTCACTAGAGATTTGATTGGATTTAAGAAAATTAAGAACAAGAAATAAAAATATTTTATGGAAGAAAATGGGATCATGTAAATAACAAAAAGTTTGGATATTTAAGGAAACCTATTTACAACCAAGAAAATTTGATCAAGAACTGTATAAATCGATGTAAGTGATGCCAATCGAATTAAGTTAAAAGTGATCCAATGAAGTTATCTTATTTCTGACTTGTCGTGTGACATAATAGTGTTAGAACTAACCCCAAATATTGGATAAAGTATGCAGCAGCTGTTTTCCAAACTCTTTAGATATTTGTCAAGATGTTGTTTAGTATTAAATTATTGCAAATCTACAATTTTTTTAGCATTCAACATAGGCCTGGTTGGTTAGGGTGTCACTCTCATAATCGGATGGTAGTGAGTTCGAATCCCGACTTAACTGAAGATCCTGGGGCTGGGGCACGTTAAAACTGAGCATGGTCATAATGATACCCCTGCGGGTGGCAGTCCCAAGTGTTGGGGGTCTTCTGTTTGGTCAATGCTTCAATATCACGGAGACTCCACCAGACTGTTTCTATCTAACTTATAGAGCCCTCAACAACATTCTATATATCTTTCTTTAGTTTTTGACAAAGAAACAGAGAACTTCAAAATTACAAAAATTTTGATTTATAAAGTGATATTCCTATAAACTGTTTTATAACTATATGTATACTATTTATTTGGCTTTAGTTAAAACTTGGTTTTACGTTGCAAAATGAAGTTTGAAGAATAGATCAGCTAAAAACGTATTTCCCATGAGGTCAAACGTTTAAACTCTATTTAGTTACCAGTTTATTAAATGTTAAATCTGGGATAACTTTACATCTGTATTTAATGTATTTTCCAAAGGCAACTCTGAGTGGCTCAGTAGCTTCCCGTTAAGATCAGCAAAATGAAGCCTCATTTGCAGAGGGAGGTGATTGGGAGGGTGAACACATTTCACCCTCACTGTTTTTCTCTCACTCTGAATTGCTGGAGCTCCGTGGGTTGGGATTGTGTCCACGTGCATCTGTGATGTACAAAGTCCTTCCGCTGGTGTGGTGTAGATGAAGAGAGAATGATGCCAACCCAGGTATGATCGCATCACCTGGCTATGGTTCCAAATGAAGAGTTGTTTGTTGATGGGTGAATATACCAAATCCGTAAATTTTATAAGATACAATATAGAATTGCTTTATATCGCTATATATGTATAGGCACTATTCGAAAAAGCTTAAACTCCTAAGTTGTAACAAGTAAAATCATCAATTTAAAAAAACGATTGAAAATTTCTAATATATTATTTAAAAACAGTCCTGATTCAGGAATGTAGAAAATACTGAGATATGATGCCGTGCATATGATTTTTTTATCTACTCTCAATAGTTAAGCGTACATGATAATTTATTTTAAAAGAAAATGAGAGTTACACGCCTCTATTCTTGAAGCGAGAAGTGCTCCTGAGCGGAATATTGCATTGTTTAAATTAAAAACATAATGACATAAGCTACTTTATAGGAAATTCAAATCACATCGTTCATAAAGATTAAAATTAATTACAAAATCGGTCATCAATATTGCAAATTGAAACATACTTTTGTTTCAAACTAGCCAAAGAGGAATATCTTGATAAATTTTTCGTTCTATCCCATGCATACGTCTTCAACTCAATTCAAGATAAAATTTCAAACTGAATAAAGATTTTGGTTAAATCGATACAGGATGTCCCGCTAAATTAATGACATTTTCGAAAAAGAAATAGTAGTCGTCAAGAAAGGGGAAAAAATGGCACGAAAAGTGATATGATATTCATTGTTTAGTAAATTCGGAATAGGGGAACAACTTCATTTAAATAGGCTAGGAGCTTAAATTAAATAGGGAAACAGCTTATATATATATATATATAATTATTTGAAGGCAGGTAGAGAATTCGTCAAGTCGGATTGACAACCCAATCTTCATATGATGTGATGTCATAGATATTTTAAGCCAATGAGAATCGTAACAAAAAGGGGTATTCAGAATGTTACCTGTAACGAAAAACAAAATTATGGTAAAAAAAAGAGAGAGAGAGAGAGAGAGAAACTCGGGTTTAAGACTCCTGTTTTTTATGTTAATAAAAATGCTAAAAGAAATTATATAATTATAAAACAATGATAGTTATCATTGTTGTAAGACAAAATACTAAATTTGAATATCAGTTTTTATAATAACTTTTATCATTATTTCTTACTTTTATCAGTTAATAAATAATATTAAAAATAAAATATTTACTGACGATTTTTGGTGATAAGAGGCATTTCTTTATGCGATTCTTGTTCGAAAATTTATGCGTTTAATTTTTATTTAGCTGACTACAAGCTGACTGAGAGAAAGATCGTTGATAGATTACAGATTTTTCTTGACGGTAAAGGATTTATCTCCGAGAGACAAGCTGGGTTCAGAAAGGACTTTAATACTACGGAACAAATTGTCAGACTCAGTCAACAAATGGTTTTCATAGAAAAGAAAGTACTCTTGCAGTCTTTATCGACTTTAAATCAGCGTTTGACCGTGTTTGGCGAAAACTGTTACTAAAGAAGCTTTGTATAATCTTCTTTAAACGGATCTTTGATTTCCTTTCGCAACGTTTTATTAACATAAATTATGGAAATGCTAGATCGGGTTTCGGGCAAACTGCTCAGGATCTCCCTCAGGGTTCTGTTTTAATCCCTGTTTTGTTCAACTTGATGATTAATGATCTCATATGCAACATCTCGAAGACCTGCCCTGATGTTCAGGTTTTGTTATATGCAGATGATCTGGTCCTTTGGACAACTGGCAACAACTTTCAAACACTAGAGAGGGTTATGAATTCTGCCCTGGACTTTTTATTGAAATAGACTAATGACAATGAGTTCTCTGTCAACGTTGACAAGACCAATTTTGAGCTTTTTACTTTGAGTACTAAACAGCATCAGATTATTTTAAACTTTGATGACAAACCACTTCAGAGAACTGATTGTGCTAAATACCTCGGTATTCTTTTAGACCCAAGACTCACCTGGAACAAACAGACCTCAAAAATCACTGAAAATGTCTCATTCCGACTTAATTTATTAAAAAGACTAGCTGGTGTTAAGTGGAGTGCCACTCAGGATGTTTTGGTCATGACTTTGAATTCTTTCATGCGACCGGTCTTCGATTATGGAGCCAAAATTTTAATCACCGCCTCAGTTACTGTTTTATCGAAGCTCAATGTTGCTCAAAACAGTGCTCTTAGGCTTATCACTGAAGAGCCTTCTCAACTACAATACCAGCTTTGGAACTTCAAACTGGCCTTGATTGTTTGCACGATAGGAGAGTTTTTGCTACTTTGGTTCTTGGTGAAAGGTTACTACGTAGGGAGGTTTTTGTACTACTGTCGACCAAGCACTCTGAGACTAAAAACACGACGAACTTTTTTATCAGAATACCAGAGAATTTCCAGCTCAATTGGCACTCCAAGTAATAGAGCCCTTACAGCCAGACCCCCTGTCTTCCCAGGTACGCTGACATATATCACCCCTGTCTTCGACCTTGTCCTTCCTGTCCAGAAGGGAGTCTCCCCTCAGGCAGAACTCAAAGCTGCTGCTCTTGCAACTCTTAATGAGAGATACCCACTCGACATTTACACTGACGGATCAGCTGAGAGAAGTACTGAGAGAGCGGGAGCTGGTGTCTTCTTCAAATTTTTTCAACTCAAAGAGCCTTTGGGAAAAAACTCAGCCAATTTTGTTGGAGAAATGTATGCAATTTACATGGCTCTCCAAAAAAATTTTACATTTCTCGGAAATGAAATTTGTCCTTCTTGTTGACTGTCAGGCTGCCATTCATACAGTAGCGAATTATACTCTCCTACCTACATCTATAGAATATAACTGTAAGACTATCATTAACACTTTACTATCAGCGGGAAAGGAAATTACTTTACAATGGATCCCTAGCCACTGCGGTTTGCCTGGTAATGAAAAAGAAGACAATATCGCGAAAGAGGCTTCTTTTTTAAACCCTCCAGATACTTCTACTAGCCTGAGAAATGTCAAACTCCTTCTAAAACGGGTTATCCATCACCAGTGAAAAATTTATTACAAAGAGAATGCAGTTGATGCCTCTTGGAGGACCCTGCTGAGCTCATGCATTCCCAGAGATCTACCTAGATCTATAGAGGTCTCCTGCTTCAGGTTACTTACTGGGAATGATTTTCTCCAAAAACATCTATATTATATTGGGCTTGTGGATTCACCCGACTGTATTTTACGTAGGGAACATGTTGACATGGATGGCGAGCATGTTTGGAAATGTTCTGCCCTCCAGAAAGCCCGCACTTCTTCACATTTCAAGACGCTCTCCACTCCTGGAGATATTTCATTTCTTTATTGGATTGCAAGACTACTCGAAAGAGCCAACATAAGGACGTAAATTTTTTTTATTTATTTACATGTTTTTGGTTGCTTCTCTTATTTATTTTTTTTCCTTTGTTGGTGATCTGTTTTGTTATCTCTCCTAACCACAGGTATTTACGAACTTATAAATGATTTGATATCGGCGACATATGAAAAGAGAGCTTTCATTTTATGAAAATTCTTTCAAGAAAGTTCATCCTCTATATATTTTCCACGGATCGAATAAAGAACAAGAAAGGGTAAAGAAAATTAACCATTTTAAACTTAAAATATATTCAGAATTTAAAAAAACCTTCCCGAATCGTAAATTTGGGTATTACAGAGCATTCTCTTTAATTGTTATCAGGTTGACAGAATACCAAGTTATTTTAACTTGTTATAAAATGGTTCAGATATTTTATAACAAAGTATGTATAAAATATGTCACAACTTTTGATGATTAATATTTCAATAATAATAATTTTAATATATGAATTTAAATCATGAAGCTTATTATTAAATGCCTTCAAAAAGTTGAGAGTCTTTCCATTTGTGCCCCTTTTATTACGGGCAGAACATAAAGATCGGGTAGGATTTCACGCCAGTTAAAGGCAATCATATCAGCTGTAATCTTACCTTTTAGGTCATCCATACTTTCTTTCTAATAGTGATGTTCTTTTATAATCCCCAAATGTTCCACGTGGCCTAACAGTAATCAGAACCCGATTAAAGCAGGGACATACGGGGTAGTTACCCCAGATCCCGGCATCAGAGGGGCCAAAAACCGAATAGAAAATTATTTTAGGTTACCAATTAAGTAGACTTGTTTGCTAAATCGAATAGAAAGTTTGCCGTTGGGAAACAGAAGGACCCATATAAAAGTTTTAACCCCAGTTAACATTTAGACTAAGTCGGTCCTTGGGAGTAGTATAGCGCATTCAAAGGGATACATCTTAAATTCTGTTTTATCGACAACGGACCAATGAAAGATAAATGCTGAAAATTTACCTCTTGCGTGAATATCTATCAAGCTATGCGCTTGGGAGTGTTCCAGTTTTCCTAGATATTTTAGAACACGTGATTATTCTAGTTGCAAATATTTTTTTAACATATTTGCGGCACAATTTATTTGCTAAAAAAGACTGAATAAAAACATAAAAATCAATTTCAACAAGGAAAGCTATTTAAATGGAGGGTTTAAAAAGAATATCAATATACTGGCAACAAAAATAATCGCATTCATTTTCATTAATCAGAAAATTTCACATGTTTACCTTGAAGACCCTTCTTAGCCTAACTGAGACCCGGGCAAAAACGTTTGGTAGCTCCCTCATATTCACAATAACAAAGTTTCTATTTGATATGGCAAATGAATCTATTCGATTGACAACCTAAAATAAAATTTCTATTCAACTTGGGGGAACCTATGGCGGGGAGGGGGTGGAGCAACTGGCCCGTATGCTCCTGCCTTAGTTAGGCTTTCTTAATCATTTTGTAGAATAAAAGCAGAGAAATAACTATTAGAGCTGAACACTTCTTTAAATAAGAACAAAAGCACAAATGATTTGTCTAAGGAACAACCATTTATTTAACACAATTTTTTAACGTCAACAAAAAAAAAAAAAAATTGTATTTTTGGCGACATTTTTTTTCGGTTGACGTGATTTTACAAAAGTACTTAAAAGCAATATGTCAATACAATTATTTTTAGAACACTTTATATACTCAATTCCTTATCGGCAGAATTCCATAATGAATTTTTTAAGATAGAGATTCTTACTTTTTTTACATTTTACGAGGAAAAAATTGTAATAAACGAAGATACAATGTTTCCACGTCTCCAACGATCATCTCTGACAGTAACAGACATCCTGAAATCCATCTTCACAGAAGAAAAATCAAGAATTAAATCAAACTCAGAAATTGAGAATTCCTTTTTTTTATGTTCATCTACACACCTCATTTCGAACACTTCGCCCTTTTTTATCCACTTCAGGATAGATATTAATATTGTTATTATTTTGCGTGAATGAGCGGATGGACAGACTGACGAATGAAGGACCCGGCGCCAACGGGCGTCGGCGCCACAACAAAATTAGATGGAATTCTCCTTGCCGCATTTTGTTTCGTCAAGAAAAAAATATAAATAATCCTGTAACCTAGGCAACCTCATCCTCCATTTTCGTCGAATTACCTACTGAAGCTGAAGACGCAATGTGCAGTAGTTATGGTGTTCATCTGTGTGCACGACAAAACATTGCCCAACTACAGTTCGATTATTTATTTTCTGATTTAAAAACCTAGGTAAATCAAATTTATACAAATTTCTCAGACCTTTTAAAAGAAATAGAAAGCAAATTTCGCAACGCTATGATAATATGAAATACAGCGTCAATCTGTTTCATCAATGAAAAACTCTTTTATGCTCAGAACTGGATTAAAGCAAGGGCATACGGGATAGTTGCCCAGGGGCATCCAAATCGAATAGAAATTTTAATTTACGTTGTCAATCAAATAGAATCGTATGCCAAATTGAATAAAAAGTTTGTTGTTGTGAAGTTGAGGAACCCCCAATGAAGTTTCTTCCCTGGATCCCATTAAACTAAGTCGGGCCCTGTTTATGCCTAAGAAAATTGAAAGGAAATTTTATTCAAGCAAATATGTTTGAGTACTCAGAATTACATATACTTATTAAAATTGCATTAAAAATATTAGGCAGTTTAATATTTTCAAATTTTGACACAACGTAGTCTACAGCCTGACGGCGAAGATTGTTATATAATCTTTTGACATCTAACGCGTCAATTCCTGGAGGACTTTTCATGGATAGTCTTTCGTGTGCCTCAAGGGAGGATACCTGGAAAATGTGAACAGCCCATTGGGTCCTGGGGCAAAAGCTTATTTGGGGGCGTCTCTCTGCTTCAGAACGGCAAACTATTCAATATAGCAAACGATTCTACACGATTGACAAGGTAGTATTCGATTTAGGGATCCCTCTGATGTTGGGAACAGGGGCAACTGTCACTGTTTAATTCGGGCTCTGCACCCACCCCAACAGAATGCATGCTTAGGGTAGATGCCCAACATCCGTCTTCCATTGCTCAATAATATCTGGGACCAGAATTTTGCCTTACAACTAGGGCATGATGATCTCTAGCCACCGTTATCCCTTGGCGTAATGTTTACTCGAATGTCATGGACGGTGTATGGTCTAACGGGGACGACATGAATGGCTCCCTCCATGTAGTCTGGTTTAACCGGGTTGCTATAGTAACGAAGTTATGATTTTGCATGTGATTATATTCTTCCATATCTCAGATCCATACTTGCTAACCTTGTAGAAAAAAAAATCATTGCATCATCACATTACTTCCAAGAATGAGACCAAATGACTTGACTCCTAATCTAACCAAATGTTATTGATTAACCTAGACAAAAATTATCTGAATTAACAGAATCCGGATAGTAAGCATTTAGTTCAATTGCAGTTCCCTCAAAAACAATTAAATACCACGTCCCGCATGAATTTTCCAGAAAAAAATTCATTAAATTATGCGTTCCAAAACTAAGTTGGGAAGAGTTATTTTCTTTCCAAAATCTTAATCGCTTGATAACTTTAACTGATATAATTTACCCACGCTGGTCTATGGCTTGGATTCCTAAGGCAACTATTTTACATTGGACCACCTTTTGCATGGATAACAGCTCTTATTTGTTTTGTCATCGAGTCTACATGTTCTAGGAATTTATTTATGTTCAGAGAATACCCTGCATTAACAATGCAACTTTAGGTCTTGTAAATTGGATGGAAGAGCTGTCGAATGATTTTTTTCACCTTATTCCTATCTTTAGGGTTAAGATTCACTTCTTCGGTGGTCAGAGGACGTATTGGATGTGAGACGGGTGTTCAGCTAACCAATTTCGAAGACTTCTGTAATCGTATATAGTTGCATCATCCGTCTCCATCAGAGTGAGAATACATCATTGCATGGTGCACTTGATTTGCTATTGTATTTATGTTGTTGAAGACTTTTGTCAACTGAAACAACGTAGTGTACATGTTTTGTTACACAATTCGTTACAGATGGCAATGATTACTACGCTCTTGGAGAACTATGCTCGAACCACCAACACATCTTCTAGACCAGGTCTGAGTTATAATTGTGACTTCCTGTTTTGCCATGTAATTCGTCAGAGACGACACCGATTACGACACTCTTAAAAATTATACTCGAATCGCAGATAGGTCTTCTAGACCAAGATTGAGTTTTGATTCCAATTTTCTAAATCCTTTGATATTAGTGACTTTGAAAAACCAATGAGATTTGTTGTCTTCGGAATCCAAGCCGTTAATAAACTAGCTTCAACCATTTGTCGTTTTTCAAATGATCAGCTCTTGTTTCTCATTTTGAATTCAAATCGTGAAATGCACTTTCAATTTTACTTTTGCAAATGTTCTAACAGCAAATAACTTACGTCATAAGACAATTTGAGCGTGCTTCATGCCTAGCAAGCACTTAAATGGAAATCAAACTCCTTGGCCAGTGTTTATATCTTATTCAAAATGGCAAACAAATTAAGTACACATCGAGTTTAGGGCTGAAAAACGCGTAAGTAAATGTATTTAGTAAAAAAAAACTCTATTTTGTTGTTTGAATCACGAAATTTTTTTGAGCTTAACCCATATCAAATTATAGTTCTTTCAGAATTTGAATTGTTGTATCGATTAATCTGCACAAAGTAAATTGAATTTCACAACGGTTATCCAGTCTCGAATAAAATCATTTATCAAAAACATAATTTCCAAAATGAGTTTAAGCTAGAGGATGATCAACAGTCCTCGCGTTGAAAATATTTGACAAAATTTAAAATATTTGAAAATTTAATCACACATTTTATTTTTTAATTATTATATACTTTTATCAAAAATATTATTTGATTTGTTATAAAAAGTCTAAAGTTGGTATTGAACTAGTGATTCGCTAGACTATTCGATCGCTAATCAATGTATTGATGAAGTGAGAGTATTTATATAATATGATTGTCATTTGACAAAAAAAAAAAAAGATATAACGGAACAAAATCCAATATATTACTTCCTAACATATTCAATAATGAGACGCTTCGCATTTTAGTTGCTCCAACAACTATGAATTTCTTCCACAATCAACAAGGTAATGAAGCGGCTGGAGGGGATTTCACAAGGTGCTTCATAAAACATAATGACAAATCCTCCATAAAACATAATAACAAATCCTTCATGAAACATAATGACAAATCCTTCATAAAACATTGATACTTATATAAAAACTAAAATCTATATGTTTTTAACACAGAAACAACTCACCAATCTAGTGAACGGCATTTGAAAAAATGGATTCAACCAAAAGTTTGCATCCAAATTGCTCACAAATCACAGTAACTTTGACTGTTTAATTTTATTGTCAGGATATTGTGTATTATAAATTCTTACCAACTTCTAAGAGAGACAATAAAAAGTTTTATTTGTGTATTTTTAGCAGCACTAGTGAAGCAATCGCCAAAAACAACCTGATAAAGCTAGAAAAATCATGAGTTTCGCTCAAGGCTAATGCGCCTAACCTCGGAGCCATCATTATTAGTCCATCTATAGCAAAACATTCAATAAATATGTCCCCACAAACATCGTATTCTCTTGATATATCACTGCGCGACCTTTTCGCCTTCTCACGGTTGAAACTGCCTCTTCGTGGTCAACATTTGAATTCAATATTTCGATAAAAGAAAATTTCCAAGAAACTCTGAAAACCATTCCGAAAAACGATCAAAACACTGTTTTACGGGACGCGACCTTATGATGCATTCTAATTTTTTAATGAAATTTACAAAAACCGATCTAAGTTTTATATACCAAATGCTCGTTTTTACGAATTGGTAAGGAACGGTAAAATAGTTTATATAAAATAGAAAAATAGTGTTTTAGAATATTAAGTTTTAGAATATTAGTAATATTATATTATGTTTTTTTTTATCAAACTACTTTTCTTACATAGATAAAATACTACTAGAAAAAGTTGTCTATAATGAACAATAAAAAACAATAAAAAAGTTGTCTATAATGCACAATAATAAATACAAGCAAAATAAGATTCATACTCCAAAACACTATTTACTTTTATTTTATGGATAAACAAAGATCTTTTATCGTTGTTCAAGAAGGAATCAAGTTCTCTGGGAACATATTAAAATTCAAAATAATTAAAAAGTTTAAATTATCCTTGTTGATTTAAACTAACTATAAAATGGATATTTCGTTTTGTCTTTTTCATTTTGCTTTTTCTGTTGTTCTATTGTCCATGGGTAAATGGCTTGAATTCACGGAAAATGGCTTCTCAAACCGATGTTTTGCTTTTTATACAAGGAACAATTTTATTACGAAAATAAACTTCGACGCTATTCTCAGACATTCGATGGTGAATTTCGCCTTGTTTGCTGTCTCAATACAATGGGACGAAGATGAAAGGTTATCTGATGTTGTGGATAATTTAAACCAATGAGAATCGTAATTAAGTGGCGTACTGAGGATCTCAACTGTAACGAAAGAAACAATCAGTTTAAGGTTAAAAGGGGTTGTCAGATCATTAAAAAGAACAATTTACCAAAAACGAAAGTTAGAAAAAAAAAGAGATTTTTCAAAATGTTAGTTCGTAAAAAGGGGCTAAAATTATGTATCTATGGTGTCAAGGTATGCTAGCTCATAAAAACCAGAGTGTTCGTAAATTAGAGGTTCGTAAAAATAAGCATCCACTGAATGACCTCTTATGCTGAGTTTTATCCGTAAAACTTGGTAAATATATGATTGAGGTCTATTTTCTGCAAAAATTTTGAAATTCTCCTTATGGTTTACTCAATCTGCTCCGAAAAGCGCCCATTTTAAGATGTTATACAATGTTTAATCTGTTTTACCTATGAAAAAAATGGCAACAATAATAATATGTGATTGAGCTCTATTTTAATACGGAGAAGGTCGATGCCATTCTCAAAAATGAAGTAAGCCCGATCAGCAACAGCAGAAAGAACGAAACGCAGCCCTTGAATTGCAGTGAGAAACGGAGTTCTTGTGTAAAAGATGCGAGAAATGAATGCCGAATAGTGAAATTATGTGCTAAAATATTAATGAATAGTAAAATCTTTCCACATGAAATATATATCTCCTATTCATATGATATTGCTTACTATAATGAATTATAGTGATTTGTGAAATTATGTACAAAATTATTTTTTAACAACTTATATTTTAATACATAATTTCTTAACAACTAGTACATATAAAAATTGATAAACATTTTCATAAATATATATCGTAATCAAAATTTTAGTACATAATCTTTTTTTTAACAACTAGTACAT
The DNA here is from genome assembly GCA_030067965.1 of Latrodectus elegans. Lineage (NCBI taxonomy): Eukaryota > Metazoa > Arthropoda > Arachnida > Araneae > Theridiidae > Latrodectus > Latrodectus elegans. The sequence goes on along the minus strand of CM057821.1, from coordinate 78,410,249 downwards.
AATTAGTAAAAATCTTTCAGAAATGTATATCTCCTATTTTTAATTTTTGTGTTTGCAGCATTTAACAATATTGCTTACTACAGAGAATAGTGAAATTATGTACCAAACTATTATCGATTAATATTTTAGTATATAATCTTTTTTAACAACAAGTATATAATTCATAAAAACCTTCCCTACATGTATATCTCCTATTTTAATTTTTGTGTTTGTCGTATTTAACAATATAGCTTACTACAGAGAATAATGAAGTTATGTACTAAAATATTATAGACCAATATTTTAGTACATAATATTTTTTAACAACTAGTATATAATTCATAAAAAATTTTCATAAATGTATATTTCCTATTTTAATTTTTGTGTTTGTAGCATTTAACAATATTGCTTACTATAGAGAATAGTGAAATTATGTACCAAAGTATTATCGATTAATATTTTAGTATATAATCTTTTTTAACAACTAGTACATAATTAATAAAAACTTCATTTCATTTCTGTGTTTATAGTGTTTAACAGTATTGTTTTCTAAGAAGTTGTTCTTTTTTTCTTAAATAAATGTATTTGTTCTTGTTTCTAATGGAGATGTATTCTTGAGATAAGTTTATAAGAAATATGTTTAGATCGGCACAGCTACCCATAACACAGCATGTCAAATCCTGAATTTGGTGATTGTTTTTCTTATCTAGTAACCTAACTTTTTATTACGTCGTAAATATGGAGACTGATAAGAATTATATAGAAAATTCAATTTTGGCAAACCTAATATTTACGTCATCGCGTCGAGATGCAGAACATTCTGTTCCGTTTTCGCATTTTATAAAGAATTTTTGAGAGGATGCACATTGCCTGAATATTTTTTTAGTGGTCTGCAGATTTCTGGACCTTTAAAATACTTAAATTCTACAGGTTATATTGCTCTTTTTTTATTATTTGAAATAAATTTTTTTCAAGCATAAAGTGGTTTCTTTCTTTCGTTTTAATTGAGATCATGATTACGCCACTTTTTTATGATTCTCATTGGCTTAAAATATCCATGACGTCAGATAAAGTTTCATCTACGCCACACCGTACTGAGACTGCGACATAAATATGACCTGTAAAAGGAATTCGCTGTCAGCTTTTCAATCGCATTCTTCGACGGTAGCAAACAAGGCGAAATTCTCCATCGAATGGCTGAGTGTCGTCATCGATGAGAAAAAAATTCCTTCATGGTTTTTACCAGGAATAAAAAAGTAACTTTTTAATTATAATCTTTTCCGTTTGCAAAATTTTTCAAAATAATGATAATTATCTGTTGCTCTAAATAATTAGTTTTCAGATTTTTAGATGTTTAGATATCGATTCCGAAACTGAGCACATTGCAAACAGAACAGAAGAAAATGAAAAATGAAAAATACAAGGCACCCATTTTGTAGTTAGCTTAAATTGGCAAGAATGATTTAAATTTTTTTATTAATAAAATTAAACATAATAGAAAAAGCGATGATATATCGTAAGTGCGTCTGCTACAATTTTTAAAATTTTATTTTGTATTAATTGCTTAAAGTTATTATTTAAAATATGTCGACATATCCTTCCTTTAGTTAATGTATGGCATTCTTATTTTTATATTATTAAAATAAGAACATCTTTTTTTTAAAATTAATTGTTCATTTAAAGTGTATTTTTTAAATTTTATTTATATTTACAAAAATGATGTTTCTATATATATATTTTAAATTATTAGATGAAATTTTAATTATAATTTATATTTATTTTTTGCGAATGTTTTCACTACAATTCAATCTTTCATTTTCTTAAACTTCGTATTTATCGCTTTCTAAATTATTTCTCGCATATTTTTCTTATTTGTATTTACATAAACGAAATTGATATTCTTACCTTTTCTTTTCTAATTAATTAATTAATTTAATTTAGTATTCATTCTTTTGTAATGTTCCTATATTTTCATTAAAATTCTTGCTCTGATTTTTCTAGAATTCTTATTTACATTTTAAAAATATTATTCGTATATTTTCCTTATTTGTATTGATTTACGAAATCAATGGCCTTATATTTCCTTATTTTATGATTAAATTTATTATATTATATCAGAATTAAATTTATTATACATAAACTTTTTCAGAAACGAATTTGTGACGTCACAAATACTTTCGCGCGGCGTTACGTCACAATTACATCATCTTGACAACATTTCTTCGTCACGAAAAAAATTTAGAATTTATCATTCTGGGTTATAACTAATGTGACCAGACGTCTCGTTTTGAACGGGACTTTCCCTTTTTACATTACGAGTCCCGGTGTCCCCAAAATGAACTCTGGGTCCCAAACTTGTCCCGTTTTCTGAAACTGCGCGCAAATTTGAGTGATCGCGCTGGCGCGAAAAAATGTCTCTGAAGTTTGCATATAAAAATGTCTCTAAAGTTTGCATTATTGAACGATTGCCCTCACCCCCACTCTCCGCCCTCCGCTTCGTTTCTAAAACAAAACCTTTGATGCGAAGAAAAAGTGCTAAATGATAAAATATTTTATTACTAAAAGTAACGCGAAAAGCTGCCAAATATGGTACAAAGATAAGATAAGATAAGATCTAAGATAAGATAAGATAAGATCTCCTAAGTCGCCAATTTTTCTCCTGAGCATGCGCAGTTCTGTTCTTCCAGATTTGGTTTTGTTCTACGGGGTGGTCTACAGACGAACGTATTTTTCGTTCGCCCACTTCTCAATATTTATTTTGTTGTTGTTTGATACTCGTGTACCTAGTAAATAACTTAAACTTCTTTTGTTTAGGAATCATAAGTTAAAATGCCGAAGTGCAAGTGTACGTTCAATGTTAACTTACAAGCAAAATATCCGTTTATCAAGAAAATAAATACTCCCTCAGATGTCAGATGTGAAAAGTGTCGTACAGAATTTAGCGTTTCCCATGGTGGTGCCAGTGATATTGAACAGCATTTAAAGTATGAAAAACAAAAAAAGCCGATCGTGTTGCTGCTTCGAGTTCTTTGATGTTAACTTTTTCAAGAAATCGGACAAACCAACTTTAAAGGATTTGGATATCGCCGCGGCAGAAGGCGTCTGGGCTTATCACACGATACAAGAAAACCACAGTTTTCGCTCTGTGCGTCGAAATTAATTCAATCATGTTTTGATCCCAAATTTACATGCGTGCGTACGAAAGCAGAAGCTATTGTAGTAAATTTTTTGACGCCTACAGCAATGAAAGAATTAAAAGATGATCTTAATAAGTCCAATTGTATTACAATACTAAACGACGCTTCAAACCACGGTAACAAGAAAATATACCCTATTCTAGTGCGCTATTTTCAATCTTACGTAGGTGTGCAAGTAAAAATTTTAGATCTCCAAAACCAACCAGGTGAGACTTCTGACATCATAGTCGATTATTTAAACCAAGTGTTGACAGATAATAATTTGACAGCAAAAGTCATGTCATTTTGCGGAGACAATGCCTACGTGAATTTCGGAGGTGCGGCTAGGCGAGGAACTAACAATGTGTTAACGAAATTACAATCATCACTGAAAAAACCATTGATAGGTAATGGATGTGGAGCCCATGTAATTCACAATGCAATAAAATCTGCTGCAGACAGGCTACCCTTAGATTACGAAAGCATTATTGTGAAGATATATTCATTTTTATATATTTACACGATTCGAGTTGAAGCTCTAAAGGAGGTTTGCGCCGAAACTGAAACGGAATATTAACAAATGCTCAGCTATAGCAAAACAAGATGGCTTGCTCTTATGCCTGCCTTGGAAAGGGTCTTAAAAATGTATCAGTCATTAAAAAACTACTTTTTGAGCATTGAAAAATGTCCCCTGTTACTAAAAAACTTTTTTGAAGATCCCACATCCAAATTGTGGCTTTATTTTTTACACGCTCAGTCAGCAACTTTTCATCAAGCTGTATTGAAACTGGAAGATCAGACGGTATCGGCAATTGAAGCTGCAAAAGAAATCAATCAACTAAAAGACAATTTGACTTAGAAACAGACCAATCAGTTTCTTCCATTTATGGTCCGTCAATTAATAGTGAAATCGAAAGATAATGTTACTGACATAGATACAGAGTTTGTGAAAAGGGCGGCTACAGAATTTTATCAAACAAGCCATGAATATCTGGTGCAGTGGACTTGTTTTCTTACCAAAGAAATGGAAATATTTTATTGGGCAGATTTGAAAAAGGTCCCCGCATGGGAAGACGTTCAAAAATCTCTGGATGTATTAATTGAAAAGGAATATATTGACTGTAATAAAGATGCAGAAGTTTTTGACGAATTTTCATTAATTTGTAACTACATTACATCGCAGAAAGTGACCGAATGGAATAATCTAAATGTTTCCACGGAAACTTGTTGAGTGGAAGTATTCAAACACTTTCAAGCCAACCATCTTCAGCATGAAAACTTTTCTATTTTAATTGAATATATTTTAAGTTTGCCTGCTACAAATGCTCCAGTAGAAAGAGTATTTTCTATTGTGAACAAATTGTGGACATCTGAGAAGACCCAGTTACAAATTTCAGTTCTAAAGGCGATGTTGATAATTAAGACGAATGTACAAAAACGTGCCAAGAGTTTCATTCTTACTTAAAATCATAACCAGCTATATTAAAGCAAATTTATTCTTCTGATAAATATAAATATAACTTAACGTTTCGGGTATACATATTTTTAATACGTAACTTTTAAGCTAACTGACTTTTCTAAACAAATAACTTTAAAAAAGTGGTTTTTTTTATTAACTACCTCTTAATTAACGTAAATAAACCAATGTCCCGTTTTGAGTCAAAAAATAAATAGTCACCTTAGTATAACTGCAGCTGTGCTTTTAGATCTAGTGTTACAGTGTGTTTTATTATTTGAAAAACATCGTGAGGAATATTTTAAATTCAGAGAGTATTTTGAGGAAAATGTAATAAATTTCGTTTCATATCACCATCTCTAATATTTTTAAATAGCAGTACTATTAAAAATAAATCTAAGAAGAATTAAATGAAAATGATGAGAAGAAATAATACAACTTGGAAATAAAATATTCGAATAACCTTCCAAGTGTTGCTTTGAATTGTTCTTTCATAAATGAGAGAAAAAGTTTGTTAAAATTAAGTTTTCGAAAACTTAAGTTGCCAAAATAAGAGGAATTAAATGTTTTTACAGAAAAAATAACAGGAATTCGCTATCATTTTAACGCGATTAAAACGCAGGAAAAGAGTGGCTGAGAAATTCACCAACTACGAAATTTCTCCCCAATGATATATATTTTAATATCTATTATTTTTATGTTCCTTAAAATTTGCTTTAGAAATTTGATTCAAAATTAACAAGAAATAATTTTCTCTTATCAGAATCGAAAATAAAAGATTTTATTTTAGATTTTGAAAAGTAAATAAACAAGAATTTTTTTTCGTAATATAAATGGTACACTGCAAGCGATAATTAATAACTAATTAGACAATTCACTATTTAGTAATTGTTTGAAAAAAATGGCATCATTTTGGTTAATTTTATTAAGACAATGTAATTTGTTTGGGAATTTTTTGGATTATTTAAACAGTTTAAATATTTAGGAAAATAATTTCAAAGTATTTAATGATTAGTGCTAGGAAAACGATTTTAAATGTAAACATGCAAAGCAGTAACATCATTCTTAAAACTAATAATAATAATAATAAATAAAATAAAATAAAAAAAACAAGCAAGTGCTTACTTTTATTTTATATTACAATGTAATTTCACAGAATATTTTCCCCGAAACAACACTTTCTCATTTAATAAATTCCCGTTTAATTATTAACCTTTTCTATTATTCTTTGGCATGGTTTCTAATTAATTTCTTCGACTAACATGTCATGATTCATTTATTCTTCTGATTTTATTGTTTGTTTTGAAAGCTATCTTCTAAAACATTTTCTAAGATTTAATTTTATATTTTATGAGAATTGCATTAATTGATTAGTTATTTTGCGAGGTCTATGTGTGCATGAAGTTCAGAGTTCATTTAGTTTTGAAATTAATTAAAACCTGCATGAATTCGAGATAGTATATTTTTTATTAGTTATAAATAACCGACGCTCACACACTTGATAAAAATAAGAAACACTTCAACAAGAACATTTTTTTCTTAATTCTTTTAGCATTTTAAACTATGTATCTTAACGAAAAAAATATTATAAATTCATAGAAATGTATTTCTTAAACTGAATTTCTGTGAATTCGACTCATTTCTTTGAAAATATGCATTAAATCCTTCAAATTTAATGAAGATTTCTAAGGAATAATATTACTTTTTTTAAAAATTTATAATACATATTGCTGAGTGACGAACTGAATGATTAAGGGCCAGGCCGTCCATTCAAAAGATATTAAGTTAGATTCTGATCAATCAAATATGGACATTTCGATGGCCTAAGACTGTTGTAAGGAATATTTAATTCCACTTCATAATTGTCTTCCTGGCGGATGATTGTCTTCCTGGCGGATGATTGTCTTCCTGGATACCACTAGGGGTACTGGCCAAGTATTGGGGGTCTTTTAGACCTTGCTTCAAAATCACGAAGCCTCCAACTGGCTACTTCTATCTAACAGGTGGAGTCCATCTCAGGGCATGGTAAAGGGAAGCATGCTGGTGCAACAATAACACTTGAAGCTATTGATTCAAGTGTTGTACGGAGGGATGCATGGACGGAGTTAGATTTAATCCAGAGAGATCCCAAACAAATTCTTTTAAATAATCCAGAACTTCAATGGGCATTCGAAGCCCAGTGGCACATTGATTACTCTTTTCTGAAGGAGCATGTCCGAGGTTCGATCCACGGGATGATCTAGGTTGACTCAGCACTTCATTCCATCAGTGAGTTGATAACTGAGAACCAAACATGCTTGGAACTAAAAACTGGGGGCTTCGAGTTAAATTGACCACCTAACCGTAACATACACTTCATACCTCAGTGCCCTTGGTCATAAAAAAGCGTGGTCATTACAGGTCTTAAGAGCTGTCGTGCCACAGAGTTAATTTAGTTTTAATCCAGAATTTGAACATCATTATGTTACGCATACAGTTAGTTATCCTCAATTTGAAAGACATTTGATTTTCTAATAAAATGTCAATCAAATCTCCCAATCATAAAATAAAAAAATGAGAAAAACAGAGTACATAAAAACTATCGGAAACGACAAAAGTATCCAATTAAGTTGGTAAGAAAGAGATTTTTAACAATTTTAAATCGTAAACGCAAATTAAAATTAGTAATGTGTCGGTGGGGCTCTTTTAAGGGCCAGACACTGATCCGTAAAATCATGAATGTTCCTTGAAGGGTGAAGGTCTACCTTTCAGTGTACTACAAAAAAAAATGTGATATTTCACTTTCACCTAATTACATACATACATATATATATATATATATATATATATATATATATATATATATATACTCAGAAAAAGATTTTCCAAGAATTAACTTTGATATTAAAATAACTCTCTCTCTCTCTCTAATGCATTTATCAATTATATTTTTGGGAATATTTCAAAATAGCAGAATGAAATTATTATTAAACAAATTTTAATAATCAACCAATCGCTAGATCCCAAGCCCACGCTGATTTACCTTCACCCCCGGGACAAGGAATTCCTGGGATTCCAATAATTTCCGAAGGGGGAACAGTGCAGTAAAATGACGCTATAAATTTTTATGAAGAAAGATATGGAGCGAAAAGGCAGAATAAAACAATTTGCAGAGGGAATAATCACCATAACTCTTTTTCCGGAGCCCCTCCCGCCGCACCCCTTTTACAGCTCTTGCTCTTCCCTTGACCTGTTGCTATGGTTACCTGGGTAGTGAAAGGATGACTGCGGAAACATATTGCTCTGGGATAGGTGTTGATTCTATTTATAACTGATGTATGAGGCGACGTTGTGAAGAAACACGGGCCTCTTAAGTTGGAGGGATTTCCCCCCCCTTTCTTTTGCGGCTTCCTGGAAACACAAGCTGTGCCGCTTCCAAATGAACTCTATCTGCTTACTAGTAATGGAAAAGGGAATTTCGGGTTTTGGCGGTAGGGGGAACGAGTCAGCTTTTTCAGGGTTATTGGAAATTTAAACAGATGCGACTTTATTTTTTATTCGATTCGAACTATTTACATGTTTCGAAAAGCATTTTTACTCGAAATTCGTGTTTCGTTTGAGAATATGTAATGTAATCTCTTTACAGAGAAGGAAACATTCTCAAAAGGGGAAGCTCGAGTAGTGTAAATCTGAAGACGGATGTTGAAAATATTTTATATGAAAAATGCGCAAATACCGATATTTGAATATATTTCTGCTATTAATTTTTTTAAAAGAAGATGTATAGAAAAAATACAAAAATCAACAAAACCAATTTAACTTATAAACATGCACAAATTATGTTTCTAATGAAACGCTATTTGAAATATTATTTGTGCTTCTAAAATTGAACGTCATACTGAAATAACACTTCGTTGGGTAAAACTGAACCCCATACTGAAATGATGCTTCATTGGGAAAACTAAACCTCATATTGAAATGATGCTTCATTTTGTAAAACTGAGTATCATACTAAAATAATGCTTATTAGATAACGCATATCTACAATTAGGTATGCCAGTTGCTTGTTCTTACTAGAGTCACGTTATTTGCGCAAGAGGACTCATTTATTGTTCAATGCTATAAAATTTTAATTGTTTAACACCAGAGTTAACTTACCTAGGATGTACACCTTAAAGTTGGACTTTGAACCACATTACAAACATATATGCACGAGATGGGGATCAAACCCACAAACTGATGAAGTGAAAACCAGAAAGCTAAATCATTCAATTACCAACCCTGTTTAGTGATGGCATCCATGATTTTATAGACCCTACAATTGTTGAGCTAACGAACTGCTGAGATAAAATCTGACAGCTACCTCAGTGTTTCAACCCCAGAAAGGCTTAAACATCAAAAGGATGTTCAACTTTGTAGAGTTATTAAAAACAAATTGTTAACTGGACCAGAATCGGTTTTCCTTAATTGTCACTTTTTGTACACAAGGGCCTATTTCATAAGAGACCTATGGTTTAAATCAAGTTGTTTTGGTGCCTTTGATCCTAGAAAATCTTCGGTACCAAAAACTAGTGCGTAATCATTTTATTGGGGGTCCAATTAACCAAATAATTGGATTTGTTTACAAATTTACAGTCTTTTTTGATAAATGAGAATGATTTAATCATTACCAAAATTTTAATGTTCGGACTACTACAAATATTCAAACCGATGAAAGAATTGAAACCAACTGATTCAATCAATACCTGAAGCCCAGGGCGTTGACTGATCTGCTCCTATCTCGGCCAATCGTCAATTAAAAAAATCACGTCCTCCAAATTAAAATCTTCTTATTATCGCATTTCTTTTAGCATTCTAGTCTTTAAATTTGGAGTTGTTGAATTCTTTCTATTTTTTCAGGACAATAAAAGATCAAATAATATTAATTTAACTTACTTTCCTAGTCAAATAGGTAGAGCTGGCAGCCGAATGGTTAGCGCTCTTGCCTTCGGTGCAACAGTTCGTGGGTTCGAACCCCACAGTGGGCATGGTTGTTTGTAGTGGTTCGGATTCCACTTTAAACCGTAGGTCGCGGTCTAATTAGCCTCGTGTGCAAAAAATGACAGTTGAGCGACAAACAAATATTATATAGTCAAATAGGTACGTCACTAATATATGAATGCAAAGTGGAATTTAAATGAATTAAATACAAATGGAATAATTTGACGTATTTTTTTGGAAAAGAAACAACAATTTTGGGGAAGTAGCTACATATTGATCTCTAGTATAAAAGATAGTTTTTTTTCTTAGACACTCACATCACTAATAAAAATGACTTACTATAAAAATGGAAACAATAATTTTGAAAATTACAAATGTTGAGTGTAATAAGTAAAGCTTTCACAGTAGTAAAAAAATCCTAAAAATGATTACAAACATGCATAATTTCATCTTTCTGCTATCAATCAATATTTGAAAACATCGCCATTTGGTGAATGTTGTTATTTATTCTTTATTTATAAAACAATCAATTTATTAAATATGAATTATTTTGAAAGATATTTTGAGAGGATGAGAGGATTTCAATACTTTTGGCTGCAAAGAATGGATTGTAGCTTACAGACCAGACTCTTGGTCTCTGGTTAAATGAAAAACTCCTTTCGTTTCAATATTTTAAAGACATTCATTTAAACAGCAACGTCATTCATTTCGTCATTCATTTAAACAGCAACTAACTCCGATTTTAATTCATTGTAAATCCTTTCAACAGCAACTAACTCCGATTTGAGCTCATTGTAATTCATTTCAACAGCAATTAACTCTGATTTGAATTCATCGTAATTCAATTGAACACTAATTAACTCCGATTTGAACTCATTGTAATTTATTTTAACAGCAATTAACTCTGATTTGAACTCATTGTAAATCATTTCAAGAGCAATTAATTCCGAATTGAACTCATTGTAATTCATTTCAACAGCAATTAATTCCGATTTGAACTCATTGTAATTCAATTCAACAGCAATTAACTTCGATTTGAACTCATTGCAATTCATTTCAACAGCAACTAATGTTTTGCAACAAAACAACAGAAGTAAATGATGGTTATAATCTGGTAATCTGTGATAATGTGTGTAATCTGTGATAATTTCATTTCAGATACTCTGTACTTAATGATAACGACATGGTTTTACAGGTCTCACAATATAGTGTTCTAAAGCAAATATCCTTTCAAGTGCCAAAAAACGTTTGACAAACTATAAGCGAATGCACCAACGTAAGATATTTGCGCTCTCTATAGCGGTATTATTTAATAATCAAACTGTTTATTATATTGAAATATAGTTATACCTTATTTATACTAAGCAAACTATTGTTTCCAATTTCGCATCTTTATAAAGAGGAAATTTATTTTTATACATCTGTTGATATAACATTTTATTACTTAAATCTATTGTTGGCTGTAAACATGTTAGGATAAAATGGGGTTAGAGTTTGAATAGGCTTCTGTTTTATTAAATAACTTTATGAAGATATAAATTTAAAAACTCTATACACATAAAAAATACTACTTAATTTAAATTACACAAAATGTCATAATTCAGTCAATTATCAGGGTGACTAGTTCTATTAATAAAGATACTTTTTCTTATCTAGCTAAGCGTTTCTTTACAAAATTGCTTCGTTGAATAAACTTTTTGTCATCATTAAATTACGAACTACATGAATTTTTTTAACACTTGTTTTTGTTTTTGAAAAAAAAGCAGTTCATTTAAAATAAGTGAAAATATTGAAATATATAAAAAGACTTTTTATATTTTGATACCATTAAATAAGTATATACATACAATTTGAATTATCAGATACTTATAATTAAAAGTATGATTAACTTGAATTAATATCTAATTTTATGGCCAATTTATGATCTATCAAACACTTACATTTTTAAGAAAATTAATTTCTGAATCATAAAAAAGTTGATTGTAATACATGCAGTTTTTGATAAAAACTGTATGTATTACAATAAATATTTGTAAAAGTTTACAATTCATTTTCTCTAAACATTTTTAAAGTTTCTTATGTAGTATTTTTATGTTAAAGTATTTTTTTGTTAAATTTTACAGTATTTTTCTGTAAGATAAAAATAGCTTTTTTTTATTGGCTATTGGTGTACTAGTTGCTTAGAAAAATTGTAAAATCAGCAGGTTTTTTTTTTCTACATTGTATGCAGCCGCATGAAATTTGTCGGGATATCCAATTCCTGATGACGTCACAACACTTGAAGCCAGTTATCGGGTTATACTCATCTGATTATCACTTAGCTTGCAGACCCAAATACCAGTTCTTGGAGTCGGTTGTAACTCTAGGAAGCCCACTACTATGTATTTGTAGCATCGTATCTTCATTTTGAGTGCAATTCCGGTAGAGGCTAATGACTGAACGGTTAACATTTAAGTCCCGGGACACTTCCGATAATCGTTCCCTAGAAAGGACGCAGTTGATTACAAACCAGCACATGTTTTCCAGCAAATGTCCTTGACGACTTGTTTTCAGAAGTTTAGTACTAAGAAATGAACACAAACAAACATAATATCTAATGCAGAGGAAAAAATAACAACTGCTGAAACGAACTGATTTATGTATAACGTGTTATAAAGCCCCATGTGTGGTTAAACATATTTTACTGAGGGATTGCTTTCGCATGTCACTTCACATTACATATGCCAATTTCCTTCTCGAGTTATACTAATATTACTGTTCGTTGCTTATATTTTGTGACAATGCACAACAGAAATTGCCTGCTTTAAGTATGAGCCAGAATATAAAATGGAAAAATGTAGGATTGACCTTTGTAGGATTTGCAATTCCTCAAAAAAAGAGATTTACAGTACGAGTTACTGACCAGGTACTGCTCGTCCATGCAGTCAATGTGCGGTCCTATGACGGTGAAGTACTTCATGCCCTGCGGTGGGGACGCGTACGGGATGTCGACGGTCACTTTGACGTAGTAGCGGACGGTGCAGGACCTTGACTCGAAGCTACAAGGGAGAGAACTCTCGGGTAACTGGAACCGGAATGGGAAGGAGTGGCGGCCTCTGGGCAATATGGGCATGTTCCCTTCCAGTTTTTCTGCAAACAAATGAAAAAGTAGTACACGTTAGAGCAATATATTACAAGGCATATCATATCAAAAAAATCTAATAAGGAAATTTTTCTTTTAGAATATCTGGTACAAAGAAGTCAAATCTCTGTAAATTTAGGGTAGTGTGTTCTATACCAACCAAGACGAAGATTTATCGTGTTTGATAAGGGGTGATTGGGTCACATAAAATATTTCATGATAGCTAAGTCCACCCAGTGTCATGTTGCTTTTAGGGGTGGTAGGCGAACTTTGTCTTAGTTTCTAAATGACGAAGACCCAGTCGCTTGCAAGGTCATGATATCACTTTCACAAAGTGCCCCAGTACATCAAGTGACTATCATTTCCAAACTGGTTTTATTGAAAAAATTTAAAAATACATAGAATGGATGTGTGTAATAATAATAATAATAATAAAAGCGATTTGAAACGTCCTTGCCTTTTGAAATTAAACCGGGAAATAATTGTCTTTTATATTTTTTCTATTCTATTGCCAACATGCAAATGGCTTTTGTGGAACTACGGTTTTGGAATTCATGAATTGATTCACGTATTCCAGTGAAACCAGATTTTTAGTTTCGAATCGAGGGAGTTTATGTCAACTCGTCACCACTCGAAATGGATGTCACATGTCCGAAGTTCCAGGACGATTGTTATATGACCTATATTAACGTGCACGTGTCTCGTATAAATCTGAACTCGTAGATCTATGGTTCTGGCGACCACTAAATAATTTATGATTTGCGAAAATTCCTCAACAAATTTTGCATTTCTAATTGAAAAAGTCGATGGCACCGATTCTTTACCCGAAATAGATATGACAGTGTTCGAAGCCATGGGCAAGAGTATGTGTCAAAGCGCACATGGTTCGAATCCAACCGTCTCTTGGGGCCATGGTTACGGCGTTCGTTTACCAATCGATGTTTTCCAGTGACATTCATTTGAACAATTTCAAGTTGCGTGAGTTGAATCTGCCGATTTTTCTCCCAAATTCAATCGTATTTGGCGAAATCAATGGACCATAGTTAAAAGCATGTGTCAACATAAAAGTAGCAAAATCATTTTGAAAGATATTGCTTAATTATGAGCAATGTAAAGTAAGTAGACATTAAGCTGAACGAAACAAACAGCTATTTCAAGGTTAAAATTATTATATAGCATGATTAGTATTTGGTACACAAAATCATGGTATGGTAGCCACGCAATATCATTATTGCTAAATTGCGTGCCTCGGAATAGGGAATAAACTAACACATTTTTGTTGCCAAAACTTCTCAAAAATATACGAATAAATTCCTAAACATTATTCATACCCTATCCCACGTCGTATAGGACAAATATCATGAAACATTTTGCACAGAAAAAATAAGGAATTTAGGAAAATACGAATTACATTGTCATCTATTTTTGCCAAAAAATATGTCATCAACAGCTACAAATTTTAAATTCTTTTCCTAAATTAGGAGAAAGAAAAGAGTGAAATTAACTGATATTTTAATTAAAACAAATGAATTAAAAATTTTAACCACAAACTTGCTTGCAAGAAATATAAAAATATTAAGTATGAACTTATATAAATACAGAGTGCAGCATATAAAAACGCTTTAAGTCAGTGCATGTAATATGATAGATTATTATGTTGCCTACTCGGAATTCGTAAATCAAGAACCAAACAATTTAACAAAATTAAATTTAAGTACAGAATGCCACAAAAATACAGTAGTTTGCAGTACTACTCAATTCACAACGCAATCTGGCCAGCGTACAAAACACAGTTCACATTATTTCAATACACAAGAAATATCTCTTTCTCTCACAATAACATCCGTGCGCTGTGAGAAACTGATATCAACTGACTGCGAAGACTCATTGGAAGCCTCTATATATAGTATCCGAAAGGATTCCAGATTTTCCTAAAACATTCTGGTCAAAAGTCGCCAAATTGGCCAAAATATTGGCAATGTATTTCGAAATTTGGCGCCAAAAATTAAGTTGCCAGAAACGATACCAACTTGGCGCAATATCGCCAATTTGACGAGTTTCCTACAGAACTACTGTATTTCCAAATTAAACCGCAGCCTATGGGCGCTATTAGAGAGCACTATAAAAACTCATTTAATCAAGCTATTTACACCAAACTAATAGTAACTTTTACATTCTAAAATGTGTAGTAATAAATTAACACATCAGTATAGGAATAAATTAGTGTGTAGGAATAAATTAACACATCAGGATAAAAATATACAGTTACAAAATTCGTTACAATAATTATTTTTCTCTTTGTAAGTGCTTAAAGTACTTTCCACTCACTTCAACATATGTGAGCATGCTTGAGATGATTTATATATATAGTCTTGTCATTTCTAGAGTTGTGATGCTATTTATGACATCCTGTATCCTGATCTGGAGTTCTTCGATTGAGTGTGGATTTGTTTCGTATACTCTTTCCTTTAACGGTCCCCACAAGTAAAAGTCCCAAGAAGACAGTTCATGCGGCCGAGGAGACCACAAGCTTTTGCTGATCGTCTTATCAAGTGTGAACACCTCAACAATCATTATTTGATCCGTGTCCTGTTGCACTGTCCTGCTGAAAGTACCATAACTGAATCTTCTCTTCTGGAAAGTGCAAAAAAACACTCTAGGATTCCCAAATCGAATTCCCTGTCTTTAAGAATATGGTCTTCCTACACAAAGATTTTGCTGCCAAAAATGTAATTTGCGAATACAAATAAATAATTGAAAAAAAATTCAATATTCTGTAATAGCACGATGAGCCAGTTTTGTGTAACACTTGGCACAGCATTTGATGATGCATTTTTTTCATAGAAATACTTGACAAGATAATACCTATACATACTTATTTGAGTTGGGCCTGTATTTTATAGTGATCTCCGGAAAATTAAAAGCACCAATACTCCCTCCATGTGGGCATCAAATCCTTGATATGTTAAGTAAAATACCTGAGCTGACGGCTAAGATACCTACGTTATGAAAATCCTAGAAATTTTTTAAAAATATTTAAGAGCTTTTAAAATTCAAAACACAATAAACTTTCAACTATCTTGGAGTACATTATCCGCGCTTTGCCATTTTATTCAACGTTTCTTCTTTATGTCAATTTCAAATTTTAATAATAAAATACTTTGATTACAATTATACACACACACACACACACACACACACACACACACACACACACACACACACACACACACACACACACACACACACACACACACACAATAATACATTCTGTTCAGTATTCTAAGCAATCATACTGAACAGAAAGATAAATTGTGAAGAATGCTTTGGACATTTCATTTTAAGTAATTTAAATTAATTAAAGATACTTCAAATATGAATTATAAGTTTCGAGTCAAGTTCAATACATGGAACCATAGAGGGGGAACTAGTGGCATCACACACGTGTCCGGAGAGTTGATGGTTTTATATCTGACACAGCACTTCATGCTGAAAGCACCAATTCAGTATTCCATAAGTTCAATATTTTTCACAGGAATGATGTGATATGAAGAGCTCAGATGTCAAACTAATCTCATAACTGTGTTTTAAAATCGTTAGGCATTGTTACGAAGCATATGTACCAGATTATCATGAATAACTTACTGTGCGTTTTAAGTGGAACGTTCATAAAAAATATTATATTCAAAAAGAAAAAAAAAAGTTCACTTAAAAATTTTGATGTAAAAATACATGATTGATTTCGATATTCTTGTTTGACCAGCCTAAAGTGTTGTACAGCATTTTAAATTCCACTCCGTAAAACGGCTTCTGATAGATTTCAAGTATCGCAAGGGAGGAAACCCGGAAATCTCTTAAGCACCTACCATAACAGATGTGGAAGGATAATCTATTATTATTCAACAGTGCTTGGAATCAAATTCAGGACTATTTATGTTCTGGATTCAGTATATATATATATATATATATATATATATATATATATATGTGTGTGTGTGTGTGTGTGTGTGTGTGTGTGTGTGTGTGTGTGTGTGTGTGTGTGTGCTTCCAGATTACACATCCGTGGTTCGATATTTGAGTTGGGAGGGGTGGACTCAGCCTTTCATCCCTTAGTGAGTCGATAATGTCGATCCCAAGCATGCTTGGGAACTAAACTCTGGGAGTTTTGCTTTAGGTAAAATACCTTACAGGAACATATGCTTCTCCCCACAGAGTTCTCAATCAAGAAAACATATATGGGCGCTGTAGTCCCTGGCTCCATGGAAGGTGTTGAACCAATGTTAGTTTAGTTTAGTCTATATATATATATATATATATTTAGAGTAGACGCTCGTTTTTAAGAGCCCCCACGATTTTATGATTCAGTGTCTAGTCCCTAGGATAGTTCCATAGACCTAATGATTATTTTGATCCCTATTTACGAGCTACAATTTTGAAAACTCTCTTTTCAACTGACTTGTTTTCCTTTCTTTTGTTTGTGTTTATTTTTTTTAATAATTAGATTTTTTATTTTTTAATTTATGGTTGAGAAACTAGGATCAAAGATTACCATTAAAGAACATTAATCCCTTCAAATTGTGGACTAATGTACTGAGTATCTTGAATTTTTTAAATGATAGCGGGCATTGCGTGACAAACCCTTCACCACAACAAGGCCAGAAACTGCTATTCATTTACGTTATTGGGTAGGCACATGTGAACAAAGACACGGAGGGGAGTAGTATTATCCATGTCACACTTCACCACAAACCCGTTAATAGGGCTGGCCACATTCATACATCATCTCAGAAGAAACACACACACAGAATGACAATTCAAACTGGGATTCGAACCCGGGACCTACAGCTCAGGAGTCAGAAACGTTAACTACTCAGCCAACGGTCGGAATCTTGAAATTGTGGATTATATTAAGGAATTCCAATGGAAATGAAAAAATGCGTTTTTGATTGGAAGCAGAAAAAAGTGAGTACTTTGCCCAGATCTCAACAATAAAATTTATTATTTTTAAGTCAGAATTTTATGATATAGATCGTGTGTTCCCAAACTTTTTTCTCGTGAACCACTTTCGAATTTTTACTATTTTCGGTAGACCCCCTGCTGCTACATTTTTACTGTAATCCCAAAACTCATAAAATATATCACCCTAAATGGGGTTAAGAAGAAAAAAAGTAGTACATTTTCTTGTGTCCTATTTATTAAAATAATACTTGTGGATCTACAAAATTATGAACATTTATTATTACAATCAACAATTGACAAAAAATCATCAATTAATTCTGAAATTTAAATCAACAATAAAAAATAGTCATACGTTTTGTTCTTGGCATTCGTATTTATACTAATGTAAATTGCAAGCACAGCGCAAGTCGCATTTTATCCCTTTACAGGTCTAAACAAGCATCCCAAACGAGCGGCCGCACGGGCGGCACTTTTCAAGTCTCGACATGTGGTGTACACTTGTACTAGTATCTATTGTTCTATTCAATTCTGTGTTTGAACTGAGTCTCGAATATTTTTGTGTATCTACCTAGTGAAGGATGCTACCTGCCTACGTTGATAGATAAATCCAAGCCCAAAGTTTTGTTCTTTGTTATGAACACCACACTATTTTTCGTGGACCCCCATTTACAACTTGTGAATCCCTGTTTTCTTTTCAGGTCTACGTGGACCCCCGTGTGGTCTTCTATTGACCCTAAAGGGTCCACCTGAACCAGTCTGGGAACCTATAATATAGATAGATATGTAATCATATGCTAATTGATTATTTGTAGACACGTGTGTGTCATGATGATAATCATCAAAGAGGCCGACTTTTAAACGTAATTTTTATTGTAACAAAGAGAAGAAGTTTGCATGTTTAAAAAGATATAACGACGAGAATTTTGCACGCGTTTGATTGGTCAGGACCCAAAAAAGTGCTGACTAAACTTATACCCCAAAGAAGAGCATACCATATGCTCTTCACTCACTGATTTGTAGAAAGAAGTGGCATGACATGACGTCATCAGAACAGTTCGAAATTTCATGGCCATATTTGGCAATGCTCAAAGTGCCAGTTGCATTTTAGAGTTCCCCCAGAGGAGTAGTACATCTCACACATTTCATAAAGGAGATCTATGTTTCTAAAAAATGCTAAATACGAGTTACGAGATACATGAATTATCGATTCCATTCTTATGTGAAAAATGTAATCCCTGAGCTACAAACTAGATCAATCTAAAAATAAGAAGTAACTAAAATTTTATTATTTTTAAAAGAAAACTGAAAATATTGCATGTAAATTGAAAGGAATCAAATATGAAATGTAATTTCATATTAATTTAAGAAATACTGAGTAATTTTCCTTGATAAGAATTCTTTCTTCTGTCTGCAGGTTATGAGCTCGACATCCGACACAGCAGGAAACTGCTACGCTGTGTCGGATATCGAATTCATAACCTGTAGACAGAGTGAATATGATAGAATGATAAAAAAAATGATAAAATAATAGTTTCCTGCTGTGGGGTAAGTATAATATGGATCATGATAACGTATGAACCAGACTACCTATCTGTAAAAAGTAACCTTATTGCCTTCAATTCAACAATTCATGGATTCTAAATCCCACCCTGGGCTTGTATGCTTGTAAGGGTTTGGAATTTACTCTAAAGTATAGACTGCGGTGTAATTAACCCTCTTGTGCAAAACATTACCAGTAATCGTTAAACCAAAAAGTAATTGAAGTTTAATCTTTTCTTATTTTATCAGAGTTTTAAAACATAAAAGTCTGATGTCGAAAAAAATTTCTGTAAAAATTCCATGGAATTACATGTCTTTTCTATGACATTCTTCCATAAAAATGTATTTTTCTACTTTTTCAGCGTCATTGCTTTTCAACAAGTTAATAACTAAAAAAGTGAATTTATATTTTTGATAGTCGACCTATGCAAAAGAATATATTTAACAGGTACTTTACACGTGACGCATTTACTACCAAAAACAACTTTTATTCAAACTCCTTCAACTTAACAAGTCGCTTCTGTTGCTCCAAACTGTCCATCATCATATTATAAGGATAATTTATTGATATCCAATAACCCTAGATTGAAATTCTTGGTAAAGATCCGGCTTTCCATTATTTTTTTTTCTTTCCCCCGTAATTGATCTTTGCTCTGCGCCATCTTTCACTCGCGTTGTCCTCAAGGGATTCCATGTCTTTTTTCCAGTGTAAACGCCGTCAGCCATTTCTCAGGGAAAAAAAAAAATAAAACTATTAGGCGCCAATAACTGCCGCAGTTACAGTCACAGAGAGACAAGGAAAGTGCTTCTTTCCCATTTTGTGAGACAACACAGTGTATCCCACAAAACTCTGTCACGTAGTTTCATCTTTTTTAGTATATATATATATATATATATATATATATATATATATATATATATATATATATATATATATATGAATTGTTTGGTTAGTTCATTCTTCGAATATAAAGGAGAACAGAAAACGATTTTCCAATAGTTTTAGAACTTACATTACAATCGATCCACAAGGGGGTATTCCCATATTGCGTAAAAGCATATTTCTTTATTACTTCTTTTTGCTTAAAAAAAATAGAATAAGCCCCCGTTATAATGAACATGAAAACATTTCCATATTTCTATCAGTTTGTTTGATTCCTTAAATAAAATATTTAAATCAGTTTATAAGGAATATAATCAGTTTTTAATTTAATAATGAAAAATTCGGACAATTAATAAGAATATATAGTGTAGAAAAATTAAAAACACTTGTATTCTTAACAGAAGGAATACACTCACACACACATTTAGTTTTAGAAATAGTTCAAAATTAGAATTAGAATGGAATATAGTTTAAAAAAAATTGAAATTACTTTCTACTTATTTCTTAGAACGTAGAAGAGTAGATGTAGTGTGTGATGTTTCTACACACAAAATATTCAAGAAATATAGATATCTTAAGTTATTAAATTGATGAATTAAAGAACGCAGAGTGCTATTGTGCGAATTTTGAAAAGTTCTTTTTGTTTCTGAAAAATGTTGAGTCGAAACTTTTATAAATTGCTTATTAATCTTTCGGACTTCCTTTCATTATTGTCTGAAACTCTTCCATTAGAATAACAGACTCCCTTTTCCCTTAAATAACGAAAATAAGCAAGTATAGCAAGTATAAATCTACTCCATAAGTTGTTTACGCAATATGTGTACATCCCCCAAAGTTTGATGTACGTTTTTGTGTGTGTGTGTGTGATCAAATATACCGAAATACTAGAAAACTATCAGCTTGGAAAAGTAGTCTATTTTAAGCTTTTTATTTCTGTTGCTCGTTTTTAGGAACCTCTAATTTATGAAAACTTGTGATTTCAAGTACTTTTGACTGGTTCCGAGTTTGTCTGTACTGATAGTTTCATTTCAAATTAGAGAACTAAAAGTTTAAAAAAATCTCTTTTATGCGTTTATTTTATTACTATCTGATTTTTTTCCTTATTTTATAGTTGAAAAATTCGGATTGACCTTTTCATAAAAGAATCTAAATCTTTCGAATTGCGGTAATCTAACTTGTACTGTTGATGCTAAAATACCCGATTTTTTTAAAGCAGTTTGAGTGAAGTTTCTTGAGACTAATTTGCTGTTCTATAAAGCCCGGATATACTAGGATTCTTACCTTTCATTACTACAAGAGGCTGACGTGGTTACACCTTATACAAGGGGTGACCAAGCTCCTTCATAGTCCAAGCCAATTTTCAAAATTTGAAATTTTTCGAGAGCCGCAATTAAATTCGTATTTAAATGGTGTGCAAAAATGGCATTTAAAACTTTTTTTACAGAAACTATATTTATTGAAAACATAAAAATAAAAGTACAAAATATGTGTATTGAACTAAAATATTAAAAAATTAAACACATTTATTTATTTCTCTTGATAATTCTTTAAAATTTGACGAATAATTGATGACAGCATTTCTCAGAAATTATTTGAGATGCTGGTCAGTTGATACTGATCGGTGTTTGGATTTCACGAATTTTAATGAGGATTAAAATGATTCCCATAAGTACGTTGTTTCGAATATTGAAGTAATTTGACAAGCAACCTTTTTTAATTCAGGATACTTTGATTCTGGTACAAAGTTTTAAAATTCGGTAATAGGCGTCGACTTATATTTTAAATGTAGAGCTTGATCTTCTCTCGAGTACATTTATCGACAGCCACAAATAATCCTTCAAAGAGCTGAATGTAGCTCGCAAGCCCCAGGTTGGTCACCCCTGCCTTCTACAGTAGAGCAGCCAGTCGGTGTGCCATCGAAAGTGGGTCTTCGTAATTCAGAAGCAGGTATCAAGAAGAAGACTTCCAGATTTGCCCTGCTACCCACAGAGTGGTATCATTCCACATGGAGGACATAGCGATCACGGCTTATTTAACCTGCCCTATCCGCCATTAGCGAACACGTGGAGTCTTCAATAGGAACTCACTACATTCCGATAACGAGAAGGAACGCCCTAACCAACCAGATCCCCACGGACTCTGATGGCCAATCTAGCTTCCCTTTTATAGCCCAAGTATTAAATTATAGCTTTAAGCGCAAATAACGTAGAAATCTTTCCCAGGGAGTGATAAATGCTTGGAGCTCCCTTCCAAGTTTGACATCCAAGGAATGAGGTTGTGCCAAAAGAGAAAAGTGAATACCTAAGTCATTTTGACAAACAGGCGTCGTGACTGAGGAAAGCCAAAAACACTTACCTGACCACTTGAATCAGTTATTCATCCATGAACTTCGTCAAAGAAGCTCACTGTTTCTCCCCCCTCCTAAAAAAATTTCCTTTCAGAACTTTTCGAATATGGAATCAGATTCGAAAAGTTCAGAAAGGTTGCATTGGTGCGTAAGAACTATCAGATGATTGAGAGCATAACGAAGAAGAATAAAAGCGAAATCCCGGATATCAAACAAGAAGAAATGAAGCTAAAACCATCTGCAAAACAGTTAGATGAATGGCTAGCAGGATTGAGATATTTTGTTTTGAGAAAAACAAGGAAATCTTCTGAAAAATTGAAAAGTGCGCTTTTAAAATCTAGGTCTAAGTAAGTGAGTACATACTTTGCCTGATTTTTCATCAATAAAAAGGAAGTAGGTGCTGTTTTTAAGCATGGATTTTATTTTGCATGTGTTCCAATACAGCACAAACTAAATAATTGTTTTCCGTTAGTATATTAAAAAGAAAGTTTAGTTGGCTAAAAAAATAATTTTAAAATATAACACTTATGTTTTTGTTTTCTATAATTCCGATTTTGAGAACTATTTTACCTGTCCCCAGGGGCTTACTTAACCCAATTGGGACCCGAAACAAAAAAGTTTTGGTGGCCTACATGTGCTTCACAAAAAGAAAAAAAACATTTTATTCAATTTGGCAAACGATTCTATTCAATTGACAACGTATAATGAACTTTCTATTCGATTTGGGACTTCATTAATGTGGGGGTCTGGGGTAACTGTCCCGTATGCTCGTGCCTTAGTCAGGCTCTGCCTGTCTTTACGGGCTCGTACAGATGAGCTCTACCGAAAAACATGAAAAATTATCATCCCTAATTAACATATGATAACATTTTTGCCTGAGATAAAATCTTTTGCAGAAACGTTTTCATGGATTACAGACTCTTATCTAAATATTATTTAGAAAAGAATGCATACTAAAATCTTCAGGTTAATTGAATGTTTTATTACCTACTTCGCGCATTAATTAAGGTCATTTTCACCTGCCTTTTTCTGACAACCGAGGTCACGGTAGCCTGATTGGTTAGGGTATCCGTTCTCATTATTAAAAGGTGGTGAGTTCGAATCCCAACACAATCAAAAATCCGTCATGTTCACTCATGATGGATGAGGTACGTTAAGTATGTCTTGATTGCAATGCCCTCCATGTGAAATAATACTTATAGAAATGGCAGAACAAGTCTAGGAGTCATCTGCTTGGTCCCTACTTCTAAATTACCTCTCCCCACTTTTGGTGCGATGATGGCACAATCACTAGGTACCTCACTATTTAACCTACTCTTCATTTATACCTCTTCCAATGGTGAAATATAGAAATCCTAGTTGCAATTGGGCATTAGAAATTAAAAAAGTCTGGCAATTAAGTCTGAATTAGGTATCTCGTTGGTTTGAACTATGGTCAAATGACGAGGTTGACATCTGAGCTGTCGTCGATTTCTATTCCTCAACACCTCAAAAGGTTAGAGATATTGAACATTTATATGCATTTAACGCGGGTTGGCTTCCTCAGCATGTTGGAGTCAGATAATGAACCCTTCTACTTTTTCGGCATTAACAAGAATCACAGTAGTTTGATGTAGGAAGGATTTGTTTTACAATCCAGATGTTAATAGGTTCAATGCTCTATACTTTATTTAGCCGAAAATCATAATGCTGAGGGAAAGTACACTCAAAAACATTGAAAAAAGCGCTTAAAGAAGGAAGCATTGGATTGAAATGAAATGCAATACGCATGATGGCAAAGATGAGAGATTCACTTGATCCCAAGATCAAGACAATTAAACAAATACAGGGTTCACAGTTGAACAAAAAGAGCAGACCGCGTCCTACGGCATACTTGACGAGACATGGTACGGCATTGTCTTGATCAGATATCTTATGTAGCCCTGAGGCAGAAGGGCTTACGAATCTTGAACAACCACCCCCAAGTATGTACAGAGTGAAACGACAGTACCCGGCGTTTCAGTTGATCCCACGCAGGCTCTGAAGGGACAAGTCTTGGGAAGGATCAGAACATGTCGTATGAAGCCTTGAGAAACTCGTGGTGAGTGGGAACGAGAAATGTCTTGTTAGAAAATTGCCTTTCGGATTCCATTTAGAAAACGTTGCACATGGGGTTGAATAATGTCATCAACATAATAATGAGCCATTAAGGTTTTACATACCATAACTAGAGGGGACCGACTATTATAGACTATGACTCAGTAAAGTGTTACGCCTACTGTGCGAGTAGTGTGTCTTATGATACCGTGAGTGTGGGATTCTACAGTTTACCAGAGCATCTCCACACATGTATGCAGTTGTCATCTGTTCCCAGAACGAACCGACCTTCATCCATAAACACCAAGCTCTGTGGCATTCCTCTCAACCGCTTTGACTAGGTACCGCTGCAGATGGAGTCACCGCTTCTTCTCTCAGAACACGAGAAGGTAAGTTTGGATTGCAGGTTCGCTTCCGCAAAGCGCCTGGAATGGATTCCATCTCTACCTGTCACTGTATCGGGAAACGAGTCATTATCAATTTCACGACCACTTTCAGTACAATCCTCTCGCTTACTCGTTTTCCAAATGGTTCCAGTCCTGGTACTTCGCACGTGATTACCATCTCGTTTCCAGTGCTCTTAACATGTTCTGATGGTAAACAGTCCGAACAATCCACCACCTGATAACAACATGATGTACTGAACAACCTGCAGTTTTCAGGCCGATAATAAAGCCTCTTTCAAATTCGCTTAACAATGAGAAATGTCTTTTTGCAGGGTTATCTGGCATTCGCCTCTTAATTAAATCTTTTTATTGCATCAGAATGCTTTCTTTTACCAAGATTTCATGTCGGCTGTACCAGTTATCACAAGCAGCCGGGAAGGAGTCACCGTAATTTAGAAGAAGGAACCAAACAGAAGCCCCCTCCCAAATATTAGTTCTTTCATCCCCAGGGGTATCATGGAATCAGTATTGTGAGAGTACGTATCAGTATAGTGTAAGTCACGCTTATAAGTCCGTTATATACCGAATGTATAGGTATAACCTCCCTTTTGCAAGGTTAATAGTCATGCAGATTTTTGCACCAAACAAAAATCATTTGCAAATGGCATCTCTCTAAACTTATCATCAAAATTTTTTGTGATTGTACCTTTCTTCCTTATTGGTAACGTTATTTTTAATATTCTTGAGTAATTATGTTATACTTTCGTCTGGCCTTATATCCTTCTGCTAATGAAGCGAGAAAGTTTCGAGAGAATTGCCAACGGAGGTATCGGTCTCGTCAACAGTTCATCGTCTAAAAAATAATTAAGTTTTTTGGTAAATGACTTCGGTTAATAGAAATAGACCTTCGCAAATGAACGCAATGATAAATTCTAAAAGTTAGTTTATTACAAACTATACGGCCAATAGCTGAACACAGCAGGGCTTTTCGTTCTTTTGAACTATGACCAAATCATGAGAACTTCCTCTCTGTTTTTTCCACGTCACACCATTTGAGAGAAGTTTGACCCTATGTAACCATTAATCTGCATAAGCTATTTCCCCATGACGTTTTTCAGATGGATAAAGTACAGAATCCGAAATTTTCAAGCCATGAGAACGACACTCTCCCTCTACCTGGTTATTACACCATCAATGTCCTGAAACTAAAGTAATTATGTCACCAAGTAGACAAAATTACATTGTTGCTATGAAAACAACCACAGTTAAATACTCTACTTATATTTCACCTCAAATAATTTTTAAACTATTTAAGTAATTTTTAAAACTTTTTTAATTAGTCAGCTGAGCTAAATTTGAATACATTGAATAAAGATGTGATACAATTAAAAAAAAGTCGTACCGTGCTAAAACGTATTTTATCTATAAAATAAATTATTTTTTAGAATGTTTAGTTCATAAATGCTTTTTCTTTCACCGTTTTGAAAAAGTATGTGACGTTACCATGGAAACAAAAAATAAACTTGGCTTTGTTCTTTCAATGAACCTCTAAAACATTTCTTAATAACTCATTTTATATTTAACCTAAGAGCCATAAATCTTGTGAATTCAAAACTGAAAGATTCCTCAAAGTTTTTAGAGAAAGGGAAATAAATGTGTTCAAATGTCATATTAATTAAAAGTGCGTATATGGCAGCAATAACAGCTATGCTACATCAATAGAGATGATTACTATCAAAATCTCTATGTTTTTGTTTTCCTTTTATACTCAAAAATTGTAGAAGTCAAACAACGTTCTGCATATTCTGATAAAAGACACTTAGCAACAAGTGTTGGTGGTATTAGTTAACAGTGACTAAGATGGAACTTACTGACTCAGCAGAAGAGCAGTTGATCACACTCTTAGATGAGCCAAGCCATTGTACGAGAGGCATATGTGTTTTCTATTGGTGAGTGTTCTGAGTGGAAGGCTACGGGTTCAATGCCTGTACTTCGACTTTCTTGAATGCATATTTTTTGGAGTTGCAGCTTTCACACCGTATTGCAGACACCCTAAGGTCGTCGAAAGACATTTTAAGATTCGCTTCATGGATTAATTACCATCAGGATGTATATTTCTTGGATAAAGGGTCATGTTCACGTCTCCCAAGGAGAAAACCGGGAAATCTACCAAACCAATGATCAGTATATAAAAACGATGTATAGTAGTTAGATAATAACAGTTAGTAGTCAGATTCTCAGTATATAGAAACACAATTTTTCCATTATTTGACAATGAGCTCCAGTGGCCCAGTAGCTTTACGCTACTTGCTGTTAAGGTCAGCAGATGCATCCTTTGCCGAGGGAGTGATTGGGAGGGTGACCACGTAACTTCCTTCATTGAGTTTTTGAAGCTTCGTGGGTTGGGAACCTTTCTACGTGAATCTGTGACGTCCAAAGTCCTTTCTCTGGTGTGGCGGGGGTGTGGAGAGGAAGGTGCCAGGTCAGGTGTAATCTCGTCAGCTCATGTCATGATGGTTCATAATGACGCAGCGTTTGGTGATGGGCGAGTATTTCAAATCCGATAACCTTAAAGTACAAGTTTGGGGATCGCTTGCACTGCGATGTATGTATTATTCAATAATTGATCGTAATTTTTGACGCCGCATTGTAAACAACTAATAACAAAAGGGCAATTTTTAAATTCGAATGATAAAGTTGCCTTATAGAAGGTTTTTGTTAGATAGTTGTCCTTATTCCCATGTCTCAAAGAATCCCCTCCTCCGATAAACGGGATACCAAAGACAGAAGCTTAACACCTATTCTCTTGTTGTTTAACACAAGCTGAGACCGAACTTTGTATTTTTCGCTCTGTAGTGAGCTATCCAGTCATTAGGCCATGGGGTGAGTGCTTGAGAATTTTCTCAGGTTTCTCCCTTTTAACGTGAATATCGATCCCTTATGGGTGGACAGTTCTCCCTAAAGACAAACTTGCGACATAATACATTTGTAGTTCTGAAACAACCCTAGGGAAAGACTAGTGTGTAAACCTACTATCACCCTTCAAGAGTTGATAGTCACTCACCTTTCCCCCAGATGACAGCTCTGTCGTCTATGAAGGCGTGGTCGTCTTTCACTGTTCTTCTGTCCCCGCTAACCACCACTTTCCATTCTGCGTGGGCCTTACCCCTCAGGAGGACTCGAATCGCTGAAAGGCAAGAATTAAATGATTGAAGTCAATGAGAAATATATTTTGGTATATTAGCTATATAACAATTGTCAGCAGGTAATACAGACAGTAAAATCTTACATAAGTATTGATTAAAAATGTATAAATAAAATTTTACAAATAGATTCTTAAATATATTTTCCATGCAAAAGTTAAGTGAAAATTTCGCTTTCTCATTACTTTTACATAGAAAATTAGAAAATACATTCACGAACCTCTATTTTGATGTAAAAGTAATAAGAAAACAAAAATATTTGTTTTATTTTAAAATAAAAATGTTTGAAAATAAACAAAAATGATTGCAATATTTGCAATCTTTAAGCTGCGACATAACGTTGCATTTCCGTCTACTTATTTATCTACAGATCAGAAGTGCTATTCAATAACTGATAATCACTGTCAGATGTCAAATTTGAGACCAAATATGTCACTCTAGACCACGCAAAAACTGTGAAAAGGAAGTCAATCTTTCGCAACTTTTAATGAACTTAAGCTTTTTTGGCACCACTCTTTCCAAGTGGTGTGGGTATCGAATCCTCTACTTATGCTGGACAATTTAAAAATTATATATATATATATATATATATATATATATATATATATATATATATATATATATATATATATATATATATATATATATATATATATATACACATATGCATGTATTCTCTTTGAAGTAAAAAAAAATAATATGGTTGTAGAGACCCATTAATCAATACACTAGTATTTGAGGTGTGAAAAATTCTATCAGCAATCCATACCTCAAAAACAATTAACACCACGTTGGGGATAACCTCATTGATAAAAATAGTTGTATGACATTCGGACATCTGCCCTGCATTATGTTCTGGGAGGGCTTCTTACAGATGGGCTCTTAGTAAGAGCCCAGGAAAACACCCAAGCATCCCCACCAACATACGTACATGCAAAAAATCGAAACACTTCGTATAGATCTAGTTGTTTCACAGTACATGGAATCGAACTTGGAATCGTTTACTCTTAAGAGCTTTGCTCTGGTACATGTCCATCGTAAGCCCATTTCAAAAAATAATGTCCTCGTTAACTATTATTTCTCAAATTTTATATAAATTGAATGAAATGAATTTTATATAAATTGATAAGAAATGTACTTGTATATGTATTTTGAATCTATTTCTGCAAGAATTTAACTATAACTTATTGCTTATTTATTATTTATAATCAAAAGTAATCCCTTTAAAATATTCTCGTGATAATTAAGTGGTTATTCTTCCACTTTGCTGGCCAACTTGTCTAGTAGTCAGTGTTCCTGACTACGGATAGGAAGGTTCTGTGTTCGAATCCTGGTTCAGGCATGGATGTACTTTTTCTCTCTCTATCCTGTCTATGTCCTTTCCTTGTATGTGTGAATGAAGCATGAATGATGTCTACTCTATAAATGGGTCCCTATGGCATGTGTGAGGGTGCGATGGTGGCCCACCCCCTGTGGTGCACCCGGGGCAACGCCTTGTTGGCTAAGAGGTCGCTGTTTCTGGCCGGTTCCTTAGGTATCAGGGAACAATAGATTAATAGATTCTGTTGCAGTTGCAACTGTCTACAATCTGCCATTGGAAAAAAAAAACTCTTCCACTTTGTCCTCGCCAAAACCTCCATTTTGGTGACAACATGCAGAATACGACTTTTGCAACTATTAATTGACTTCGACATCAATTAATTGTAATATGTTTTCCTTTGGCATAAACATTGACATTCCTTAAAATTTATGAAATAAAATAATAATTAAATTAAAAATGTTATATTAAAAGATTAAGAGCACTGTGTGATATTTTTTTGTGATCTTGTACTACCAGTTTGCGACTTTATCGCTTGGGTTGGCGAAATGGAATAGTATCAATTGTGTTAATGTCCTAGGATTTCAAATCAGAGTAAATGCGATGATTGTTTATGCAAATTTTCCAGGATATTCACAGAAATCCTCCAGGAAAAACAAAGATCCAGTTCATAGACTGAAAGTCAATCATCCTGAAATCCCATGAGGTTTTTCGGAAGGCTTCTTTTGTTATCTTGAAGCCGTTACACGCGATTATGTCGTTTATCAAGTTTATCGGTGCTAAACCCCTACCATAATCTATTTTGCTTTCAAACATGCTACGGCATTGTAGCATGAGGTTCTTTTCATAGCTTAAATTTTATTCATTTATTATATATATATATATATATATATATATATATATATATATATATATATATATATATATAATCTTTTCTCTACTTGTTTTTTGAATTTTTATCTGCGTCTGAACGAAGAAGTGCACGAGTTCAAGTCCGACTGAAATCAGGTTATTGGTTTTTGGGGTTAATACAAACAACAATAATTAGTATGGAACTGATAACATATTTCTTTTTGAAACTGAAATCACAGAGATGTAATTATTTTGAAGCATATATAACGATGATCTGAATTCCCTATAAACTTACTTATACCCCGATATAATCAACTTAAACGATGTAACATTCCCCTCAAGAACTTTTGTCGTTTCAAGAAGGAAGTGAGTTTTTACTTCCTTTTAGTTATCTTAGACTTAATCTTTGAAAATTAAAATAAAATATTGTATATAAAGGATACAATCTTCTTTCTACATTCTCGCAGCGAACGCCTTAATAAAAAACTGTAATGATAATTTACACTATAGTTTTATTTAAAAATCGTTTTATATATTTTGTTTTGAAAAATTAATTTAGTATTGTTATTTTACAAAATCCAAACTTTTTCCCGAAAATTAAATGCATATTTTTTATTTTAAGTTCTGACTCACGATAACTGACAATCTTAACTTGCCAGTATAACGCATTTTCTTTCTTAGAGGTATGTAAAAATTCAGTTATGCATTGAGAGGGGGTGTTATTCATTAAAAGAAGAATTCTTTTAACATAACTCGAAGCTCCAGTAGCTTCTCCCCCATTTCCGTTAAGATGAGCAAATGGAAGCTGCCGCTTGTTGAATGATCACATTCTCCCTCACAGGGTTGCTGGAGCTTCTTAGACTGGGGACGTGTTCACATTCATCAATGATATCCGAATTTCAATTGCTGGTGTGACGTGGATGTTGAGAGGAGGGTGCCAGCTCAGGTGTGAACTCGTCACCTAACCGTGATTCAAAGTTAGGGGACGCTTGGTGATTAGAGAGCATTTCAAATCCTTGTACCTAAAGGTGCATTCCAGGGTCGCCTGCCGCTTAATGTATGTATGTACATATCATAACGGGTACTCTCATAATTCTAATGACATATTAGCATTGTTTTAAAAATCAATCACATCCCTAAAGTTTCTTTGTTCCACAGTCATTAACAAATACCGAGCCTTGTAGACGTTCTCGTTATTGGAAGCTACCTTCCAATGTTGAATTCTTCCAAACTTCCTTCTACTGAGTTTGAATTCCGACCCAACCGAAGATGTAAGCTGTTCACTAATGGTGTCGCTGGGGTACGTTAAATTTATCACAGTCGCAATTTCTTCCATGAGAAATGATATCTTTGGGGATGACATGCCAAGTCTGGGAGTTTTCCTCTTAGTCCCTGCTTCTAAATTACGAAGTTCCACTTTCAAAGTCACGATGGCATACTACATAAGGTGCCATCACTTCTGCCCCTTGTATTGTTTAAAGGTGGAAATGCTAACAGCCGGCCATTATACAACAACAACACAATATATTTTTAAGGCTCTACTTAGCTTCTTTCCAAACATGGTGTGCTGCACCCCTATATAAGGGATGTATAAAGTGAATGTGAATTTAATTATTCCATAAAAGAAAGTTATTTCTTGTCTTCCTTTTATATGAAGCATTAATAAAGAATATAATTATTATTGTAACTCAAGCGCAAATAATATAGAGCTTTGTTTCGCTTCCAAAGCGAATGTTTCTCTTAAATAAAAATATGGCAGCTCTTGGTGTTCGAAAATCGAATATTCTTTTGTCAGGTTCCCAACAATTACTTCGAAACTCTTCTTACACTTCTAGAAAGAAACGTCGTCTCCATTTTCGGGAAAAAGAAAACAACATAAAAAGTAAAAGAAAGTAGTATTTTTTTTCCTTAGCTCCTTTTGTCTCCTTTTACCGATAAATAGAAATTTCTTCTTCCTTAATAATACCATCTGCTACCGGTCGATTTTCCGGCGTAAAGAACTTCTTCACGTGCTTTGAACCGGCTCTGCAAACGATAACGATGAGAACTGGATATTTAATCGATTCTTTTTTTTTATCGTCTGCGATTATGGAATATTACTCTCTGTTTATTTAAATCTGAAATGGCTTTAGGGAGTTCTTTTATTTCCTGTCATACACGATATATATTAGTTTTCTAAGCCAGCTAGAGCGCAATAACCGTATATATCAACTCATTACTTTTTTTATATTAGAAGGAATCTATCATTTAAAATGAATCTATTTTTCAAGATTAGAATTCTCTTAAGTGTCTTATTTTGATTAAGAATGTTTCGAAATAAGAATAAGAACATCAAGGTTTCCTGCTGTAAAAATGAAATAATGTAATTTGTTCTAAAAATGTAACATGCATCGAATATTTTTATAATATTTAAAAAAAATCAGCCGTATTTTTATTTTTATTTCTTATAGAATTGTTCCAATTTTCTATAATTTGTGGGATTTCCGTTTCATTATTAATTATAGCCAATTACAAAAATTTCAAATAAAAACAAAAAAATTTAAATCGTCCTTGTCGATTTAAACTAATTATAAAATAGATGTTCAGTGCTGTCTTCTGAATTTCGATTTTCGTCCTGTTCTATTTTCAACCTGTTCAATTTTGAAAGTAATATCGCTAAAGATTTGAAAGTTTGAAAACTAACTATTTAGAACAAAAGGTATTTCATAATTTTGAAAACTTTTTCATTCGGAAAAATTATAATTCAAAAATTCTGCTTTATTACTAGTAAAAATCCTGAATGGATTTTTTTCTCATCTCCATCGACACTAAAATATTCAATAGTGAGCTTTGCCTTGTTTGCTGAAGCTCGAAAAATGCGATTTGAAAGCAGGCAACAAATTCGTCGACATGTCTGATTGACGACGCCGTCTCAATACGATGTGAATAGATAAAATGTTATCGGACTTCATGGATATTTTAAACCAATGAGAATAGTACTAAAATGGCAAAATATATGATCTCAGATGAAACGAAAGTAACAACCACTTAATGGTTAATAAAGATAAATTTCGTTCATGTTAACAAGGTGAATTTTCTGTTCTTTTTTAATAATATAAATCTTAAATTAATAGTGTTCTAAAATCGTTTGCATTTAAATTGTCCCAAACATTTGGTATCTCGATATTTCGGATCACCAAAACTCAGAACTCCTGCAATATTCACATAAAAAAATATCGCTGAGCGACGAAATTTCATTAATAAACATCATTCGTATAAAAATAAAAAATCTAAGGCTTATTAATAAGGCGAATAAACTTCTACTAAAAGAATTGTATTAAGTTATCATACAATCCTTTGACTGAGAAATCATTGGAGATAAAACAAATGCCAAGCTTACGTAGTTTTACAAATACTTTAGGGAAAATTATTGTAAACGCTTAAATAAGTAAGTTAATAAAAACACGGGAATATAACGAAATTTATAAAATATGATCATTTCCATTCACTATAGGTGATATATATATATATATATATTCTAGTCAGTTTTTGTGTTGTGATGCTATTGATGACTTCTTGAATCCTGATCTTCTTGAGTATTTCAATTAGGTGTGGATTTGTATCGTATACTCTTCCCTTTAGCAGTCCTCAGTAGTAAAAATCATAAAAAGACAGGACAAAAGAAGGTGATCCAGGAAGCTATAAACTTTTGCTGATCATCTTTTTAGGTGTAAACAACTTTTGCAAGCGGGACAATCATGATTTGATCTGTGTCATGTTGCGTTGTCCTTTTGAAAATAGTATAACTGAAGCTTCTCATCTGGAATCTTTGAATAAAACTCGTCTAAGATTCGCAAATTGAATTCATTGTTCATTGTCAATTTAAATAATATAGGCTTCCCACGCAAAGATTTTGTTGCCAAAATAGTAATATACGAATATAAGCAAATAATTGTAAAAAAAAAATGCAATATTCAATAATATTACAACAAGTTGATTTCAGACGCCGAACTATGTATAAACGCAAATTTAAAAGCATAGATTTTCTTATGAGATGTAACGATACTTTATTTTTATAAGACTTGTAAAATACTTATTGTTTTCGAATATTCCAAGTTAATTTAAAGTATGAATTTCACGGAAAACGGGGAAAAACTGCCTAAAATTCACCGATTTAAAAAAAAAAAAAAAAAAAAAAAAAAACGT
Source organism: Latrodectus elegans (assembly GCA_030067965.1). NCBI lineage: Eukaryota > Metazoa > Arthropoda > Arachnida > Araneae > Theridiidae > Latrodectus > Latrodectus elegans. Next base: position 78,375,810 of record CM057821.1, on the reverse strand, counting down.
CAAAAAGATTATACAGCTGCTGTGACAAATGAATATCACATGATCAATTAACTGAAGAAAACCTGAGTTTGCACTAAAAACATTTCACTAACAGGCAACTTTACATACATTGCAAGCAATAAAGAAAATGAAAAAGTTAAAAAATGATTGCAAATGAACACAACAAATATTTAAATTTTTTAAACTTCTTATGCTTATATAAATGTGCTTTATGATACCATCTCGTTAATAATGAGAGCTAGATTTCTAATTGCATTTAATGAAAAAAATGCATTGCAAATAAAAAAATACAGATTATACAAAAACACAGCAGTTAGCGTATACATCTCAATTTCAATGAACTATTAATTTAATGAAAACGGTAGCCAAGCATAGAGCTTTAGAAGAGGTCATGTTAAATCTAAGAATGAGTTTGAATAATTCATTTTTAGAAAATATTTTTCAAGTTAACGGTAATTAAATGACTGTTTCGATATTTTGATGTCTAAAAAACTAATCATTTTTGAAATATCGATAAAAAAAATATAAAATTTAAGCCTCAGTGTAGAATCGGATACTTCTTGGTTTCGCAAAAATTTTGGTTACAAATCTTGACGATAAAATTTAGTTTCTGGTAACCCTGGTAACCGTATCTTTGTATAACTTTTGTACATCAGCGATCTTATTAGTCGCATCTAGGCGTCAAAAAATCGCCAATGAATCAAGGAGTACCGACTGTAAACTTTGCGCAAAATTTATATAAAAGTAAATTTATTTTTAGTGTGAATAAAAATTTCACAATAATACACTACTGGCCATTAAAATTGCTACACCAAGAAGGCGACATGCTACAGACGTGAAATTTATACGAAAGGCAGAAAGTGCTGTGATATGCAAATAATTAGCTTTTCAGCGCATTCAGACAAAGCAGGCGCCAGTAGCGACACCTACATTGTGTTTAAATGAGGAAATTGTTCAGCTGGTTCCTCATACACAAATTGCATTTGAACGTTGTTGCCTGGTGAAAAGTTGTTGTAATGCCTCGTGTAAGAAGGAAAAATGCGTACCAGCACGTTTCTGACTTTGATAAATGTCGAATTGTAGCGTACCGGGATTGCGGTTTATCTTATCGCAGTATTGTTGCTCGCGTCGCTCGAGATCCAATGACTGTTAGCAGAATAAGGAATCGATGAGTTCAGGACGGTAATACGGAACACCATGCGGGATCTCAACGGCCACCTATCACTAGCAGCCGAGAAGACAGGCATATTATCCGCATGGCCGTAATGGATCGTGCAACCACGTCACGAGCCGTGAATAAAGAAACGGGGTCGTTCGGAAGACAACAAGTGTCTGCACGAACATTTCGATGACGTTTGCAGCAGCATGGACTCTCAGCTCGGAGACCATGGCTGCGGCTTCCCTTTGACGCTGCGTCATAGACAAGAGCGCCTTCAATGGTGTGATCAATGACGAACCTGGGCGCACGAATGGTGAGACGTCATCTTTTCAGATGAATCCAGGTTCTGTGTACAGCATTATGATGGTCGCATCCGTGTTTGGCGGCATCGTGGTGAACGCACACAGGCAGCGTGCATTCGTCATCGTCATACTGGCCCATCACCTGGCGTGATGGTATGGGGTGCCATTGGATACACACGTCTCGGTCACCTCTTGTTCGCATTGACCGTGCTTTGAACAGTGCACGTTACATTTCTGGTGTGTTACGACCCGTGGCTCTACCGTTTATTCAAGCCCTGCGAAACCCTACGTTTCAGCAGGATAATGCCCGACCGCATGTTGCCGGACCTGTACGGACCTTCCTTGATACGGAACATGATCGGCTGTTGCCCTGGCCAGCACATTCTCCAGATATTTCACCAATGGAAAACGTCTGGTCAATTGGTTGCCGAGCGACTGTCTCGTCACCAAATGCCAGTCACTACGGTTGATGAACTGTGGCATCGTGATGAAGCTGCATGGGCATCTGTACCTGTACATGCAATCCAATCTCTGTTTGACTCAATGCCCAGGCGTATAACTGCTGTTATTACTGCCAGAGGTGGTTGTTCTGGGTACTGATTTCTCAGGATCTATCCTGCCAAATTTTTTGAAAATTTATTCGCATGTTATTTCCAGCATAATATATTTGTCCAATAAATATCATTTTGTTATCTGCATTTCTTCCTGGTGTAGTAATTTTAATGGCCAGTAGTGTTGCTTCTTATGCGATATTAATACTATGTAATTTAACTAAAGAAATTAAATTCAAGTTCATTCATTAGTTTATTCATTAGTTCACAATTAAGTTCATTCATATGAAAAGAAATATTGATAAGTTGTGCATTTCTGATGAACTAATAGACGTATTAATTGCAGATAATCAAGCTTAAAAAATGTATTATATGAATATTTAATGGAAAGTTCGAATAAAAAGTCAAATTTTTTATGAAGCCTTTAATCTATTTCATTCATATTATAAGTACTTACTCTTACTTTTTATTGAAATAAAATTTTCAGTGCTTATATATATATATATATATATATATATATATATATATATATATATATATATATATATATATATATATATATATATATGCTAAAATAAATGAAATGTAAAGAACTATTTCAAATCGAACGCACGCGTGCGGCATGTTGATATTTTTAATGACAATTCATGGATAACAGATAAAAAAATACTAACTTTTGGGGTGAAAAACATTTTTGAAGCCATAAATATTTTGCCATAATTTAAAATGTTTGTAAAAGGTAAAAGATTCAATATAATGATGGTGAAGCAGTAATTTATGATATTTTGTTTCATTTGATAACATTTGCGCGAACAAAATCACGCTGACCGGCAAAATGAAAAAGTACCTATCTATGATTATAATTCAAGATTATAATATAATTATGTATTTCTATGATTATAATTCAATTAACTTAAACCAAAATCCCATAAAATGTATTAAAAACAATGTCATATTCAGATTATACCCACATATTAATTAAAGATACATTCTGGTTTATTAAAGAAAAATAAATTTTTTATGTATAAGTTTAATAATTTTAATCTCTTATGAAAATGCAAATAATTATTATTTTTTTGGATGATAACACTATCGTCGTAACAAAACCATAAGAAAATTACATTTTATACATGGCAGCACATTTAATGATCATGCACAGATATTAATTGCAAATAAATTTCAATCTTAGTAAAAAAGTTTTAATTATTTTTGAAAAATTAATTTAAAATGACAGAAACTCACACACACACACATTATATCATTTTGATATAAATTTTAAAGGTTCTTAATAATAGGTTTATACAGATAATTTTTTCTGTGATTATAATTACCACAAAAATCAGCAAATTTAATTAAAATAATGTATTATTCAAAGCAGTATTATTTGTAAATTAAACGTAGTATTTTTTTTTTTTTGATCACAACAAGCAATAATATAATTTATTCCTATGGATATTCATAAAATGAGGTATTATTCCATTCCATCTATAGAAGAGATAAAATTGCCCAATGGAGCCACCTGTACTAAAAATAAAATATAAGCAATTGCAGCTTTTTACCGACATGTGTTTATAAACTTTTTCTTCATCCTTTGCAAAAATTTTAAATGATATAGATACAATTATGGTTTATTCCAAGTTTTTTTATATGTATTCCGTATGTTGTTTCCAAAAATGTCAAAAATCAAATATTCATAAGAGATTTAAGTTGATGAAATGATAAAGCATTTATGATAATGTGTATTTTTTAGAGTTTTCGAATTTCATACACTTGCGAATTAACGGATTTTAGAGCAATTTTTAAGCAAAATTATTTCAAATTTAAAAATTACTGCCAAATTTGGTTGTTTTTGCCACTTTCTTCTAAAAAAACTCAATCAATAATCATTATAGAGGTTATTAACAATTCGGGTACTAAGTAGGCGAAGTGTTTGGCGAGATAAGTGAATCAGGTTTTTTATTATGCAATTAGTATCAATGAACTAAATTCAGTGGTGCATTAAATTGTTTATTAGGGTGTGTGTTTTTGTATAATTTCATTAAAAAGCAAAGAATGTGAGGAACTTTTTTAAATTTCCATACCATCGGAGACAAAACTCTGCTTTACTCTAATTATTATAACTTTTTTTATTTAATTTAATCCATCTTCATTAAGTCATTACCAGTAAAATAATTAGCCATGACAGAATACCTTTAAAGCAGTTTAATTAGGCTCCTTGTTGCTTAATGAGTTTGCTTTGTTCATTATTTTATTTTATAATTTTTTAATGTAAGTTTTGATTTTATAATTCTATGGTTATAAGCTCCCCGAAAATTAATAAAATTTTTATTTACAATTGAAGAATTCTATCAATGTGTTGTGGTGGTTTTTCGGTATAAAATAAGATATTTTTTAAACTATTTAAATTGAAATTTTCTATAGCTTCTTTCTTCACTTCGATTTTGTCGCTTTTCGCCATAAAATAATCGATTTTATGGTGTTACTTTTTTCTTCTTTTGATAAAATTTTTTCATTCCCCATTTTGAAGACGATAAAATCGCCATTGTTAGATGAAACGATTCAATGGGGCTTGTTTACGAACTTTTAATGGATTTTGTTTCTGAGTGAGAATTTTGATTTGAAAAAGAGGATTTTTATTTTACTTCAACTAATGTGAATTTTTTAATCGTTTCAATTTGTTATGATCATGTTTGCAATGTTTTAAATGTTATTTATCATAAATTTTAATACTAATTATTTCGCTGTTAGCGCAGTACTTGAGAAATGAATTTAAGTCTGATTTTTATTGAGATGGAGGCAACAACTTTGATTCTTATTATAATCTAATGTATGATTTCGAAAGCCTTGTGGACGAAAGATAATGAATGCTGTAAACTAATCAAAGAACCGTTATAATCACTGTTGATGACTAAGACGCGTAAAATAAATCACTATCATAATTTGCTTCTACTGGTAAAACTTGGGGCGAAGAGCACGGTACCAGCTCAGATGTCGACTTCATCATTTGATCGTGGTTCAAAATTACGAGGTGATTTGATGTTTTCAGCGACTTTAACAGCCGGTAAGAAATAGAAAATCCAAAAAATAATTTCAAATAAAGAACGAAACTCTCAACAAATTGTAAACAAAGGATTAGAAAATTCTTATAATACATATAACCCAATTCCTGTTATATATAGAAACTTTACAAATCTAATGCAAGAATGATTTTTGTACGGAAATTATACTTCATTTGTGGCAACAAGCAAACGATGGGATCAACTTTTATCTGCAGCTTAGTGAAAAAAGCTTCGTTCTTATATTCAGAAAGTTATAGGTTCGATACCTGCACGAACCAAATATCGACGTACGGAGAACATTTATGCGCATTAAAAGTTGCAGGAAATCTTCTGTAGTTGTGAAATGATAATATTATTAAATATTAAATTTATATTTCACATTATGATTTTCAAAATATTGGCGTTCTACAGTATTTATTAATCAATTTAATGATGGTTAATTAAATTAAAACATTGCAACACTCTCCATTTCTAATAACTACAGCCAATTGTCTCCAAATTTTTAATTATATTCAAGTTAGGTGGTCGATATCAGAGTTGAAATATTCTTCTACTCGCAAGACCAAAGTAGAATCTTCAGAACTCAGCAGGAAAATGTTTTGCAGATTTTAACTGTTAACCACTATCAAGTGTCAAGGTCGAATATCTATTCTTTTCTCTTAACCAGCTTTTAATAAGTTTTTTGTGATATTAGTGACATCGGTCTTCATAAAAGTATTTACTATATTTGTGCCGGCCTATAAGGCGCACCTCCTTTTTTATACACATTTTCAAGGATAAAATTTTATTACTGATCATTAAAACGGATTTTCAATATTTTGACTACAAAGTAATACAAATACAATGTAATGTTTTCTGCAAATAACCAAACTATCTGAGAAATAACAACTTTTAATCTTCTTCATCAAAACCAAGACACTTATCGCCAGAACTTAACGAGAAGTCACTTGAAAGCTCTTCTCAGTCAATATCTGAATCCTCATACAACTCTGCATCATTATTTTCATTGCTGATGCCACACTTCTTAAATGGCCATGGCTCAGTGGTTAAGGCATCGTCCCACCGTCCGTTCGGTAAGGTTGCGATTCCTAATGACGCCAAAGACCCACCGAGTACATGCGATATACATGCTCGTTAAATCTGTGGAATAGAAAATCCTGCGTCGGTCATTGAACAGTTAAAGTGAGTGTAATGGTCTGGAGCAAATTTCCTCCCCCTTCAGATCAATGTCAAAATTGAGGGAGTGGATCAGCTAGTGGTGCCATCTATAGGAGGAGTCTTATAGTAAAGTCTTCTTTTCACTTTCGTTGTGCTCTAGTTAAAACAAAAGACGCACCCTACTGACTTAAATTCGCATAGCCAAGTCATAGCGAGCTTGGCGTATCCAAGTGTTACAAGTAACAACAACAACAACACACTTCTTAAATGATTTAACCGCTGTTAACATGATGTATATACAACTGAAAACGGATCACATATCTGAAAACGGATCTGTTGTATACATTATGTTTACTATAAGTTGCTTTTTTTAGATTCTCATCCTGATTCCACCATATTTTGATCCTATTCTCTGTTGGTGGAGGACCGAAAAGTCACTCTGTAACCTTATTACAACAATTTTTGGCATATTCACTGAAGCGTAGCTTGTTCGCTATGTTAAAGCAATGACGACATTGCCTTTAAGCCAAATCTTGCAAGTAAATTTTAAAAATTGAACAGCAAAAAGTTTTACTCACTGAAAGTCGTTCAAAAAAAATGGGAAGTTAGAGCGAACCCAGCTGTTGATGAGCATTCACTGAACAATTTGCAAGTGTAATATTCCCATATTCAGCAAAGATACCAAAAAAAAAAAAAAAAAAAAAAAAAAAAAAAAAAACCGCATAATTTCGAATAAAGTAAATAACCAGAAGTGAATGTAATCAAAAACTGAGCTTCGGCAAATAAAACGCACCCCGTTTTTCCAAACCAATTTACAAAAAAGCGTCTTATAAGCCGATACGGTAGTTGATTGCTTAGACTTTCTAAGCCGCATTTTAAATAATATTTGTGCTGTTGGAGACGACATTATCTTCAGGAATATATATTGATCGCTTAGTCGTCTTAAAACACCTTTTAACGTATTTGGATAGAGCAGTCGTCAATCTCAAAATTTATAATAATTAGTAGACTCTTTTCGAAGTGGATTTCGAATCAATACATTTATTTAAGCTTAAATTAGGATTCGAACACACCAATGGTTGAATTGAAGGCTAGAGTGCTAAACTTTCTTCTGCTATATCACCTCCTGGGTTGCTCATGGCGTATGAATATCCCACACAACAGCGTGCACTCTTTGGCAACACGGTTATTCGTCCATTTAACATAGGTACAAAAAGCGGCAACGAAACAGGATACAACAATCTATTTGGAGATACCCAAATCTTCGGGCCATCACAACCTACCATTTGTCTTATTTAATCTCAGATCAAATGTCTCTCTTTTCGAGGTGCGTAGTCGACATATATACATAGCACCACAGGAGTACCCCCGCACTGTATCTTAAATTTAACGAGTTTGGAATAGTCAACCATCACCAAGCACCTCATAATTTTGAGCCACGGTAGGTGACGAGGTCACGCCTGAGCTGGCATCCTCTTCATCACATCCCTGCCACACAAGCGGAACGGTACTCGACGGCACAGACTACCGTGGACACGTCTCCAACCCATGGCGCTCCAGCAACCCATTAAGGGAGTATACATGGTTTTGCTCGTAATCTCTGTCCGCGGCAACTAATGCTTCGCTTTACAGATCTTAACGAGAAATGGTATGAAGCTACTGAACCCCTGGAGCTCTAATTATAAAGAAAGATTAGTTACTATTAATTCGTCCAAATTATTGAAAAAAATAAATCAGATTATGGATTTTAAATTATGGCACAGAGTAGAAAACCAGGAAAAACTAACTATCTGATGTAAAAATGAAATTTAGCCCTTCATGGAGGATTGTCTAGTAAACGGGAAATGCAGTTGGATATTTTGAATATACTGGGTATGGGTTTACCAATTACACCGAACTATCAGAAGCGCATTGGCTTCGTAAAAATTCCCTTTGGAATACCAAAGTTTAGGATTTCTGGCTGCGGACAGTATTTGAAAGTACAACGAACTATTACTTTTTGGCACTGTTAGTAGTTAGCCTAAGAAGATGAAAGTTTTGATACTCCCATTTATAAGTCATCATAATAACGTGAAGTAATAAAACTGGATCAGAGTTTTTTGTGTACTATAAATTGATTTTCGAATAATGGACCGAAAATTAATTACCAATTTCACCCTTTTCTATCAGAAAATCTCCTTTTCAGACAGAGAAAATTTTTTACAAACTTATATATATATATATATATATATATATATATATATATATATATATATATATATATATATATATATATATATATATATATATATATATATATATACTGATTAAAGAATCCCTTTTCTGCTTCGAAAAATCCCTAGAGGGAAAAAATCAGGTATTTGCTTGGTACATGTTGAAGACATTGATAACTGTATGAGTACTAGTTACATATTATAAAGTAGTACTTATTTTATTTAATTATCCCATAAACTATATGTATTTAGTCCCAACTACAAGGATTTCTACCTGCCAGCACTACCAGGGTTAGAAGTGATGGGAGCACTGACAGTTGGGCACCTAGTGAGTGTCTCATCGTAGACCCAAAAGTCTTTGCAATTTAAAAGCAAGTACCAAGCAGAAGACTCCCAAACTTGGCCTGCCAGCCCAGAGGTATCACTTCATATAACGGACATTGTGACCATGATCTATTTACAAGAGGCCGTGGAGGCCTGGTTAGTTAAGGTTCATTCTTATTATAGGAAGGTTGTGTGTTTGAATCCTGGTTTAGCCGAAAAGCCTCTAGTTCGCTTATGGTGGCTGGGGCACGTTAAAACTGGAGTGGTCGCAGTGTCTTCCAAATGAAATGATATCTCTGGGGTGGTAGGCCAAGTATTGGGGTTCTTCTGTTTGCTTCCTGCTTCAAAATCACGAAGACTCCACCCGGCTGCTTCTATCTAACTGGTAGAGCCCAACTCGAGGCTAGGTACTGGGAAGCATGCTGGTGCAATTACAACGACTTATCTAACATACCTCAATCGCCTTTAGCGAACTCGGCGGATATTCGATTGGGTTGCGATACGAACTCGCTGTATATATATATATATATATATATATATATATATATATATATATATATATATATATATATATATATATATATATATGTATATATATGTATGTATGTATATATATATATATATGTATATATATATATAAGGTATTATATGATTAAACCATAGGCCTATATATATATAGGCCTATGCTTTAATCATATAATACCTTATTACTGAAAAGTTAATTTATTTTCACGATTACAAACTCACCAATTTTAAGAGTTTGTAAATTTTTAGAATATGAATTGCATCAATACTAATAAAAAATAAATCTTTTCATGTTTTGAATGCCGTATAAAATTATTATGACACCTTGAATAATGTTTCCTCTCTGAAATCTTTACAAATGTTTTCAACAAGGCGGTGGTTTCATTTTACGAAAACTATTTCCATCCCAATTTAAATGGGTTCACTTTCTAAGAAAATGCGAATGGTTTTCCAGGGAATTTCGAGTAAAAAGAATTAAGAGAAAGATAACTTAAAAGTATAATGACTGATTTCACTTCTAGCAATAAAGATAAATTTTCTTTTCAATTCTTTTCTTCCACGTGAAATGATCGAAATGATGAAAAAATAAAATAAAATAAATTATTTCTCATCTTTTCATTCCTAAAATCAAAATCAGGTTTCTTCTAATGCGTTCGTCTTATTTTTTATATTCCTTCTTTTCAGAAAGAAGCTATATTTGGCGATTTTCCAAAAAAGAATTCTTTATTGAAAAATGGCGCAGTCGTAAAATAAATAGCTTCCCGATTTGAATTCAATCAGATTTATAACACAGGACGACAGAATGGATAGTTTTGGGTTTGAGAGTAATTTCCAAACTGCATGACTGCGTCTTTTCAATTAAAATCAATTCCTTTGGTACTTATTTTCTAATATTTCCTTCGATATTGCAATTATTTATTTTTTGTGTCTGTTTCTCCTTAATTTCGTTTTTAATTACACTAGGTCAGGTTTTGATTTTCAGCTCAAGGCACTGATATTTATAAATACTCATTAAATAAATAATGAGTACTTCGTGAGTACTTTCCATCTCAGTGTCATTAAAGCGTGTAAATGCGCAGAAAAACATTCTTTAGTCACCCTAATCCAAAATTTTAATCCAAATTTAATTGATCCGAACTTTAGCTGAAAATTAATTTTAATTTTAATATTAAAAATGCAGTTTCCACAAAATGAAAAATTAAATTAAACACAACCTTTAATTATTTAGGTATAAAACTCTCTAGGTAGATATGCAATAACCAAATTAAGCCACTGGCAGAAGCTGCTAGGTACGTGTAATATTGTTGTTACTTTGAATTACGGATTCCGCGGTCGACGTCTGAGATGGAAAACTTCGCGACATATTAAAGGAATAGAAATAAATCAAATGATTATCTGACATCTAAAATCACTCAGGATACGTCAGTGAGTTTAAAATACTGCTATTACTTCAAAAATGACGATACATCCTAAGAACGTGCCTCAAAATTTCTAACTAAAATAAAATGATTTTGTCGTCACCTAAGTTGTCACTTTTCGGACTATTTTTGACACTACATAACTTGATTAGATTACATAAGATCATGAATTTCTAACGCACATATAAGCTACCAACACGGTCTTCATCCCTGTCAGTAATAAACAAGGTACCCTCAGTTCGTGAGAAGACACTTTTGTCAATTTCTGCCCCGCTGAATATTAGTAATTGTTTTATCTCCCAAACATATTATGACTTCCAGAATTCTACGACCAACTCAGCTGTCAACCACATCATCTAAGGATCTACCATATTATCCTGTTGGTACAATCAGATATCTTTCCTATACGTTATTTTTGAATATAACTGTTATGAAGAGTCACAAGTGACATATTGAATTATTGTCAGTTTCCGTTAGAACACCAAAGTCAAACATTTCCGTTAGAATACCAAAATCAAGCATTACTGGTTTGGAGGAATTTAATAGACGATGACCAACTTCCTTTTATATCAACGAGGGGACAGCCTAAAAATTTAAAAACAACTGTCAGATGTTTAAATATTTGTCAGGCTTAGCTGTCTAGGAGGAATCATCTGAGACTTATTTATGAAATACGAGAGAGTTAAGCGAAAAGTTTCCAAGTACTCACTCTGATAGAATGCATATAGGCAGCAGAAATTTAGCCATCTTCACTTATTGTTCGGTGGTAGCCAGGATCGAATCGGGAAGAGACTGATCTTATCATCAGACCACAGTGAGCCTAAAATCCATTTTCTCACTGTGTTACTAATTACTTCGTCTTGATTGATTAAAGGACTTTCATAGATGATTGACTGACCACTTCGTTTTCATAGATGATTGACTGACCACTTTGCTGTAAAGGTCTATGGCACATGCTTATAATGTTAGTTCGCTAACACGATGTCGAAATCGTTAATAGATCCTTATTCACCACGTTACTATTTTAATGCCGGTTAAATTAGCCACACAGCGCTCACCGTTAGAAAAAAAGCACGTAATAATTTCACCAATGTTTTATAATTTTACATTACGAAGAAAATTATACCTGGGTATAGTAGGCAGTGGGAAAAATTAACTTCTTGTATGTAACCGCCATAATTACATCATTAACCGATTGGGTTAATGGTGTTGATATGGAACGCAATTCTGAAAGCGCATTCCAATATATTTTGCAGGTACGATTAAAAAGAACATGATGTTAAATAAAATTGTTATAATTTCCTTACTATTTGAACCCAGACAACCAACTAGAATTGTAAAGCAAAATGTCAACCATAATGAATTATGGTTATTCAATAGTTTGATAATGTATTTGGGGTATCATGTCTTAATAAAAAATTGTATAGAATTAAATCAAATAATCTCATAATTAATGAAGAATTATATATAAAATAAATATTCTTCTGTTTCAAGTTTTATTTGAACATCTGTACTACCGGGGACACATCCCCAACCCACGGAGTTCCGACAACCCTTTGAGGGTGAATGTGGTCATCCTCCCAATAACTTCCCACGGCAAACGATGTTGTACTTTGCTTATCTTAACGGGAAGATCCGTGAAGCTACTGACACAATGGAGCTCAACTTGTAGTTCAAATAAAACCAAAAGCAGAAGAATATTTACTGTTAGGATTAGAATATAAGAATTGTATCCATGTTCATTTGTGACGTCCAAAGTCCTTCCGCTGGAGTGGGGTCGAAGTGGAGAATAGGATTCCATCTCTGATGTCACCTCATCGCCTGACTGTGATTCAAAATTGCAAGGCGCTTGATGTCGGGTGAGTACTCTTAACCCATTAACTTTAAGGTACTGTACAGGGTTCATCTGCACCGTTATGTATCTATATACTATTAACCAATACATCATGCATTACTTTGATATCTCAATCGGATTTTTTTGATAATGGACTTCTTCATTGGCACAATTTTAGCTGCTCAGGCAAAAAGAATCCCCTAAATTTTCTGTACTACTTAATAACGCCAAAAATAAACTTTAAAATCATGTAAAAAAATAGCCAATAGTAACCAACAGAATGTTAACCTATAAGCCCTTTTTCTCATTTTAGACTTCTTTTTTATTGAAACGATTTCATTATATTTTCTTTTAATTTCAACATGATTACAAAAATGCTGATAATTTTTTAGAAGATTGATGATTAAACAGATAAATCAATAAATAAATAAAAGAAAAAATAATTCGGTGTATTATTTCTCATGATCTTGTCGCATTTTGCAAGCCAAATGTAACGAATTTCTCTGAGAACGATACGACTTTTGAATCTATTTTAAAAGCAATTGGGAAGAAATGGAAGTCGCAAACTAAATGCGAATAATTCTAACTTGGCGATAATCTTGGCTGTCTTTTGATAATGAGGTCTCTGAAAATCAATTAACACCAAATTTTTTTTTCATTCAAGAATTAATCAGTAAATTAAATAAAAAGATCAGTTTGCATTCCATCATGTTATTTTTCTTTTTATATTTGTACGTTAAACTATTAATTAAACCCCAAAAGAAAGTTTTTTTTAACTACTACACAAGATTCTCAAAGAACCTTTAGCAAAAAAATAACTAAGTGAAGTTAATTATTTTCTTCGTCATGTGAGGTAATAATAATGAAGTAGAACAAGTTCAGTTTTCCTGACAAAATTCTGAGAGGCTTATAAATTTAAATAATTCTTAATCAAAATCAACTGGAAAAAATACAAATTAACAGTATGAATGTAATATTACAATAGTTGAATCACGATTCAGAATATCGGACGAAATTAATGGATGAAAACTATATTTTTAAAATTTCGAATAATATGCGATTTATTTCTCAAAAAATAGCATGCGAGAGTTCTCGAGATTCGAGATTAATGTAATTCCTCGATAGAGATCGCATTTGAGAAGATTCTTTTCTGAATTTTTTACCTTTGAGAAAAAGAATATGGAAATAAGTAAAGAAGAGAGACTCTAAAACATCTAATTAAAATACTGAATTGAATTTTAAATCATAACGCTCCGAGAGACAGCGTTTTCAATCAAGTCAAGTGACGAGGTTTAATTTGAATCTACCACTAAATATTTCAATCTGAATTCAAAAATACACAACAATATGGAATAATGCAGAAAAGGTAAGATAAATAAAATAAAAAATAAAATCCCTCTATATATATATATATATATATATATATATATATATATAAAGAGGGATTTTATTTATATATATATGAGCTCATTATATATATATATATGAGCTATTAATTTACTTTCCACATTATCCTAGTGGAAGGTTATTAGTTAGTTATTGATTATTATTTTTAAGTTATTAATTAGAAAGTTATTAGACTATATGAGCATTTAACAAGCACCAATTCCTTTTATGGTGATTTCTGATTCAGTTAAGAAAAGTCGCTGTTGCTTCTTATCTCGATATACAAACGGACCAACGAAACCGTTGACATTAATGAAGTCCGATACAAGAAGTGGACAACTAGTGGATATCCTCCCAGTCCACAACAAGGCAATATAAGATATGCTAAGGTGATTCCTGTTCTTGTTGGCATTTAAGGCTAAAAGGAAACTTCTTGCTAATCCCAGAATATGTGAGACCTTTTCAGTGCCCAATGGCAAATCGGGACAGACACGTATTGATCTGATTTTTACAAGGGAGAGAAAGTAGAAGTTCTGATCTTATATCAGGCTTTATACCATTTTTTATTATATTAAGCTGCCTTCTTTATTTTGGGTTTCTTGATTACAAAATAATTCTTAAAATATGAGCTCTGAAGTGAATGAGTCAGGATGGTGCAGTGCCTCTCTTGCAAGAGTATCGGCCAATTAGTTTCCGTAGATATTATCATAGGAGTGAAAAGCAGCTACTGTCATCTAGGGACTGGAGCACATTAAGATAGAAACCTGTTTTAGCTTCATGTCTGTTAATGTTATCAGGAATGATGGAGTGACCTTCTCACCTTAGGTGAACCTACACCCCTTTGCCACGATGACCAAACAAAGTAGATTTCATTATTCACAACCGCAAGTGATGAGTATCACTATAAGTGAGTTGAGTTTTGTTGTAGCCTAATATTGCTAATATCCCCACTTTTTGGAGTGGAAGATTCTAATTTCGATCCTAGTGACTAATGAATGTTTCGACACCAAGTACTGAATAACCTAACTGCCGAAGGTCGTTGTCAGGCCTTTTAATATCACCGAGGGAATTATTTTCCGTAGGAATTTTTTATGAACATAGTCTTTATACCATGGTGACAAGAATGGAGACATGGAAAACTCCCAAGCGACGAGCGTGCAAAAGTCAGAAATACAGCGATTGGGATCAAACCCAGGATCAATAAGATCCTGGGTTTGATCCCAATCGCTGTATATATAATCCTTTTGTGAACATTGCCCAACCACTAGGCCATGGAAATGAATGTTCGCGCATACCTATTGTTGTGCTAACTTTCAGAATTTCTACCATTGGGAACAGTAAATATTGAGTACCATTTACGAAAAATCTTCTTTGGAAACAAAATGGCATGGATATTGTAATATCTTGCAACGGTTTTTGATAGTTAAACCACCCAATTTGCTGAATTAAATCAGGAGAAATATACTTTCATATCAATACAAATACAACAGACTGACGTTATTCCGAGTGTCGATTATCCGAAACTTCAAGTTAACAGATGTGAGCTTTGCCACACTAATGCGAGACAAGAGAAGCAGTATTATTTAGAACATCATCACACACACACATATGTTGCTTCCCGAATACTGTGCAACTTCACTGTAAATTTAATATTATTGTTTGTTTTCGATTATGTTATAACATTCATATAACATAGTGTATATAACTTTTAAACTATCGGTCTTCCAAAAAGTTAACTAGTCAGAATTACTGAACAATTTTATAATTAAAGTTAAATGACGTTTACTTCTATAGATATAACTTACATCAATGAGTGAAATCCTACTCCCTGCTGCGAGTTCGGCATAATATTTAAATTTATAGCCAACCACTACAATTTTCGCCAAATCAAATTCAAAAGCTGAAATTCATCGGTGAAAAGTAATTCCGGATTTTCAGAATTGGGATACCGATTTTTTCCTGTCATTTAATTACAAAAACAAAAATTAAACAAATTTTCGAACAAAATTCTAAAAAACAAGTCGGATGTATTTTTAAAGTAAAAAATATTTTAAAATAAAATAGAGTTCTAAAATATTCGAGAGAACTTTGAAAAAAATTTAAAAAATGAAATATATTTCAGAATACCTCTTGGAGAAAAATTGGCCATTTTTTTGTCACCAAACACATTTGAGGAAACAAAATGGCTCCAAACACTCTGTGCAACAAAGAATTTTCATAGACTTTATGCATTCTTATAAATGCAAAAACAAGATTTTTTACGTGTATAAAAAAAACGTAAAAACGAATTTTCACCATATTCGACATCATCCAATCAGCTCCAAATTGGTGACAAACCAAAACACCGGTAAAATCGTAGGAGAGTCCACACCTTTGGCGACAAACTGAAAAAAAGCGCCAAGTCAGAACGAAATTCCAGTAATATTTAGGTTTACCATATCAGTTGTATCGAAATACAGTTATCAAGATTGGCGCAAGCCACTATTATCGCTAACCAAAACCATTCGCTCCAAGGGTGTGGGCTCTGCTAGGATCCAACCAAAGGGCCCCCTGAAGAGACCCAAACCCAACAATTTAAAAAAACATTCTATAAGATTCAAACGTTATCGATGCTCAATCAATTTCCGCTCATCGCAGGTAATTCGTGTGGAAAGCAAAACTCATACGAAATAATAGTTTCTGGCTTGGAAACCAACTGATTTGGCTGATTCCGCACTCGCACTAAGTAATAGAGTTTAGAGTATTAAAGTAATCGATATTTATTTATTAATTTTGTATTTTTTTTACTTGACCTACCTTTTAACTATTTAGATAAATAAAGATTATTAAGTCTGAAATTAGGAAGAAAAATAACACAATATTTGTTTTTAACCTTCAAGACTACAAAATTAAAGATGTTACTATTTCATGAAAGATAAGCATCAATTCCAGAAACAATCATTAAACAATTTAAGATTTATAGATTTATCTTAATTAGCGACAATCATGCAAAAATGTTATGATAAAATCATATTATATTTTGTTATAATTGAGCAAAAAACAAAAATTTCTATAATATTATTTATTTATAGTAAAAATAATGAAACAGAATAACAATCTTCTATTGGATCCTAGCAGAGCCCACACCCTTGACGTGAATCACTTTGGTTGGTGATAATTGAGGTTTGCGTCAATCTTGGCAACCCTATTTCGATACATTAGATATGGTAAACTAAACTATTTCTGAAATTTTGTTCTGGCTTGGCGCTTTTTTCAATTTGTCGCCAAGGGTGTGTGCTCTCCTAGGATTTTACACAAACAATCTGCTGTAAACTAATAGAACAACAGGAATACAAACGATAAGTCAGTACATTCCTACTGAATATTAAAATGTTGGTTAAAAGAACAATTTATATTGAAGGACATCTAGTAGTTATTTACAAATGATAAGTTTATAATACGATCAGTTTGTGAGTTGACATTCTTTCCTCATAGATAACAGTTTTTCAATTGCTTTCATCAACATTAAAATGTATATTCCATATTATTTTTCATTTTCATGTTTTTCAAGTAACATACTTAAATTTTTTTATATTATTTAATTGCTTCAAATAATCTAAAAGCCCAACTTTATCGCGTAGATACATCATGAAAAAACCAATTAGTTTGAAAGTATATTACTTAAGAGATGGAAAAATTATATTCTTTTACTTCGAGAAGCAGACCACTGAGAACGGAAAATATGGTGATTGCTTATATGTTTTCTATGCATTGCAGATAATTTTTTGTGAGCCACGAAAATTGAATGCTTAAAAGAAATGTTTTTTTTTTTAATCACAAGCCTATACTTATATACAATTCTAATTTCTTTTCCTCTTCATTTTAGTATGCAAACGATTAACACAAATTCATCAAAGATTACTGTGTACATTTCACAAAATGAGTCATAACTCATGTTTATTTTCAATTTCCCAGAATCACCTTTTTTTGGTGAATATCGGCTTTGGAAATGGTTCCAGCAAATCCGTCTTTTTTTGCTCCATGACCTCTTGGGTCTACAACCATTTTTTGTTTCCAGTGATGATGCGCTTCAAAAACGGATGATTTTCGTCGTTTGAGAAGCGAATCGCAGACGTCAATGCGGCGACACAGATTTCTCTCTGTGAGAACATGGAGAACCCATACATCGAGGTTCAAGGATAATCCCAGGCCTTTCAAGTGGTAATAAACTGTTGTTATTCACCCGTTCGCATCAACTAATGCCTTTATCGCGTCTTCATCAGCTTCAACCGGCATTCCCGAATGTGATGCATCTTCGACATCAAAATTGCCGTATCGAGATTTAGCGAACCAGTTCTGGCACTGGCGTACTGTCAACACACCTTCTCCATACACATCGGTCAATTTTTCTTTCTGGCTTGAACAGCATTTTTACCCTTTCTGCAGTAAAACAGTAAGATATGTCGAAAATGCTGCTTATCGCTCTCCATATTTAGAAGGGCACCAACCAAAAACTGCTGCGTAGAACTGATTGGAATTTTTCACACACAAGCCTTGCTATATGAGCTCTCAAAGCAGCTAGAATAATTATACATCTTAAGTGTGAAGTTGGGTGTAAAAAAATACAATTAAATCCTCTGTCGAGAAAAATCGAAATGACTTTCCGAACAACCCAACAGATCTTTGAAATTCAATAGGCAAGCAACATAATTCAAGAAAGTTGAAATATGATTTTACGTCTATTTGGTTTCGCAACTCTACACTTTATGCTCCGAAAGGCGAAAAGTATTCATTAAAATTCATTTTAGTTCGTTATCCGAATACGTGTTCGTTGTGTGAACAGAAAAATCTTTCGTTGTGCAAACTGTTCGACAACCGATCACCCACTGTCTCTAATTGTCAAGAATGGTATAAAAGCTATTTTGTCAATTTTCGCTTAGATGACGTGGAGCTTAATTCTGATTCAACCTAATATAATCTTTTTAGTATAAATAACCGTGCCCTGTTAATTCCATCCCAAGGTTCTTCCGTTGATGTGGTGTACAAATTTAAGCAAGAGAGCTGTTTTACAAATTATAGATGTCATAATTTCAGCGTAAGTTTTGAGGAAGTTGGCTTTTCAAAGTAACCTCATATTCGGCAGAGTGTGTATATCGATCAAAAACAAAAACTCAAATAGAAAACATATGTAAACAAACTAAAATGAATTAATGCTTTATAGTAAAATTATCTTGATTTATATTTTCATATAAAATCTTAGGCACTTTCTAGTTTCAAAGAATAAATAATAATAATCCCTAATTTGAAACAGTTTCTAAGCATTTGTATCTTCAACTTTTTCAAAATATCAGGTAAGAAATAAAATTAATTTCTGATACTTTATTTGTTTGGATTTTATTTGGACGCATCTCACCGCAATGAATGATATTAAAGAGACCATGTAAGACTTATCATTTTCTTCGGTTTTCAATAATTTTTAATGTGAGATTGAAAATATTTTAAAAATAAAATTCATTTTTATTAAGGTCTAAATAAAAAACGGATCATTTTTGAATTATGTATTATATTCATTTTTTCTTACGTCCTGTGCAAGTTTCATGTTTAGGCACAGGTGCCGTATAATTCATGAACCAAATTCTAAGATTGGCTATTTTTTGGCTGATTTTCTTTTGTATCTAGCAACCTTGTTTTTGTTACATCATACATTTGGAGACCTATAAGAATTATGCAGAAAATTCTATTTTGGTAACCCTAGTATTTACGTCATCGCGACTTCACGATACGACATCTTGGCAACATTTCTTTATCGCCAAGAAAACTCAGAATTTGGAATCATGGATTATACGGCACCTGTGCCCATGTTTATTTTACCTAAGTACGTTTATCACCATTTTTTTTCCTGTATTCGCCAAGCGGTGGGTCGTAATAAGATTTGGAACTAATAGGATATACCCCCATTGGCGAATATTGCTAATTTTTTTCATCGCTAACTTAAGCGTATGTTTTCTAACACGGGAATTTTCCCGAAGTTTCAAACATAAGCATTTTAGAAAATTTTAATCACATAATGATATAAAAAATCTAAAAAATTATTACTGGGAAATGAATAAAATTTATTTTTGTTGGGTTTGCCTTCTCTTCAAAACAACCAGTAAAAAAGATAAGTAAATAACAATAAAGGACTTACTTGATCTGACATCAAGTTCACATGTCGAATGTGCTCGGTGATATTATGGAAAAATATATCAGAAAAAGAAAATAATAAATTAACAAAATATGTAAGAAAAAGAAAATAATTAATAAACACACAAAAAGAAATTGGAAAAAAAAAAGCATTTTACGATGTTGAAAATATAAAAGAAAATATAATAATAAATTAAAAAATATACAAGAAAAATATGTAATAAATAAACAAAGTAAAAAAGATATAAATAATAATTAAATAAGAAGAAATTGGAAAAAAGAACAGTTTACGATGTTTAGACGCTGGCGACAATGAAACACAACAGCAAACATAGAACGAAAAGTTCGAATTGAAAGTAAAACGAACACTTCAAATGCTGTTGCCACTGAAAAGAGCCATATATATATGACGTACAATGATGATGTACAATACGAGGAAACCGAATCTGGCAACAAAAAATTCTAAAAAGTAAGAAAAACGTAAATTGGTAGCATGATAATAAAAACAAAGGACGTTAGATTTAGCGAGAAATCACTAGGGGGGGGGGAATTCATACTCACACCTAAGATTTTACCATTTTAGTTGTCCCAGCCGCCATGTAATCTATTATTTCTGAATTTTTTTGAGGACAAAGAATTGCTGCCACAAAGATGTAAATGTGACGTAATGAATTACTTTCTGAAGAAAAAAGATTACATAACCAAACAATATATTTAAACCAGATAAATAAAAAGCGTAAATGTTTTAAATATTAGGATTTTGAAAAAGATAGAGTACGAAAATTTATTTCTTAAATGTAAGTACGAATTCTAAGAAAAATAGGAACATGAATTTTAATGAAAATATACGAATATTCACAAAAAATGAATATAAATTATAAAATATAACTTAAATTTTACCTAATAATTTTAAAGAAGAAAATATAAAAGACACCTCTTTCAAATATAAATTTATATAAATAATAAAATGCACATCAAATTAATAGTTAATGTAAAAAAGATGTTTTAATTTAATGCTATAAGTATAATATATTTAATGCTTCTAATTTAATGCATGATGTAATAACAAAAATGTCATACACATTAAGGGTATGTCGGCATAATTTTAAACAATAACTTTAAACGATTAATATAGAATAAAAAAAATAATTATTTAAAATAATGAGAAGAAACATAATCTGGAATTTAAATATTCAAAAGATCATGAAATTTGTAGAAGAAACCAAAATAATTCCCAGGTGAACTGTCCTCTTAAATCTTTTTAACAAAATCAGCAAATGGAATAAAATGTTTACGAAATGCCAGATAAATAAGGATAACTGTCAAAATATCACCAAATTAAAAAAAATGGCATGATGGATTATACGGTAGCTGTACAAAAGAAAAAATGTATTCGATGCATTTTTTCTTGCGGGCTGCACAAGTTTTTTGCTTATCGTACCCTTGTATGTTTATCGCCATTTTTTGCTGTATTCATCAAGTGGTGGGACACAATGGGATTTCACCATTTTTATTTGTAATTTCTAATTGATTTCAAAAATTACATCGCATGTTGTAAACAAAAATGTTTTGCATAAAGGCAGTATAATGTTTTCGGCGATTGAAAAAAGTGTCTAAAAACTGACGCCATTTAAATAGAATAGTCTAAAAAAACTTTTCCTATATATCAGTCCATAGTGGCCGTACTATTGAACCAATCGAAATGAAAGTTTTGATATAGTTAATTGAATGTGTGGGTTCCAGATTGTGATTATTTAAAACAATAAACCTCTCATTGTTACGGTTACAGTGATAAAATTTCGAATGACAACATCCACTTTTTTCGTGCGCAAATTGATCAGAGCATGGAAAAACTTTAAATGGTGTTGGAACGATACACGCATGATGTAAATTGGCGGCATAAAATATTTGGAGAGAAGAATATCGTAATGAACTAATCGTAATAAAGGGATAGGTGTATTGAGGCGTTTTGCTTAATTTATTGGGATAGGTAGAAACACCAATCATACACAACACTCTTACAAAGCATTGCACATGATATAAGGATTGTTTCTTCATTTTGTGCTAATCCGTCTCGTTTCGTGAGAAGAATGACGCTTTCAGGGAACCAATCAGGTGAATTGATAAAGTTGTTTATATGAGCGGAAAAAATGCTACCGAAACAATGCGATTTTATCGTCGCACCTGGAGACAACCAACAGCGTGTTGACTTGACGAATGTTTTACTCATCCGATATGTTGAAGATAGCAGGTGGCTACTGCGGATATTATGGACGGATATGGCACATTTCACCCTAACTGGGAACGTAAACTCCAAGAACTGCATTCATTGGGTGGAAGAAAATCCTCACCTTGCGGCACCAGTGTATACGACAGTGACTGCATGGTGCGGCGCCACATGTGCTCAGTATAAAGCAATGTTGGAGAATTGCGTAATTCCAGAATTGCTGTAGCGAAATGCCACTAATGACATTGTATGGATGGAAAATGGTGCTTTTCCACACATTGCCAGAAATTTTCGACAAGTATTGCAACAACACGTGTCGAACACTACTGGCACGAAACTGCAAAAATAATTACGATGACTTTTCAATGAAGATCTATCAGACCTTTCAGAAGAGAGGAATTGCGTATACCTTTACACTTTCGTGGCCACCTAATTCTCCTGACCTCATTTAGACGGATTTCTTTATTCTGGGGTTATCTGAAATCTAAGGTGTCTCACATTAAATGCCTGGAGTTTGTTAGATTTAAAAGATGCCACAAAACGAAAGTTCTACAAATTCTTCTTGTTGTATACGTTCGTCATTGTTATCGACATTCTCTCGCGTGCAATACATTATCTTCTGCGAAGGTGGCCAGGTTGAAAATTTGAACTATGCATAAAAATATTTTCCCTCTCCTCTCGTTTGTTATCATTGATTCTTTACGATGCTCTTTTTTTTTTTTTTCAAATGTTTTACAATGCCAGTTTACATCATACGTATATCGTTCCAACGCCATTTATGATATTTTCATGCTCTGATCAACTTGCGCACGAAAATAATGGGTGCTGCCTTTTGAAAATTTCGAAACTTTGTCAATGTAACCGTACTTGTGAGAGGTTTATTGTTAGAAATCATCACAATCTGGAGCCCATGCATTCAAATAACTATACCTGAACTTTCATTTCGATTGGTTGAACAGTTCGGTCATTAGAAACTCATGTGTGGAGGAAATTTATTTCAGACCAGCCGGTATATGCCAAAGTTATATATAGCATTTACCATTTATATATTAAGGAGGCGAGAAACATACAACTCGAAAGCGTGAAGGTGTACAGTTTGTGTTGAAACTGGGATGAAGAAGGCTGGGATTTCATATTTCATTGTCTCCGAGCCGTTATCAGTAGTAACGGTGTCCATGATCTTGCCCTACTCTTCAGCCTGAATTTCCACGCTCCAAAAAACGATTTTTGATTATGTATCTAGAATTTTAAAGAGAAGGCTATAAAAGTAAAAAAAAGAGGAAGAAAGAAATTGATGTGGATTAATAACGAAGATTTCGGAAAAATAATACAGTAATAAGATTGCTAAACAGAAGAAATGTAAACTAATATAAAATTTAAATGACCCAGCGAAAATGGAGACAAAACTTAACCATACAAATTTCTCTATAAACAATATAATTCCTTTGGTAGGATTCCTTTTTTGTAAACTTGTTTTTGCGATTTTATTGCTTACCTGGCAACCCTGGGTTTTCAACTGTCGTAGAGTAAATAATATAGTCTAAAAATTTCTTCTTTTATTTTGATTACATTAATACTTTTTTTTCTACCGTAATGTACTCTCGAGCATTTTATGTCTATAATACTTGAAATTATTGAAATAATTTTGAACATTATTGAAATAGAATTTGTTATCATTATGGAAAATGTGTGTTCGAAATGATCGAATAAGCACTTTTATTTTCACTTGAATTCTTTTAGGAGTAATTCGAAAAGTTAACTGTGTTCGGGCGAGCCTGAACGAAAATTTTTATGACATTATTGCTCTTATTGTCACTGAATTTATTATTTTTTTATTTCTTTTATATATAATAATTTGTTTTCACTGTGTTTTATTCGTGAAGCGGATTTTGTTTCATTGCGATGCAACTTTATGTCTGCATCACTTTTCCATATTGTTCAAATAATTTTTCTGTTTCTAATGATTTTCAATATTTTTTCTTCAATTATATAGTATTTCGTTTTATAAACTTCAGCGCTATTGCTTTAAAACAAATATCTTTATTAATTCAATGTTGATATTGCTTTAAAAATAATATAAAATTGCTTTCAGCAATGTTACTGAAATTGTTATATTTCTCTAAAATAAATCTTGAACCACATTGATTCCAGTTTGAATGCGATGTGTGCTGTCAGTCTTATCAGTTTCCCTAGTGTCATTTCATTATCATTTTCTCGCCAAATATTTTACATTTATTCGCCAAATGTTTTACCTTTTGTAGTCAAATGTTTAACATTTTGTCCCCAAATATATACAGGAATCCCTCGTTTCTTGCGGGGACCAGAACCTTTCACAAAAATTTAAAAACCGCGAAATAGGATTTGCCCCTAGGAATTTTCCGTATACAGGTACACGAATATTTTAAATATGTAAACATTCATAACAATTCACACTTATATATAATATTTATATATATTTATACTTATAAATAGTAAGTTATACATAATTTATACTTCATACATTTAAGACAAAAATTACAACAGTATACGTATTTGCTTAAGCGTATTAGTGCTAATTAATAAGGCTAATTACAAAACCCCTTACCCCTTATACAATAATAAACAATAGTGAACATTGCTTTCTGAGAGAGGCAAAATGTCTTGTGTTGGTGGCAGAAGAGAAGCTCTCATTTGACTCGTAGAAGCCTTAGGCTCACCCGAAAACTCTTCTGCTGGAGGCGCTGAAGGTAGAGCCACGGGCTTTACCTTGGAGAGAAACATGATAATGGGTAGTTGTTGCCTTTGTTTTTTTCTTTTCCTTCAAAATCCCCCTCATCTGTATAAAGACCTAACCTCTTCAACGCGATTGCTGAACTCGACAGCTCAAACCGCATCGTCGTCTTTAATGTCTTGTGCAAATTGTTGATTCGCTTTTGCCATGTTGAACAGTAGTTGCAGATTCTCCAGGGTAAGGCCATGCTTTCCAGTTTCTTCTTCGTTTTCTTATTCACTTGCAGACTTTGTTATCTCAAGGAGGTCTTCTTCGGTTAGTGGATTCGAGTGGCAATCGATAAGGGCTCTAAACTTGCTGAATATTAAACAAACATGAGACAATGTCGTAACTGCGCATGAATACTTTCAAGGTAAGTTCGTCGTTGGTATTGTCAACTGCCAAGATGAAGTCCTCCATCGAAGAGCGAATGTAGAATGCATTAAAGGCACGAATAACACATTGATCCATCGGCTGAATTAAAGATGTAATGTTCGGGGGCAGAAACTCAATCTATATTCCATCATAATGTAGGTACATTGCATGGTCTTTTGCATAGTCCATAAGGAGAAGGACCTTAAAGGGAAGGCCCTTTTCAGCCAAATAAAGCTTCAACTGTGCAATGAAGCAAAGGAGAAACAATTCAAGAATCAGAACTTTCGCTATACAGGCTTTGAAGTTATGCATTCAGAACACAAGCAATAGAACCATATTGTTGTTTTTAATGCCCGTTGATTTTTGACTTTATAAATAAGGCCTGGATTAAGCATAAAATTTGCAGCGTTGCCTGTCATGTTGAGAATCACGTGGCACTATAGCCTTTCTTCTTCACTTCGTCCTTGAAAAGGAATGTATGCGAATGCATCTTCCTCCAAAAAAGGCCTGTTTCATCCAAGTTGAAAACTTGTTTAGGGAGGTATCCTCCTTTAATGATAAGGCTAGGAAACTCTTCCCCGACGTAACGACAAGCAGTATCTTTGTTTGCAGAGGAACCTCACCATACAGAAACAAGTTTCTGAGGCTGTATCTTTATTGAAATTTTTTGAACCAGTCTTTGCTGGCTGAAAAGCCTCGTCCTTTAGGAGGCGAATCACTCCTGGCAGCGCTATTGCTGGCTTGAGGATATCAGCACCTTCTTCAACCTCTTCATTATCGTCATCGGACAAGATTTGGTCATAGAGAGCTTTAACTTTGTCCTGTTCATATTAGTATCCAAACACACTGTCTTTTTCCTGCAATTAGCAACCCACAATTCCAGTGCAGCTTTCATTTTCACAATTCTGTAATTATGCGGAGTTACCACACGTTTTGCTTCTTTATTGAATGTTATTGAAGCAGTTTTTCTTATGTTTACTTCCTCTTTCTTGATGTATTTCATTGTAATCGATTGTATCACAGATTCATTCAGCCCGTAATGCATAGCTTCTGCCCTTTTTAATCTTATTTAAACGTTTCACTTTTTCGCTGATGGTCATCATCTTCTTGCCCTTAGGCATCCCGGAGGAAGCTTTCGAAGAGGAACAGCACTTAGATGGCCTTATAAGAGCTTAATTAATAAAAAAGTTATTGCTTAAACAAAACAAGTTATCTCCAACACAACACTAACATGCATTATGCGGGACAGTCAACATCATGGACAAGACTATCGAGATACAACAAGAGAAAATGCTAGGTGAGGCGGCACACATACCGTATAATGCAGGGTCTCAAAGTTTGAATTTTTTTGGTGATGACGAAATGTTATCAAGATAAAGTAATTCTGACGTAATGCAGCGCGAAGATGTTGTAATTATGACGTAATAAATTCGATCCTGAAGAAATTTATATATCTAAATATTAAATTTAAACTTGATAAATAAAAAAACATAAATATGTATTTTTGAGAAAATAAGATTAAGAAAAAATAAAACATTATAACAATTTCGGAAACGAATACGAATAAGGGAAATATGGGAAAATCGAAAAAGTAAAAGTTGATATCATAAAAGATAAAAGAAAAGTAAAAATCTAACGAAAATTCCAGAAGAATCAGAATATGAAATCGAATGAAAAATAAAGAAACATTCGCAAAAGAATGACTATTATTTTTGAAAAATTAAAATTTGACAAATTATATATTTTTGAATATTTTGGAAAAATCCGCAAAGCACTGAATCCGCAAAACCGGAAGCGCGAAGTGCTGGGGGGAGCACTGTAGCAGCAAATGGTTGTAAGTGAGATTAAATGGCTTACAGTAGCAAAACAAATCATTAGGTAGAAATGCACTACTGGCCATTAAAATTGCTACACCAAGAAGGCGACATGCTACAGACGTGAAATTTATACGAAAGGAAGAAGGTGCTGTGATATGCAAATGATTAGCTTTTCAACACATTCAGACAAAGCAGGCGCCAGTAGCGACACCTACATTGTGTTTAAATGAGGAAATTGTTCAGCCGGTTCCTCATACACAAATTGCATTTGAATGTTGTTGCCTGGTGAAAAGTTGTTGTGATGCCTCGTGTAAGAAAGAGAAATGCGTACCAGCACGTTTTTGACATTGATAAAGGTCGAATTGTAGCGTACCGGTATTGCGGTTTATCTTATCGCAGTATTGCTGCTCGCGTCGCTCGAGATCCAATGACTGTTAGCAGAATAAGGAATCGATGAGTTCAGGACGGTAATACGGAACACCATGCGGGATCTCAACGGCCACCTATCACTAGCAGCCGAGAAGACAGGCATATTATCCGCATGGCCGTAATGGATCGTGCAACTACGTCATGAACCGTGAGTCAAGAAACGGGGTCGTTGGAAGACGACAAGTCTCTGCACGAACAGCTCGACGACGTTTGCAGAATCATGGACTCTCAGCTGGGAGATCATGGCTGTGGCTTTCCTTGATGCTGCGTCATAGACAAGAGCGCCTTCAATGGTGTGATCAACGTCGAACCTGGGCGCACGAATGGCGAGACGTCATCTTTTCAGATGAATCCAGGTTCTGTGTACAGCATTATGATGGTCGCATCCGTGTTTGGCGGCATCGTGGTGAACGCACACAGGCAGCGTGCATTCGTCATCGTCATACTGGCCCATCACCTGGCGTGATGGTATGGGGTGCCATTGGATACACGTCTTGGTCACCTCTTGTTCGCATTGGCGGTGCTTTGAACAATGCACGTTACATTTCTGGTGTGTTACGACCCGTGGCTCTACCCTTTACTCGAGCCCGGCGAAACCCTACGTTTCAGCAGGATAATGCCCGACCGCATTTTGCCGGTATTGTACGGATCTTCCTTGATACGGAACATGTTCGGCTGTTGCCCTGGCCAGCATGTTCTCCAGATCTTTCAATAACAGAAAACGTCAGGTCAATGGTTGCCTAGCGACTGGCTCGTCATCAAACGCCAGTCACTACGGTTGATGAACTGTGGCATCGTGTTGAAGCTGCATGGGCATCTGTACCTGTACATGCTATCCAATCTCTGTTTGACTCAATGCCCAGGCGTATAACTGCTGTTATTACTGCCAGAGGTGGTTGTTCTGGGTACTGATTTCTCAGGAGCTATGCAGCCAAATTTTTTGAAAATTTAATCACTTGTTATTTCTAGTACAATATATTTGTCCAATAAATATCATTTTGTTATCTGCATTTCTTCCTGGTGTAGCAATTTTAATGGCCAGTAGTGTATAATGTATAATCACTGCTTAAAGCGCGGCTTTCAAATAAAATATTTTATTGCTGTGTCAATGTTTGACTCCTCCAGATTAACATTTTTTTAAAATTTAATTCAAATTGATATTTTTTTCTAAAACTGAATCTTTGATTAATTCAACTTTTTTTGTCCATGAAAGAAAAACAATCACTTCATGGTAAAGTTTTAATGGGAAAGGAAGATTTTTTTCTTTAATATAGGATTAACAATTGTTTAATCTACAATTGCTTAGTTTGATGTACACAAATTTTTTTATAATTTATAATTTGATATGCATTTTTGTGTGAGTTATTCTTATATACATTTATTGCATAATTACTTATTTTATATTCTTTTCTGTTACGCATTTAACTTAAATCCTGTTTCGTATCTATTAATGTTATGCTTTTGTTCCACCAATTAAAATGAATTTTGAGCTGAAATTTCGAATTTGATATCATAAAAGATTTTGTATTACTGTATTTCGTATGTATAATTGTATGTATTATTATATTAAAATGACAGTAAGCAATTAAATTAGAAATTTTGAATGGGGCAAACATAGATATTATTTTCGATCATTTTGTTGTATTTATAATTTTATAAGTGTATAATAATTGTACAAATTATATGTATTTTAAAATACGGTAGTAGTTTTTGGATTGTTTGAAAATATTTCTTTTTTTTACCTTTAATGATTTAATGACTTTGAAGGCATGAAAGTTTTTTTTTATATAAATTAAGAAATCGTTGATATCATATCACTTGTTTTCTGTTTGTTATGCATTGCACCATTTTGTATTTAAAGACCATTTTTTGCTTGGCAACAGCTTGTCTTCTGATAGAAAACGGGCTTAATCCTTGTATCCGTAACGCGATGGATTTGGTGACATTAGGATTCAAAATGTTTGTTTATGTATTACAATTCTGATATTAACAATTATTTTGATTATGAAATGCTCACTTATGCTGATGGTTATGAATCACATAAATTTTGCCGTTGGTGACATTTTTGAAAACTGCGCCAAATGCGTTAGCATGCTAGGATTTTACCAAAAAATTAACCACAGAGAATACAGAAATTGAATCAATAAATATAAGAAGAAATACAGAGTTCGGATAAGCAGTGGTGTACCTCATTAAAGTTTTCCTTTCCCTCAAAAGCTTAAAATTTATAAGCGATTGCAAAACGCATCAGGTCTTTAAATGTTGCTTGATAATAGCTGCACTTTGCTTGAAAACGTGGAACTAGTATGAAGCTCAATGTGTGGAAAGATTGTGTTTCTGCTTTAAGGTGAAAAAGGCAACTTAAAATTCTTTTTACAGAATGGAAAGTAGCAGAAGAATTACAAGAGCGCCACGTGTATTTCAGAATGGCCGGGAAATGGACGTACACGGCTATTTAGTGGAGAACGAAATGACCATCACACCTGTCGGAGAAAACGACGAAGAAGTCATCTACCTCTACAGTACCAGTGCCAGAGAGAGGGTGGTTGAACTGATTGATATGACCGAAAACGGAGTGAGTACTATTGATATTCAAGAACTCTTGATATTTAAAAGAATATTTTTATCAGATCTAAAAGTAATTAGTAGACTCAGTTGTTACTTGTATGTTCAGTGTGGACAATAATAGCATTAAAATATAGTATCGCCTTTTCATAAAAGCAGAAAATTCAGCTGAAAGGATTTTCCTGAACTTGTAACTATTGATGGTCAGTAAATATCAAGAAAATTGGGATTGATAAAAAAAATTTCAAAAAAAATCTTGCTGAAAATAGAAACAGAGCCCATGACTTTTTGATGAGTATTTATTTATTCAACTATATTCACTTTGAGAGCCTGAGCTGATTGATTTTATCACTCTGGCCTTCGGTTCAGCAGCTCGTCAGTTCGATTCCCGACCCTGGTTTTAATATTAGAAATCCACGTCAAATGAAAGGTCGCTTGTTTAATGATCTCTCGTGTTGAAAAAAGTAATCTTTGACTAGGAAAATAATCATGAAAGGATTATTCTATTCAGATGATTTCTCATGCTTGTTTAGCGCTCTTCTCGGTTCAACAGTTTGTGGGTTCAGAGCCCTCGATTGGCCATAAATGTTTCTATTGATTCAGAATCCACTTTAAGCCGTAGGTGCCGTTCTAATTAACCCACGAGTGCAAAAAATGACAGTTGAGCGACAAACAAACCCCATTCTTAGTGGAAGCTGTTGAAGAAGCGGTTTGCGTTCTGACATTTAATAGTTTGATAGCCTGCAATAGTTCATAGGTTGGATTCCCACCTCGAGTTGTTATTCGGAAACTACTTTAAGCTGAGGATTCTGGTCAAATTAGCTCTCCAGTGCAGAAGACCGAGCTGGCAGCCGAATGGTTAGAGCTCTTGCCTTCGGTTCAACAGCTCGTGGGTTCAAATCCCATCTTGGGCATGGATGTTTGCAATGGTTCAGAATCCACTTTAAACCGTAGGTCCCGGTCTAATTAGCTCTCGTGTGCAAAAAATGACCGTTGAGTGACAAACAAACCAATCTCCAGTGCAGAAAAAATTATCCTTAAGAAAAAAAATAAAAAATAAAATAAAATAAACCACCTTGGGTTTGGAAGTTTGTCAAGAATTCACCTGCAGTCAAAGATCACAATCGTGCTATCAGTTGCAAGAAAAACGACATTACAGTGACAAGCTGAAGATATTGGAAACAAAACAGAAATGTATAATTTCCATGTATAATATGAGTATGTACCAAAGCAATAACAAATATTTTAGAATGCAATTTTTTTTAAAATCTCCATTTTATTTCTGTCTATTAATTGGTTTTTAAGAAAAATACGAAAAACAGCTAGTATTTTAAATAACGAAACGGTTAATGCTTAATGCTAAGTTTCTGTAAATGATACATTTATAACTAATACATTAAAACATTTAAAGATTTTGATTTGAGAAAGGTAGTAAAATAAGTTAGTTTAATTTACAGTTTTATATAACATCAAAAATGAGTTTATTTTTACTATTAATACTTCCGTTTTACTATTAAGTACTCTATTCAATGGATGAAGTACACTTAATTTCTGGGACAATCGGATCTAAGCTTTTACTTCCTATCTTACTAATTTTACTTCTTATCCTGTTGACTGGTAATTTTTTCGTTAAATAAATGTGGACAACTGCTCTTGTTTTTGCATATTAATTAAAATCTAAAATCTTGCCTTTCCATGCCATTATGTTGTGAAATTATAGAGTTTGTTTTTTTAAATTAATAATACAAAGTAATGAAATGTCTACAATGAAAACGTGTTAATAAAAATAGATAAAAATAAACAAAAAATGTTTAAATAAATTTGGTTCAAGATTTTGAAATGTTGAAAAACGGTTTTATTTGTGCAAGGATGAATTTTGTAATTTGTGTTGTACAAGTTTTAAAGTCAATTCTAATCATAAAATTAATAGAATTTTCCTCAATTTTATCCACTCAAAAGAGAGAGAGAGCTTGGAGGCAGACGAATGGTTAGTGTTTTGTCCTCTAAATCTAAAGTCCGTTTGTTCGATTCCCATCGCAAACATGATAGTGATACGAAATTGAACTCTCAACTGAATTAACCCTCGTTTAGAAAAAATCCAGCAGACAATATTTCAGCTGTTGATTAACTGCCTACAGTGTAAATGTAGCAGACACAGATGCGCACAAATAGAAGGCAGCATATATCTCCCGTTGTTCATAAGGGGCTGGAATTGAACATGGGACCTTTTGCACGAATGCTAAACTACTAATAGGTCATGAGTAGCCTTATATGTTGATTTTTATTATAAGGTTATTATATTGTTCCTTTCAAATCAATTCTCCTTTTGGAGCAGTTTTTGAAGCAACTCTAATTTTAAATTGCTATATTTTTATGGAACAAGAATTTGAAAAAAAAATTATGTCATTTGTAATGAAGCATACCGTCCCTATCCATTTTGTTTTCATCACCAGAAATACTAAAATCAAAATACTGAATTCGAAGAAATAAGTGAAAAAAAAAATATCGAAAGAAATTTAATTATTAAAAATTGTGAATTTTTCTTTTTTCGAAAATTCATGTTGGATTTGAAATTGTTGAATTGGAATTTATAACTAATTTCCGAACTTAAGACTAAAGAGTTTTAAAGTGCTCAAAAATTGAATTAAAGTATGAAAAATAAAAAAAAAAAATTGATATCAATGACTAAACACAGAATTTACTTTCTTATTTCATTAATAAAAATAATTATTTTAAACGAAAACTTAACATTTGATAAATTAAAATGTTTTATATAAAGCATCCGGCTGTGTTATCACGATTTCTAACTTTTATGATAATAAGGGGTGGAAGTGATAAAAAATTATCTAGTGAGGACCCCCATCTTGGTTCTAAAAGTGGGTGGGTTTTCATAATTTGGAAGCAAGGACCAAACTTTTAAGACCCCCAGACTTGGCCTGCCATCGGAAGAGGTACCATTCCACATGGATGACATTGCGATTACGATCTAGTTTAAGTGTGCCAGCCGCTATTAGTGAACACAAAGGATCCTCGTTCGTTTCAGGATTCGAAGTCACTACCTTCCGATAGTGAGAACGAACCCCTAACTAACGAGGCCCTAACGAAACCTTTGAAAAATTAATCTCTAGAAAAACTAACCCTATCTGAAATCCGATCTTAACATAATATAAAAATGTATTTTGCTGTATACTTAATTTGCGCAATGTCCAAAATTATTCACTTTAACCGAACCGAAGTGATCAAAGTGTTCGCCATATTTCTTGAGATCGATTTTTGCAGAGAAATAATCCCGTTTTTATTTTTTAATTCTGTTTGGTTCTTAACATATGAACTTCAAATGATCATTTTAGAATTATATGATTCTATGACTGATTCCATATCTGGTTAAAAATTAAATTTAATTGGAAGTGTAACAGTGAATTCCAGCTCCTGTATTTTTACATTTTGGTAGTTGCGAGAGCATTTAAGAGATTTACAGTCACTTGGATACAGGAAACATCAATTGCAATGATTTTGACGGCTTAATGGACGAACTATTACGCGGTTCGCGCTGCACTTTTTAAATGAATTTGAAGTTGCATCTGATTTAAATGAAGCACCAGATATACATATTGAATCAGTCATAAAATTATGTTCTTACTGCCTTACACTTGAAAATGATTATGAAAAATATTGGTTTTTATTCAAAATCTTATTTGCTTGTTGATATTATAAATTGTATGATATTTTTGAAATTGTTACAGTTGATCATGTTTTTTCTAAGCGTTTAGCGAGCAAAATGATATGCAACAGAATGATATTTCAAATGATGAATACGAAATAAATGAATCTCCTTGACAATTTTTTCTTTCGGCAAATTTAACATGGTTTGTTGATGCTTTGTAAATTTTTCTTGATTTTTAAATTTTGCTTATTGTTTATTTTGACCGGTTTCAGATATCTCAAACACTGAAAATAATAATATATAACAAAACAAAATGACGACAAATCAATTGAAACATATTCAAATCAATTTGTGAAACTGATTTAAGATAAGTCAGCTTGCGCGACTTACTTAAATCACAAGTTGCCACTGCGAATTGAGGTTTAAACGCAATAGTGCACTGCGAACGGGGTGTGATAAAAAATTAGCCCGAGAATATGTTTCATCGATGATCGCATTCGCGTCTCATAAATTAAGGAACTCTGTAGACTGTCAAACATCCAACTACCGAGCTGGCATCAAAATGGTTAAGCTTTCGGTTCAACAATTCGGGGCTTTGAATTCTCCTCAGGCTTGGGTTTTTGTAGTCGTTAGGAATCTACTTTATAAACCATAAGTTCCAATCCAGTTAACCCTTGTGTGAAAAAAATGACCATTAAGCGACGAATGAGAATAAATAGTGAGAGAATATAGAGTGGAAATCCAAAAACTAAAATTACGGTTAATTATCCAGTTTAAATAAATCTGGAAAACTAAATAACAATTTCTGTTTTCAAACGAAATAATCTCGGGATAAATGCCCAATTTCATTGATTTTCAAAAAATGGCGGGATAGTTTTCGTTTCCATTTCTCCACAAATTTAGAATTTTTGTTGCTTATCAGCGAACCAATCGTAAAATACGAGACGCAACATATACTTCTCGCCATAACGAAATAAAAGCAAAGAATTGCGAGCTCATTTTCCAAGGGTGAAAATTTATTTTGTGAATAATAATTTTTTCTCTTTTCACGTTTTCTCCGTTCTTATCTATTTAAGCTGTATGTTTTCTATTTCACTTGAGTAATTTTTTACAGTTTCTGTAATACAAGCAGATGCATTAATGTGTTACGAACTCCAGAAATCTGTTACTTGCGTGATCAAAGGTATTTCTGGACGCCAACCTAATCTCAAATTTGTTATTTTTTCACAGCATTCGAATTATTTATGTAGCAGTAAACATTCTTTTTGTAACTTGTAATATATATTTTCCTTGTTCCATTTGAAGAAAATTTTCGGTAGTTAAGTTATGCGCTAAATATTATTTACTTATTAAATAATAATTAACAAAAAGCTATAACAAGTAATAATTAACATATAATTACCAATTAACATATAATTAATAATTCATTTAATTTAATCAATATAATTAATAAAAATAACACATAATTAATAATTAAGCAATATTAACGTATACTTAGTTATTGCCAACTGCCCTGTCTAATGGTCAGGGTGCCTGACTGCGGATAGGGAAGTTCTTTGTTCGAATCCCGGTTCGGGCATGGATGTACTTTCTCTATATATCCTGCCTTTGTCCTTTCTGTGTATGAATGAGGTGTGAATGATTACCTACCCTATAAACGGGTCCCTATGCATGTGTGTACTGAAGCAGTCGGACTCCACACCAAATATGGTTCAGTATAAAAAAGTGGAGCAGCGCAACCCATATTGTCAGCCTAGCTGACACAAAACAAGAAAATATATATATTTATATAGTTATAACTTATATATAGCACAAATAATTGTTATTTTACAAATAAGTTACTTATTTGTTAAAAAGCAACTTTCTGTTAAATAGATCCCTTCGCACTGCACTTTTCTTTAAAATCAATTTAAAATTATATCTGATTTAACTTAAACACCCCGTTGAAAACAGTATTCGCACTGCCTTACGCTGAAAACTGATTTAAGAAATATTTAGTGCCTGATTAAGGCAAGGTCACAGGGCAGATGCTCCGGGTTCCCTCATCAGAGGAACCTCAAAATTTAAAGGAAAGTTTATTTTACTTTGTCAACAAAATAGAATCGCTTGCCAAATCGAACAGAAATTTTGTGGTGAAGGACCTCCTCAAAGAAGTTTTTGCCATGGACTTGAATTAGTTTAAGTCGGGCCCAGGAAATGTAGGTTTTTGTTCAAAGCGTTTTTAGTTGGTATAATAAATTATGATATTCTTGATTTTTATTTTTTATAGTTGAGCACGTTTAGTAAGCATTTTCAGACGAAAAATTACTAATGAAAATTTAAATTTAATATTTCATCTGAGTAATACGAAACTAACGAATACCATTGACACAAATCTACTTCTTCTCATATTTAACATTATTATTTTGATACCTTCTGAATACTCTTTTTTAAAAAAAATTCTGGGGTTGATTATTTTTTAAATTTTGCATCGCATATATTTTATTTTAATAGGATTCAGATATTTCAATTTTTCGAATAATGGATATATGCTAAATAGCAGTCATTTTTATTAAGCAACAAATGTAAGCTTAAATTTGAACGGTTAGCTTATTCCATATTTTAATATAAATCCCAGTATTGTTTTGATTGTCAGAATGATTCATATTATTTTCGATATTTAAACATTGCATTGATTTCCCATCTACACTTGCAGGTAAAGAAGAAGAGGGGGAAAAAAACGGAATTTATGACGTCATGAGATCTGCCAATGTGGTCTATGCCTCAAATGGCTCATCAAATTTTTTGTGCGGCCTGCAGGGTTTTTTAAGAAAAGAAAAACTGAAATGCAAAATAAAGTTCTTAAATGCTTACGTTGTTCAATATAACACTTTTAGCGCATTTTAATAGACAAGCACAGAAGGCTGAACTGGTAGCGCTCTGGTCTTTCGTTCGACAGATCCGCTGATTGATTCGCTCTTGCCTTCGATTCAGCAGTTCGTGGGTTCGAATCCCACCTTGGGCATGGATTTTTATAGTGGTTCGGAATCCACTTTAAAACGTAGGTTCCGGTCTAATTAGCCCTCGAGTGCAAAAAATGACCGTTGAGCGACAAACAAACCAAACCTCTGTTTGATTCCCACTTCAGGTATGGGTGTTCGTAATGCTTCGGAATCTATTTTGAACAGCATATCTAATTGAGGAAAAAAGTGAACCTAGAACGGCTAAGGAACCGACATATGAAGAAATCAATGAACCAAGAGATGAATTCCACCAGAGTCTAAGACAGGGGCATAAGGAGCAGTTTCCTGGGCCCCCCCCCATATCAAATAGAAAGGTTTATTTTATGCTGTCTTTCGAATAGAATGATTTGCTAAATCGAATAGAAAGCTTGTTGTAGGAAGAAGAGGTCTTCTAAAGAGATAAGATTAAGTCGGGCCCTGCATTCCTCAAAAAAATTTAATATTCTAAGGATTCTATGAAATCTGGTGGTCACAGTCGGAAACTGAAATAATTCATTGTACTGATGCAACGTGCTGCTGTTGGGAAATCTTCTGAGACGAATTGCGACCCAAGAGATACTAGACCAGTGGCATTTGACTCGCACTGTTGCTACTAAAGTATGTGGATGCGGAAAAATTTTAAATCTGGAAGTTTAAGCTAGATAAAATGTTTTCACATAACCTTATAAAATACTTCACAGCCAACTTTCATGTTAGCTGATAAATTGATAAAAATGCAAATGAGTTTCATTTCCTTTTTTGCCAGGGACATCATTTGTCGGTATTTATATTATACACGTTGACGAGTGAAAAATTTCACAAATAAAATCTGTAATGCGTTACAAAGGAGGAAACGTGAAATTACTCGGTCCTTCTTCCAATAAATGAGTGAGAAGAAATCAAAAGTCAGGTTTTTGTGCCTTAAAGTTAGAAATACACATATCTGAATGGGCTTATCTCTGGCTTCAATACAGTCACAGTTAAACAGGGAGAAATGGATGTCATGTTTCAACGACATGCGTGCAAGTTTCTCGGTTAGAATGAGCGTTTGGGAGCTCACTGAAATTTCTGCTTTATGCAATACGAATAAAATCCACTACTTTTGAGAGTTTTTCCAACAATGTAGATTTGCCTTCGGTGCGACAGTTTGTGGCTTCGAGTCTCACCTCGAGCATGAATGTTTGTAGAGGTGCGGAGTCCGCTTTAAAAACTGTAATTTCCGGTCTAGTTAGTCTTAAAGCGACAAACAAACGAACAATGTAAATACTATGAACTATTTTCAGTTGTTGAAATCTTGATCGCCAGTTGTTAAAATACAGCTAGAATAGAGCTTGAAACAATCCGTTCTGAAGACTGCGATCCTACTTGTGGAACTCGACAGCGTTTCCTGTGCGTGTTTCGCAGAGTTGGGTCCCAACTGGTTAGTGCTGAGGTCTTCAGTTTAACAGTTCGTTGGTTCGGTTCCCAAGTAGTGATTCGGAGTCCACTTTAAATTGGAGTTCTATGGGTAGTTAGAATTCGTGTTAAAAAAAACATTAGGCGACAAACAAACCAAACTAAAACTTATTCTTTCTATGAAACGTTTTTACAGCATTTAATGATAATTCTTCAAACTTATTTATAATTACTGGAAGATTATTCTCTATGGAGGGTAAGACTTAATATTAACTTAATTTTATTTCACTGTTCACAACATTGACTTGCTCTTTCGCTGAATAAGCATATATTCGAAACAACGCAATTAATAATTGATTATCCTCCCATTTCCCAAACTATGCACTGAATAATTCAGTTTGTATACCCTTTTACAACGACTGTGTTTTAAAGAATTACACACTTTTAGAAACACGTCGACGCCCTGATTAATATTTAGAGCTCGGCTCACTGCTCCCATTGGAGGAGAGCGTCCTTGGGAAC
This sequence comes from Latrodectus elegans, assembly GCA_030067965.1. NCBI lineage: Eukaryota > Metazoa > Arthropoda > Arachnida > Araneae > Theridiidae > Latrodectus > Latrodectus elegans. Next base: position 78,336,995 of record CM057821.1, on the reverse strand, counting down.
ACCAATCATAACGAGCTCCTCCGCGGTTGATGAAAGGGAATCGCATCAAATACTTTGTTCTGTGTCTTTCAGTTGAATAGCATTCTTCCGCACGCGCATTATGTGAAAGCATTCAAAAGGAGAAACGCACCATTTCATTTGTTGCAGATATCGTGGAATAGCTCATTCGGAACGTCTGGTGGATGGAATTTCGCCAGCATAAGTAAATAATGATGCACTTTATTATTTTGAATGTCTCGTGCACGAAGTGAGGAGACGATGATTTGTCTTATCCAATTCGTGTGAGAAGGACAATTTGTAGTCTAGTGTTATTATAGTGTTCTTCGGAATGCAAGGTCATGGGTTCAATCCTATGTTTTGCCAGGCATGAAATAAAAACGAAAAATGTTTTATAAATTCCAACAAATCGAAGTACATATTTATCAAAATTTTGAATATTTCAACATGAAGATGTTCTTGGTCACTATCATTAAAATTGAAATGTAATTTTTTTTAAAGTTTGAATAGCTTCAGTTTGAAATAGCATGCCTGATTGAGTACGCACGTTTATAATGGGAACTCTCACAATGGCAAAGACTATGGTCTTAGGGCCCCGATTTGAAGAGTTCAGGTTGGATACCAGCCACTTTTGAACAATTGCAAAACAGTGTTGTGTTTTCTGTTTTGTAGGTTTAGTATCTATTTGGGTGACTGCATTCCAGGGGCTGGCTAGTGCTACATGCTGAAATATAGATGATTTGCTTTCGGGCTTTCGATTGAACAGTTCATAGACTCAAATCCCCCTCGGGAGTCGATATTTGTAATAGTTCGAAATCCACTTTAAAAATGAAATACATGTATCTGACATCACCTGACCCTCGTGTACGAAAATTATCTGCTTACATTATAGAGGGGAAATTGAAAATAAACTTGAGTTGCGATTCATCTTGTGAATTGTGTCCAATAATCTTTGATGAATTAGTTCCAATCAATTATGTAATGAAATGAAGAGAAAAGGAAATCAATATTCCACATGAATAGACTTGTAGTTCAAAAAAATCTATTTATGCGTTCAAGTTTCATGTATCTCTAAAGGTCTGCTAGAACATGTAGAAAAGCACATAAACAACCCCCACGTTTTCCATCAGATATCTTCTCAAAGTGAAACTAATTGTTTAGGTTCCGGAAAAATAACTCTTGTACCCAAAAAAGAAATTTTGAGCGATAAACTAAAGCAAACCAAAGACTGGTAGGATTCTATTTCTCAATTTAAAATTAGGATCTGGCGAAAAAAATATTTACGACATCGAATACTGCCTCTTTTTACGGTCCAATATTTTTTTTTTTTTTTTTTTTTTTTTTTTGGAAAAAAAACTGATATATTAATTTATATTTCGATTTTTTTTTTGAAAAGGTTTGGTTTCAGCCTCCTATAACGAATGTGATTTCTCCTTTCCCAATAGGTCACCAATCGGAAGTCCATTAAAATACGGATGGAAAAATCTCAATTTCAAGCGCCCAATACCTCATTCGATTTGTTTTTAACCGATCTATACGTGATACCTAATTTTCTGATGCAAAGTGTTTTGAACGAAGCGAAGCAAATGGTGAATAGTATCATTTTTCCACAATTTAAATTTTTCATGGAGAATTTTGTGTACATTTTCAATTGGAAGCTACAGCCAGATAATATAATTACGAAATTATTGATGAAATTTATCAAAGATATTATTTTACCTCGTTTTCCTCATTTGAATTATCATGTGTATTTCCTTTGAATGACTATTTAAAATAACCTATTCAATTTAGTTACATAAATAATTGTATAAGTTTAATTTTTTATAAAATTAACACATTAAGTATAAAGTTTAGTATTGCATAAATATAGTCATTTTTTAATCATTGAACATTTTTTAATGGTTTTCGATTTAGACTTAAATATTTTATTGTGAAGTTCTTAAATATATACAAGGAGAATGTTCTGAAAAATTGCAATAGAACTAATAAAACATAAATTTAGTTCCAATTATTCCTCACAGTTCAACTATTCGAAATTTAGCATCCTTTCGCTTAAAAACGACTTCGCTCAATAAAATACAGTCATTCTGTGTTTGCTGAATCCAGAGATTTGAGAAGCGCTCAAAAAAGTTCGAGTTCGATCACCACATGAGATTTGAATTATTGCTATAATTCAGAATATAACTTCTTAATAGATTTCGGTTGACTCGTGTTGAACGGTCAACTCAATAATGAGTGCTCTAGAATGCAATCCAATAGTTCTTAGATTCGAATCCCACTTTTGGTACGATAATTGGGTTCGATAGACTGGGAGTCGATGATTGTAGTGGTTTGGAATCCATTTTAAGCCGCAGATACCGTTCAAATGAAATATCATGCGTAAAAAGTGACCAAAGAATTATAAATTGTTTATTGAGCATTCTGTGACTACTATAGATTAATAGTCTGATCCGGAAATTAAGAATACGATGTCATAGAACATGTGGTATAATATATTCTGTGCGTTCTATTATCAGAGAAAGATTGTATTCATTTATTTTTGTAAAGCAAAATCTCTCTTTATCGTACTTCAATTTTTATGTCAGTGGAATTCGGAAAAGCATAATCGCATATTTCCCCTTAGAATCCATTAAGGAATGCATTCTTGGCGGTAGACATTCCCACTGGGTTGCCTTTTCCGAAAGATTGTCGCCAATGCTGATTTCTGCCGGCGCCCATCACCTGCTGCTTGTAAAGTACACCCCCTCCGGTGCTGGCATAAGAAAAAGCGGTCCCGATTGGCTTCCGTTTAACAGCCCGGTCGCTAATCGATAAACAAGGCCGTGTAAACTGGTCGATAAAATCATCAGGAAATCGAAGTGCGCCAACAAGGGCCGGCGTTTGATTAAAAGAGGCATAATTAATAAGACTTCCCTAACATGTCGCCAATTAATTTTCCTTGCGCGTATGGCAACGGTGAGCGAAATGGAACATTGTTCAGTGCTTAATTTATTCCAAGTGATTTTTCACGCTGCTTACCTTGGGGAATGGAGTGATTTTAAAACCGTCTGCTTATATCGAAGAGGATTTGAGGTCAATTTATTCGCTTACTTGAATTCATGTCTGCTTGTGCACCCGAAAAAGATGTATCTTTGAGTATTTGTAAATATTGCCGCATGCAGTTGGTTGCAAGGGAAATCATCTACAGTTTCTTAGGAAAATTGTAATTTGAGAAATCAATTTAGTTGCTCAACATTTTCTCAACGAAGTGAAGTTTTAAGTTGAAAAGAAACCGAGCGTAGGAGTTAACGCTTAAAATATTTCTTTACTTATCGTCGTTTTGAAACATTTTTATCGGTGAAATAGTGGGGAAAACGTTGCTATACATTTCCAGTTTTGTTAAAGTTTTATTTCAATAATAATTATATTCCTATTCACACATAATATGCTGCTCAAGTATTTTATACTGCTTATGCAACAATTTATTTAAAAATTAGACGAAAATAAACCTATTTTGTTTTGCTGAAGCCATAAAAATAAAAAGCCGAATGGTTATCGCTCCTTCCTTCGATTTAGCAGTTCGTGTGTTTGAATTCCACTTTGTGTGTGCGTGTTTGTAGTGGTTCGGAATCCACTTTAAGCCATAGATCGGTCAAATTAGCAAATGACTCTTAAGCTAGAAGCAAATCAAGCTGCAGAAAGACAAATACAGTAGAACTCCAACTATCCGAATCGATTTCAGAATTTCAGAAAAGTAAATAATATGGTAAAAGAGAAAGGAAAGGAGGAAAGCTCAAGGAAAAGAAAGAGAAGCATAAGTAGGTGAGAATGACGCGTCACAATTGAGGAATTCTTTTGAAAATTCGTGAATGTTCTGAAGTTCGTGCAGAAGATATAGGAAAATGTGACTTATAAGTCACAGACCCTGGATTTCAAACTGCAAATGGTGGTCCTCTTATTGGATGTGTGAATTGAGATGATCTTAATGTCCAAGTTGTGAAGTGGACACGAGACCATCAACAAGTGAAGCTTTTGCAGGGTTTGAAACTGCTTTGGAGTGGATGGAGCGTCTGCTCAAGTGTGACCACATGCAAGATCTGTCTGTCAAATGAATGTGCGACTTGATTGCCCAACAACGTATGAAGGCAGTGTAACAGCTAACTCTGACTTGGATGCTCCAGAAAGAAAGGACTTTTATTTAGAGCACTGTACATGCACATCGTATTATTGTGCAGCACTTGTAAGTACCTTAGCATAGAAAACGTTTGCATTTTCGTTCAATTGATCAAAAATTGCTTTTTTAACTATGCAGTTTCTCTTTTTCCACTTACAATAATTAAAATGGACCCTTTTTTTCTAAAAGAAATCCAGTTAACGGAATATTTGATTAACCGAATTGATTTGGATTATTGGAGTTCTAGTGTAGTAACAAATGCTAACAATATAGAAGTTACAAAGTGAATAATAAATAAATTATAAAAAAAACTATAAATGGCTTTTAATATTTTTTCAAAATCCTAAAATACCTAAAAGAAAGTTTTATGTATCCAATTTTTTTAACGCCTTTTAAATAAATGGATGTGAATGACTTTAATCTTTTTTGTATTGTAGTAACAACGGATAGGAAACATAGCCTATATAATTAGAGTTTCTCGCTCAGGCACTAAGGTTTGTCAATTTCTGAAAAAATCGATTCAACTTTAGGATTACTGAGCACAAAAAGAGAAGCAGTTAAAATTACTGATAATCAAAATAGGTGCCAAAAAATTTAGAGTGTAGACTCTTGCTTAAGGCACACAGAATTTCATTCCAGTGGACGCCTGCCCATTATGGAACTTTAAAAGCTGATGCACCGCTAAGAAGGGAGCTTTGATTGAACAACGTGTAAATCATTTCTCTTCCCAAGACTGAATTGATTATCAATCTCTGGCCGCATCAGAAAAATACTTAAATATCATGATTCAACGAGAGCAAGGATAAGAGATGGACTATTCTGGTGTTGTTCCTAGTTTTCCAAAGGCAGCGGTGGCTTTGTTTAGAAGACTGCTAGCAGGACCATCTCTGTAGTACCAGAGTGGTGGATGCCCCAAACTGTGTTTTGTGTAACTCTAATCAACCAATGATTTTTGAACATTTAAATAATTGCACCGCACTTTCTCAGTTTGAGGATATTGTCAAGAAATATCAGATGACCCGTGAACTTAATGGCCTTAGCGCTAATGTTCTGCATTTGTAAAATAAAGAGCCAATTAAAATCACCCGAATATTTCTAATGGATTTTCTCAAATATTAATTATATTTTGTGTAGAGAGATTACAAATCACGATTAAATTATCAATGAAATATCAATGATTAAATTATCAATGAAAATAAAAAACAAAATGATGCTTAATAATTTATTAAATGATGAATATAAAAACTCGCATCATTTATTAATAGAAGAGCTCTTTTTTGGCAAAGACAAAGATTTCATCAACTATTTTATTTTCATGACTGTGGATTTTTCCTTTGTAAAGTTTGTTTCACATCCTATCGGTTATAGATAATGTTTTGTTCCATTTCGAATATCTTTTTTATCATCTGTGTAAATCCTTTCATTGAACGATGGATCAAGCCGTATTTCTTGAGTTCGTAGGTTCGAATTTCACCTTGACGTTGTAAGTTTGTAGTGGTGTAGAATCCACTTTAAGCCGTAGCTCTCGGTCTAGTTAGCCTTCTTGTGCAAAAAATGACCGTGTAGTGACAAACAAACCAAAACAAATCCTATTTCTTGGACATCACAGGATACTACTTCTTTCCTTAGGAAATCAAAGGACTTTGAAGAAAATTGGGATCTAAATACAACCGGAATAATGAACGAATACGTCACTTCATGGCCATACTGGCAGCTGATTGGTTATCTCTAGCTTTATTTACAATACCTCGTAGATTCAATTTCCATCTTGGACATGGGCGAAACAAGTCCATTTTTGGACTTTGCGCCTTAAAACCCAACCAACCAATCAGCTCGGATATGAGTATTTTTAATGGTTCGGAATCCTGTTCTAATTATTCTTAGTTTTCTACATATAAACTTCATAATGACAAACGCATCAAGTTACTCTTTCCTGCGCGTGAGGTGAACTCGACAACCATTGTCTTATTTTTTATGCCAAGCAGACAACTGAATGCTTACTACTCTGTTGGCCATTTAAACTGTTCGTGGGTTCAATTCCCACTTCGAACTCCAATGATTCGGATCCCACTTTAAATTTTATTTCCTTTGTTTCTTTCACCGCTAAATGCAAAAAGTGATCGCTGAGCTATTCACCAAATCCACATCATATTCTCCGTGTGGGTAGGCGAAGGGCGTGTGGGTAGTGTTTGATAAACGAGGACCACACAACTTTTTTTTAACTAATCTAAAAAAACGAAACCTGTGCCACGGCAGCCCATATGTGGGCCAAGGCCTAGAGTACTCAGATCTATTTTCCTGACCGAGAGCCCCTGTAGTGTCAAACGTACGTCCAGGTTAGGAGATCAGCCTAACGCGAAACCCTCAGTGTTTAGTTTCCAAGCATGCTTGGTACTTAGTTTATCTACCCACTAAAGTGATGAAAGGTAGAGTCAACCTTGCCCAGCCCGAGAATCGAACCTCGGAACTGTGCCTTGGGAGAGTGAAACGCTACTAATAAACCATCGGACTTTTGTCAAACCACTTATGGTATGAATTCAAATCATTTAATATTTTAAAAATTATAATATGTCAAATATTCTCTATAGACATGTTACAAAGAGATTTGTTTTAACCAGTTATGTAATTCCAGTAATTCATAGCACGGAAGTTAAATAACAATACCAATATTATATATATATATAGTATGTAGTCTTTTGCATTGAAAACAAACATTGTAAGAATAGTGATGATATAAATTTTCAGTTGAATAAAAATGTATCTGAGAACATCAAACTATTTTGAATAAATAAACTGTTCATAATATCGGAGTTAAAGCCCGTGGACGAATCGAAGTCATGCAGAAGGGAGATGCATCCTCGAAAGAAACATCATTCGATTCTTGTTCCTAAATTACCCCTCGTGAACAGTTCCTTTCCTTCAAAGATCCTTCATTCAAATATTTTTCTCATTCACTTATGACTATTTCGGAGGTTTAATGAGGCCGTTTCTGTTGCCAGGGCAACCAGGAATGTCTTGAGACCACTGGAACAAAATGCTCATTACGTGCCACCTTAAGTACATTCTCTGTGTTAAATGAGAACTCGAATGAAGTGTTGTTTGCTGTTAACTTTTCGGCTTTCATGCTGTATGAATTAAGATACATATTTGGGGAATAAATTATAAATGTGATATGCATAATTTCAAAATTGTTAGGCTCATGTGGAAAAGATACTGGAGTTTACTCAATTAAGTATGGATTTGTGTTTGAAATTTGGATAAAATTTAATAGGTTGCTGAAAATTGCTCGCATAAAAGATGCTTGCGCAAGATTAGGCTTTTCATTAAATGTTTAAGGAAATAGTTGCTATTTCAAGTGATGTTGCAAAGTCATCCTAAGCAAACATGCCAAGAGCGAGCCTTAGCTTCCATTGAAAATAAGCATTTTTGAATGAAAAATATTGTGTATATTATATTATTGAGGTTTTTTATTATGTGGAAAATAACACTATATTCATATATACTATTTTTAATGATATCAACTGCTCACTTAGCTTTGTAGATAACATGTGGAAAAATAGCGTTGAGGAATAAACCAAGCCTACCATGATGGGAGCTGAATAATTAACGCTTTCTATTCAATAGCTCATAGGTTCAATCATAGCATAAAACCTATGAGATTATGTGTACAAAAATTGACATTGCATACATACAACGATGAGAAAACTAAATTTGGCATGTGGCAGTGCGTTGCTACATTTAGTTCTTAGGGAGAGTGGGTATCTATGAAAAGGGAGAAAACCCTGAAAGGTCTAAAGAGATTGCACACAGAAAACGAAATTGAAGCATTCCTCTGCTATTCTCTTTAACAGTGACTGAAATAGGGTAAAGATCCAGACATAGACAGATTATGAAAACACCTAGTTGGTAGGAGAATCGTTAACTTCTATTTAACAGTTTGTTGGTTCCAATCTCACGCCGGGCATGAATGATCGTAATGGTTCGGAGTCCCCTTCAAGAGTTTTTCGCCCCACTCTGATTAACTCTTTATGCAACAAAATAAAGCCTACACTGAGACCACCATAAGATTTAAGGTATCCGTCTACGTGGAAGAGTTGATTTTCGACGAAAGGTGTGGATTTATTGTGAATCTGGTACTCGGAACTTTTTAAGTTCCTAAAGCAGTTTTCCATTTTACTATATATCAAACAGGAATTAAGTTACAGGAATCTTAAAATGTGTCGATTCTTTTGAAAACGGGAACTGGAAGTTTCATTTTCAAACAGAAAATGGTACAGAAAAGAGTTTATTTTTCTTTTACTATTCTTTAATTAATAATTTTTTATAATATACTGATGAATAGCTATATGTATGAGGTCGTTATTTGGCTTATACATTCAGAAAGAAGTGGCAACTTCGACAGGAGAGACACTTTGCCTTTAATATTGATTTTTCTCAAATTTTATTTTTTCAATAAAAAAAAATAAAAAAAAAAAAAATTAACCCTCTCTTCCCCCTTAACACTCCAGTAATACTGAAGATATTGTACGAGACTCGGCTTCATGTTTTAATTGCTATTTTCTATGGTATGAAGAAAAAGTTTGAATATATATATATATATATATATATATATATATATATATATATATATATATATATATATATATATATATATATATATATATATATATATATATATATATATAATGTATGAACTTTTCCGCTTACAGCATTTTTTAAAGGAAATGTTCAATAAAATTTTGTAAAATAGGCATATCATTTTCTGTTATCACTGAATATTTCCTTAGATTTTGCTTCATTTCATAGAAACTTTGTCACATAAACTTTATGCTCAAATTAAATTAAGATTAATGCATTACAGTTTTGTGAAGGATGTTAACCGTTTTGTTAAAATTTCACTAAAATTTACGAGAAAATAAAATAATTCCTGTGAAGTATACTATGTGAAACTAAAATTTTGACTAATTTTGTGTTTTTATACTGTAATTTACCCGAAAATAAGAAAAGGAAACTAAAATTAATTTTTAAGAAAAAGTTGTTTTGAATGGTGAATAACTTAAACAAAATAAGAGGTTCATCACAGTACTACGTATGCAAAGTAAACTGAAGTCAAATCACTTCTTGCAAGCAAATAAAAATGGAACAATTATTGATGTAATCCATTTGGCATCTACGTTTGTAAATAAAAGCCCTGTATATGTCCATAAATCACATTCTGAGAGCTTAAGTCTTGGAATGGGAAAGAAAAAAAAATCATATCTGATCCAGAATTATAGCAATTTTCCTTTTTATGCTTTTACTGGGATGCCTATGAACAAGAGTGTAATTATAGGTATGGAAGCAATTACTAGGTTGAGTGAGTTATTCTTGGAGAAGGACTGTCATTGCAGACCTTTTGTTCATGTATACTTAAACCTTTCGTTTTTTTTTTTTTTTTTTTTTTTTTTTTTTCTCGTAACTCGGAAGGCACTAATTTTACTCACTTTACTTCTAAAAAGCTTTTCGAATATTATAATGAAGTGAATCTAGAGTAAAACTTTTAATTTTTATGCTTTTAATAAACATTTTTAAACAGTGTAAAAATTTCTGCTTACTAGTGCCGGGCATGCAGTAGAATTAAAATCACTCTAGCCTTCTATTATTAATGCAGACTGCTAAAAAAAGGTTCTCTAGTCTTCTGTTTAGAAGTTTGTGAGTTTGATTAGCGTCACTTAAGAATAGAAATTTCTCCTGAATATCTTGACTACATTTATGGTCCAATTGACACTTTGTGTATAAAAATTGTATAATATAATGAGTCTGTCGATGGCTGAGTGGTTGGCATTCCTGACTCCTAAACTGTGGCTCAGGGTTGGAATCCCTGTTTAGGCATAGATGTTCCTTTTCCTTTCCCTTTGTTTCATGTATTTCTGCTGAGATGAAGAAATGTACCACTCTACAAACGGAATTGTGATGGTATGACGTGTGTAATGTTACTCTTCCCGTGACTTCGTTCACCGGTGCCTACCGGGCAACGATAAAGGCGTAGTAGTTTCCGGTCTTGAAGAGTTTATCACCCAATACCCACCTTTAAAAAAAAATTGAGTTATGGGTAATAAATCAAAACCAAACAATTTTTTTTAAAAAAAAAGATATACTTGACATATGGTACGATACATAAACAAAAAATATATTGTTAGTCCATTAAAAAGAGCTGACATTTCCACTTTCAAAAAAATGTTGCCAAATGATTAATATTAAAAGGCGTTCATTTTATTGCGACATTCACTTTATCACATGAAAAGAATTAATTTTTTTTTCCAATGGTCGAGGTATGTCGGGATGTATTGTCCCCTTATACCCTAGGAACGGGCCGGAAACAGCGACCTGTTTGCCGCCGAGGCGCAAGCCACCATCGCACCCTAGATGCCGAGATACATATGAAGAATGGTAGACAAACAGACGAGCACTAACTAGACGAGCACAAGCAGATTTTATTAACAAACGATGCATCCCGGCGACACATAACAGTCACACGTCTTACTCGGGATTCGAACTCAAACCCACTCGGCAGAAGCCGAGGACTGTAACCACCATACTGGCTGGGCGATCTGAAAAGAACTAATTAAAGTCCTGAAAAAGTAGATTGAAATCCCCATTACCGTGAAATTGTAGAATATTGCCACACACAAAAACATCAAAAAATGATTCATAGTATTTCTGTGTGTTAAAAATAATACAATACATCAAAAATATTGAATTGTATTATTTTTAACAGAAAAGAAAAATATCAAAACAAAGTGATTATCTGTGCCTATTGTGTGTGTGTGTTTAACATTTTATAACTTCGGTTTCCACAGCTGGCAGGAATATGGCCACTGTTGACTGGTTGGTCAGGGCATTCGCTTTTTTAAGAGAGTGAGCAAATCATGACACAATCGAAGATGCATCGTGTTTGTTTATAGCGGCTGACGCGGTTTAAATGTGACACCGTCGCAATGTCCTCCATGTGAAATGATACTTCTGAGAACAGAAAGCATAGTCTGGGGATTTTCTATTTGAACTCTGCTTCTAACAAAGACCCACCTTCGTGGCTACAGTGGCTGATCTTCTTGGTTTTTGCCGAAATTGACCACAGAATGAGAAATAAAGCAAACAAAGCTTTTTTAAGAAATGTTTATTGCGAGCACAAAAGATCTTGACTATTTATCAAATACAACCTTGAAAAATCGGCCGTCTTATTTTATTTGCATTTGTACATTAAAGAACAAAATGTTGGCCATAAAACTTGATTCTTGATAAATGTTCTCAGTAGATTAATCGTTTGAATAACATTTTCCATTGGGCCGTAAGCACTTTTGCAGAGAAATGAAGGATGCTTCCGTGTCTTTGCAGGAGGAATCTCTGAATGTGGCGTTCACGGCAACAACCGACTCGCCCCCAGTCACTCGCATCATCCCGGTGCAGCAGAGCAGCAGGATCGACGTTCAGCCGGTGCACAAAAACGGGTCCAAACCCGCGTCCTCCCCAGGGAAGAGTAAGTTTCAAGATCCAACTTTATTTTTGCCTCTTAAGTTCGCCATGATTCCTCAATCGTTCATCGCCAGGTGGTACTTTACTACTCTTGGTATTTGTCACGTGACAAACACCAACCGTAGATTGGCCGAGCTGGCAGGCGAATGGTTAGCGCTCTTGCCTTCGGTTCAACAGTTCGTGGGTTCGAATCTCACCATGGGCTTGGATGTTTGTAGTAGTAGTTCGGAATCCACTTTAAGCCGTAGGTACCGGTCTAATTAGCTCTTGTGCGCAAAAAATGACCGTTGAGAACAAACCAACCATAGATTGTTTACATTATATAATTGTGTATATGCATACTTCAATTTTGTAAATATGCCTAATTTAATTTTATGCAGCAATTTTCAACCTTTTTCTTTTTTAATTTTAAGATGCCGCATTTAACAATAAAACATCTGAATACTTGAAAAAATTTAAGTCCTTCTGTTTAAATAAATGATAAAACAAGTATTTCGATGAAAGGAAAGGTTATTACGGCGAGAGAAAGTTGTCGTCAGATTTGTTTTATGTAAAATGTTCGAAGAGAGATAGTGTGAAGCAGTTAATATACTGTGTGTATCATTGACCGATGCTAGTTTTTTGCCCAAATGACCACGTGGATCAAATTTAACCGTCATTTTATTAAAACAGATTAACATTTTAATAACTAAGTAGAGTGAAGCCACACCAAGGAAACTTTACGTGATAAATGTTTTCTGTGTGTAACCACTGACAAACACGCTAACTACTATTACTATACGTTCGCAAATACCAAAGATGGTTTTCCAAGTTTAGATCCGCGGTAATTTCTATCGCAGCTGATCTTTTTTTGGACTTTGCACCATAAATCCCAGCCAACCGGGAATTTTGATCTCTCTGACCATGGGAATTGGTCAGGAAGACCAACAGCATCAAACAACGACAAGTTAAGGGCAAAACTCGAAACAAATCCAATGGAATCCTGGAAACAATGTCAAACTATGGTAGAACTGTCAAAGTACCTTATCAATTATTCAAGAACATTTACAGCAGATTCGAAAAATAAGCCGAACAGGTGTTTGCGTCCTTCATAATCTGTCCGAAGAGAACAATGCCAACCAGTTCGTCTCCTGCAACCCACCGATTCAACGACACCCTACAGAACGGGTTTTTGATAGTTTGAAGACGAAAAATGGGTTCTATATGATAATTTGAAATGCAAACGATTGTGGCTCTCTTCAAATGGATCACCTCGAAGTACTGTGAACCTGAGTTTACATTCCAAAAGAGGGCTTCTATTTGTTTGGTGGAGTATTCGCGGAATTGTTCACTTTGAAGGGCTGAAATATGGACTGTTAATGCAGACCTTTAACGTGAACGACACTTTTCGATTAAAGATGGAGGGAACCAATCTTTAGTGGAAATGTTTCCGGCGATTGCAACAGTAGGGCGTCATTCTGCGACACAACAATGCGAGGCAGCACTGTGCAAGGAAAATATTGGAAAAAATGAATGAACTCTGGGGTGGAAGGTACTCCTCAACCTGATATCGCACCCTCTGATTTCCATTTATTCCGATCCCTACAACATTTTCTTCAATCAAAAAAATTTGAAAATTTGGATGATGTATAAAATGGCATTTTTAAGATATTTTACTAAAAAACCAATTGATTTTGTTTGGGATTGAAAATTTGTCAAAAGGTGGTTGATGACAAAGGTCATTATAGTATTCATTAAAAGTAAAAATTTGTTAAAAATGTATTCCTTTGAATTTAATGCTAGAAAGCGACACATAATTTTCCGGTGACCCTAAATATTGTGTTCCGTTCAAAACGTACTCCGCAAGATTATTTTTCATAGCTAAAAGCAAATCAAGCGCGAGATATTGAATGATTGAAATCACCAAATAGCAATGAACCATCAAAAAGTTTATTTGCAAAAAGTTTGTCTTTCATCAACAATTTCATGTATCAGCATATCTGCGCTAAATTATTTTCTAATATTTAATTGGAATTTGCCTTGTTATGTACCTTAACCTTCTTTTTTTTTAAATTGTAAATGATATTTCACTACCTGCCCTTAAAATCCGATGAATTTCTATCTCCTAAACATTAATGCTTATTTTGTAAAACAAAATAAATGCTTTGTTCTCGGTTTTTATTTTCTCTTTTTCTTAAGCCTGAGAAGAATCCCTCCCCTCCCACTTCTGCGTTCTTTGATCGTAAATCCTTTATTCGCAGTAAAGAAAAACACCCGCTCCAAACTCTTTAGAAACAGTCTTGCTTTTCTTTTCTCTGTTTCTTTTAATGCTAAGATCTTTTCTTTTGACAGTAATCACACAAGACATAAAAGTTCGAGAACTCTTGTTTATATATATATTTTCCTTTTATTTTCAAGAGAATCGCCTGTGCGATAAAATTTCAATCCCTTGAGGAGACTGCTGGGAAGATTCATTCCCCCATAATTCTTAAAGTTTTCCACCCGTGTTTTCCACACATTCGAAAGCTTTTTTAATACGCCTGCAAAGATGTGATTTTATCTTAAGAGCTTGGAAGGCAGTGCTGCATTAAGAGTTGGGGCCAAGTCAATCACAAAAACCGATTCGTATTTAGCTTATAAGCCGTATTATCTGTTCATGCGCAAGTTTTCTGGTCATTTTTTTTTTACTCTCATGTGAGTGATTTGACCAAGACTAACAACCTAAAGTAAGATCCTAACTCTGTAAGCATTAAAGAAAGTACATGAAATTCACCGCAGTGAACAGTTCTACAGATCATGAATTATCGAGTTCGGTCGCAGTTATTATTGAAGAACAGGAGATGTTTGTTGTGCTTCTGCATGAGACCCTGCGAAAGTGGGTGCTTGAAAGTTTTCCGGGATTTTTCCATTTTGACACTGGAATACTGTCCATATAAATGAAAAGTCCTCCGGGAATATCATTTACCAGGTAAATGCTAAAATTCCTAACATCTGCCTTCAACTGTTGTACACTAATCGGTGTCAAGCATTTAAGCCTAATATCACTCAGTTGGATTTTAGTTAAATGTGTGAGTTTGAATTTCACCTTTGAGGTGAATTTAAAAACTATTTTAAACTGTAGATCCACGCTTACTTAACTTAAAGGTAAAGCACCGTTCTTCAGAGCAAAATGCTTCGTGCGCGATCACAACTACTGTAGTTGCACAAGCATGTTTCCCTGTACCTAGCCCTGAGTATGTAACTGGGCTCTACCAGTTACATAGATGCAGCTGCACGGACTCTTCAGGAATTTGAAGCAGGGACCAAGCAAAAGACACCCAATACTTGGTGTGGCCCCCAGAGGTATCATTTAATTTGGAGGACAGTGCGACTACGCTCAGTTTTAAAATTCCTAGGCCACCATTAGCGAACACAATGGATCTTCGATTAAGACGGGATTCGAACTCCTTACCTTCTGATAATGAGAACGATGCCACCGAGGCCTTCTCAACTACTGTTAAAAAAAGATGCGTTTGTGCCTTATGCATATCTGTTTAGATGGACGGATGAAAGTTTTCCGGATTACCGCTTTTGTGACTCGTGAATGGTACCTATCATCTGAAAAGTACTCCCTGAAGACACTTTAAGATTTTTTAGACATTAAAACCCCTTACTACAGCCTTAGACCGTTTGGCTGTTTTCAATTCGATGACAAGGCATTCACGTCCAAAAATACAGAGTGGACTTTCTGTTCAATTGTCCGTCGAAGTCAATTGTCGTGTCGTCTCCCTTCTCTCCACATCCACGCTCCACCAGCGGAAAGATTTTGGACGTCCCACATGGGTGTGAAATACGTTCCCAGCCCACGGAGCTCCAGCAACTCAGTGAGGGAGTATCCCTGGTCACAATCCAAATCACTGCCCACGTCAAATGATGCTTCACTTTGCTGATCTTAATGGGAAGCGACGTGTAGTTGCCGAGCCACTGGAGCTCTAAGATTAACAATAAGGTGTCATTGGCTTTTGTGCCACGGGCGAAAATATTTGTGAAAGTACATAATTTTTAAGCTATTGGGCTGTTACTATTGATGCAGTGTTTAGTGATGGAAGTTACGGCCTTAGCATGGGGAGTAAACTCCCCTTACCGCAGATGTGGAGAGGCTTGCAGAGATGCACTAAGGAATAATGAGACATAGCGAAGCAACAGACGTGCTTGTAAGGCATTCTTTCAAACTGTGATTTATGTAAAATTTGAGAAACAATTTCGGGTTTGTAGCTGAATAGATATGCTCTGTTTAAATCCGTTGAAATAGTCGCATGTGGTTATGACCAGTCGGATTAAACAGATAATCCGTTTTGTTTTTTTTTACTTTTTAATAAATAAAAGAAAAGACAAAAAAATACGCTTGTTATTAAAAAAGGTGCCAAAAATATTATGCGAATAAAATTTTCAATTAATTTCTTCCTGTCCTCTGTCACTTTAAAATCAACTGACTTCAAAAAAAAAAATTTGAAATGGCAATGGTTTGTAAATGCCTTTGACGTCACAAAATGTTGGTGAGATGGAGCCCTAGCGGCAACAAGTGAGTTCCTGTTACAGGTTGGAACAATGTATATATAATTCTTATTCTCTCTTTGATTGCCAGGTTTTTGTTTGGGATTGAACTCAGAACCATTGCAAGGAATGGAATGGAACTGTTATCAAGGTATTAGTCTGGCTAATTTAAAATAAAAAAACATATTTCATTTCGAAATTTTGACAAAAGATTTTGTAATTGATTTAATAAATAATGAAACCTGATTTAAGATCCTTGTGAAATTGCTTATGTCTTTAATGTAAGCAGTGAAATATTCCCTTTCAGAGCTTTTTTCGCTTCAGTAAAGTGAGTGGTTCTTTTCATCTTTTTAAAATTATCTGTGTGTTACCGCTGGGAGTGGAGATAAACTGGATTTATCTTTCTTTCCATATTCTTTTAAAAAAAAAGTAGTTATTTTTAAAAGATAACAAGAATTATACTATATATTTTTGGGTTTTTGCAGAATCGTTTTTGTACTTTTTAGAAAAAACACATTTACTATTCTAAAGATTATGTCTAGAAATACACTAGGACGTGAATGATATTTCCGACCAATGACGTATAGATATTGCTGTGCCTAGACGTCATTGCAGGAAATATATATTAGAATATCGATGAAAAAAATTAAGACGTATTTTCAGTTATTAAACATCTATTCCATTTCGTTGGTTGCTTTTTTGAATATAAAGGGAAAATTTCATTTAATGAATCAAATCAACATTTTAAAATGCTGTTATACAATGCAGTTTGTATTTGGTTCGCGTTTGTGTTACACGATAAAAGTTCGTGCAATACATAAACATGTTAAAGTCAGAAGAAACTTTATTTTCTTTCAGCATTTTTCTTTACTTTGGTGCATCGAATACACAAAAGACCGAATGCAAGTTCCATTTTCATCGGATTTATCTAATGTTTGCCTTTTTACTTCAAAATTATTAAAACTTAAAATATGTCTTGTAATGAATGTTTTTATAAGTTAAATCGAAATGCAGACCTTCATATTTTAATGTTTAGATTGATACTTCAGTTAGAAGTTTATTTTATTTCTTCTGTACTTCTTTATTTCGGTATGAAGGATAGAGAAGAAATAATCTAAAGTAAACTCTACATCTGTTTTCGTTGCATGCATGATTTTATTCTTTGCTCAGAGCATAATTAAGTTGGAACTGCAATAAATGTCTTGTGATTATAGACTTTTATGTGTTCAATGTTATGTTGTTCGTCTACAATTTTCTTCACTATCATTCTGGAAAGAAAGGACATTTTCAATATTGATCACTCAACATGTTTAATCTGATAGCAAAATCTCACACTGCTCTGTTTATCACCAAATCAACAGAAGTTTTTTGTGAACAACTGTGCAGTCGCACTCTGTGATTAACCTAGTTGGCCTTTACATCACGCCAGACCGTTTGACCTGCGCTACATACCGTGTCTCCTTGGAACAAGTGCTTCCCAATTTATTGCATGCTGTTCTGTTTCCCAACCAGAGACACATGCGGCTTATACCCTTGTCGCAATTATCTATCATGGTCTGTAATTTCTTAAATAACTTCCCTCGTGATAGATTAGATCCACCGTACCCGTAGTATGGCCTCCTCACTCACCAGACCACAACCCACTTGACTTTTTTCTAGGAACACATGAATCTTTGGTGTGCGAGACGCGTGGAGACTCAGTTGAAGATGTCATAGTTGTTACTTTGGATGATACCAAGCCTATTTGAGAGGGTGAGCCAGACTTTCATTCACTGGTATAACTGCAAATACACGCTATTTTGAGGAATAGCTGGGTGTTTTTCATCAGATTATAACTCTGACTTTACAACTTTTGGTATCATTCATTCATTTACCAAATACTGTAAGTTCAGATTGGAATTTAAATATTCTTCTTTTTTGCCTCTTAAAATGGAATGCGAACCTATCTTCCTCTGCAACTACTCATCTAGACAACACACCTTAATTTGAAATAAAAAAATTGAATCGCCCTGTGTATATATATATATATATATATATATATATATATATATATACTTCAATCCTTATAAAAGTCCTTGGAAATATGATCCCCATTCCAATTTCAGAATATTTATTCTAAAGTAGAAACTTATTTGAAAACTTAGTAACCTTGCAATTGCTATTTAAATATTAATTAGCATATGTTAAGTTATCTTATCTAACAACTGCGAGCAATTTGTTCTTGATAACAAAGATAGCTGATAAAAACATGCGAGGATTTCACTTTCGTAGGAAGGAATGCATTTTAAAATTATCGTTTTACTGCAGAGATGCTTCTCAGCAAAGCTGACCTCGTTTGATCCTCGAGACGATAAAAGAGATCTTCGCGTTGCGATCCCATCGCCCTCTACGGAGAAAGGGACATAATTTATGAGGCATTCTTGGCGCGCTTTATTGCCCTTTTATGGCCGCCGTACACGAGCCAACGCAATAAAAGAGTTATCCATGGTAGATTTTCATTTCTTTTCTTGCGAAGAAGGGTTGTTGGGAATCGCACCTCTCCTAAGAGTTCCGAATGCCCTTTTATTTATCTAGCTGTCTGTGATGTTAAGGGGTGGTGCAAAGGCTCGAAAAGAAAAGAAATCTGCTGGACAAAGTGACTGATGTGGAGAGTATTTGACTTTTTCCAGAATAGAACACTTGGGTAACAAAACATTTAATAACTTCTCTGCTTCCTAAATAAGGGTGCTGCTTGAAAGACAAGTAAATGATTATACATTAAGTTATAATATGACAGTCGAATGCACAACATTAAGTAAACAAATACATTAAGCGATCAACATAGCTTATCCTAAGCTAGGCTAACTGAATGGTTAGCACTATGATTTTAAGGGGTAAGCAATTCTAAATGGCGTAGCCTTAAAAATATTGGAAATGAAATGCAATCTGATGATTACAACTATTTTGAATAGGTAACCTCGATCCCTGGACAACAAATGCTTTGATTTGTTTATCGTTCTACGATTACGAAGACAAAGTCAACTGATTTCTTCTCTGTTTGAAGTAGATTCATAACGATTATAAACTTTTACACCAGAAGTGCCAAACTAAATGTTACAAAACAAATATTCATATGGCATATGGGCTATGAGGGCTTTGGGCCTCTAGTAAAACAGTTATACCAATCTAGTAGCGAGTCCACGGTGACCTGATTGGGTTAAGGCGTTGTTCGAATCCGGCGACATTTGAAATTAAGAAGATAACTAAAATAGAAAAAGTGTTCATGTTTGTATACGATATGAATTCCAAAGAAATACTTCTAAATCCTCATTCACATTCGATCAATCAAAATTATGAAATAATATAGCCGCTCGTTTTTACAAATTCGAAGGAACAAGTAAAACAATTCCAAAAAATAGTAAAACAATATATTAGATAATTAGGATATGTTTTTTTAACCAAACTACTTTTTTTATAAATATTATTAGAAAAAATTATTTAGAATGCACTGTAAGATTCATAGTTAAAAAACAGTATTTACTTTCACTTTATTGATGAAAATCAAGCTAAGTAATCATTTATCTTTTTTATATTTAAAACTTATATTTTAAATACATATATTTTCCCGTTTTTTCAATGCATAATAACATTTTGCAGGTTTTTGTTTAAAAAGAACTTTTGTCCTAATAGCCGTTCAACAGCGTGTATAATTTTCTTGTTAGATATCTGAATACTCCTTTTCTTACTCATTCCACATTTTTTCAACACTTTCAGCGTCCGATATTTATATCGTACATATCCTACGTGAGTCTATATTCGGAAAAAGCCTCGAAAGAAATTTTAGGCAGCAAAGAGGTTCCTTGTGGGAAGGAGTTGTTGTTGCAACAGGCTGCTTCCCTGTACCTAGCCCTGAGTTGGGTTCTACCAGTTAGGTAGAAGCACCCTTGGTGGAGTCTTCTTGATTTTGAAGCAGGGACCCAGCAGAAGACCCCAATACTTGGTCTGCCACCCCCACAGGTATTATATCATTTGAAGGACATTGCGACTAAGCCCCAGTTTTAACGTGCCCCAGCCGAGTTTAGCGAAGACGATGGATATTGGTTAAGCCGGGATTCGAACTCGCTACTTTAGGATAATGAGAATGACGCCCTTACCAACCAGGACACCGAGGCCCACTGAGAGGAAAAGAGTATACGTATACACCAGCTAGGTCCCCTGTACCTAACCCAAGAAGGGTTCTATCAGTTTGGGTGGGAGTTTCTGGAAGGAAGAAAAGAAAGACTCCGCTGGAGGAATGCCGCCTCCGATTGAGGTCACGAGCCACAAACGAAACAGTTTCGTATACGAGAGGGGCTCTACCTAGCCCCTGCTGACTGCCCCCAATGGACAAAATTATTAAAAGCAAGAATATTTAGAGTAATGACAGTAAAAATTTGTAATACAGAGAAAATACATTTGGTTGAACAATTCTAGAGCTAATTAGTCTTCTGGATGATGACCCAGAAGAAAATGGAAAAGGGACTGAGGAAAACAGTTTCTGTTGCAACAATAGGATGACAGGGTGGAAGAATGGAGGAGACAGTTGTGTATGTGTAGCGCAATTTAGAAAACAAGATTATTGAGCACAAGTGGAAAAAGAGTAAGCAGGATTGTGGAGTGAAGACAATAAAAGTAACATACGAGGAGAAGAGAATACAGGCGAAAGTCTTGATTAGATAAGAGCAGTAGATGTACTGCGGGCAAATGTTCTGCGAGTGAGAAAATAAGCTATGAGGGTATGTGAAAGTGGTACAGTCTTAGCAGTCATGAGAAGGTACGAAAATGAGGCTGAGTGCTGGAGAGATAGGTATTGAAGGAGAGTGGCTCCTAATACTCCGTATCCGAGTCAAACAGGTCCCCTTGGCTATCGCCATCATCATCCTCATCTCCGTTCTCGTTTGGTATGATTAAGTCTATTATTGAGAAGGAATAAAATGTGTGTGTGAGGGCGATAAACTTTGGTCTGGCACAGTGGTTGCTAATTGAATTCGGCACCAGTGATCCTTCCCATCAAGTGTCTGATATCCATGTGTCTTCGAGTATTTTTCCCACAATACCTGGAATGTCTGCACGTGTCGCTTCGTTGTTCAAGAATCAATAAAGCTCTCGGGTGTTACATGAAAAATGAATAAAAAAATGAAAAATATCCCATCATAAAATATGAAAAACGAAAAAGAAAACTATTTATCAGAAACAAAGTTCGGAAAAAAAAAAGATTTTTCAAAATTTTAATTTGTAAATGGAAGTTTAAAATTATTATTGTGTCTACGGAGTTGGGATATGGACTAGCAAGTGGTTCATAAGAACGTGTTTGTAAATTAGAAATTCGTAAAAATGAGCGTCTACTGTATTTCCTTTATATTTGCATCGTATTTGGTGAACTTAAAATAGGAATTGATTTTGCTACTCTAAAACTATGATTGTCGACATAGGAAATACACTGGACAGATATTCCTAAAAAGGCGGAGACGGTATATAGTTGCAACGGTATATATGCTGAGGTGTCCAATTCAGCTATTTAAGGATTCCATCTCCGTCGCTGGTGTGCCGAATGGCTTAGTGTTCTTGCCTTCGAGTCAACATTTCGTGGGTTTCCTCTTGAGATTGGATTTTTTCAGTGGTTCGGAATCCACATCAAGCCGTAAGTCCCGGTCTACTGAGTTCCCTTGGGCAAAAAATGACAATTGAGTGACAAACCAAACCTCTAGTGTAAGAGAAATAGATTTTAGAAATGCAATTTATTTAACGATTTTTTTCAGTGGTTTCAATTAATTCAATTGATTCAACCAATTAAGTCACTTAATTCAGTCATTTTTTTAAATGAATAGATTTTAACGAAATTTTAATACTCTTCAAATGGAAATAGGTCAGTCCAAGATAATAGTTGATTCATTTTAAAGCAGAATACTTTTGATTATTTTTAGTTTTTTAATGCAATTTTCTTGTTTTATTACAAAAATTTCCAGACGTATTGCAGCGCAAATTGTTCATTAAAGATAGCGTTATCTAAAGCAAATAAACCTTTTGAAATAATTGTATGCCATTCTTCAAAATTTACTCTCTCCAATAGAAATTTAGCAAACTGTATAATCTTATCACTTAGGATACTTGTTTTTAAAAATAATTTTATTCTGAAGACAAACACTTTGTAATTTGAATGCATTTTCAATACATACTTGAGGTTTGTGTTTAAGGTTCTTACATGAATGCCGATGTTATGAGACCTATCAATAAAAATGAGTCATCAATGCATAATTTATCATCAATAGCTTTCAAAACTAACATTTCAGATTTCATTGTGTCAATAAATGTGCATTTTGTGTCCATTTTAATCTCCCTTCCAAACTCTTAAAATTTATTGCACCGATAAAGCATAATACAGAATGCTAAATTTTTAAATTTTTTGCCGATGAAGTAATGTTGCCAAAATGACGCATTACGACGTGCAAGATGACATAAATACTAAGGTTGCCAAAATAAAATTTTCTGCATAATTATTATAGGTCTTCATATCTATGATGTAATAAGAATCAGGTTGCCAGGATACATAAGAAAATCCTCCAAAAATATCTTGAAACTCAGAATATGGCATCTAGGATTATACGGCATCTGTGCTAAATTTATTGAAAATTAACACCATTTTGTAACTTTTGTTATCTTTAATTAAAAAATAACCATGATCACAATCAATAAATACCCACTAAAAATTTAATGATAATGGTGGAAAAATGCCAATTCTAAACACTCTCAATGGAGTTGCCTTATTCGGTGATTTATTCTAGAAAGAAATCTGGGCAATACAATTGGCGAGAAAAATGTATGCCAAAAACATCCAACTAAGCGGTATTTTACGTATTTTTAAAGCATTTCTCGTAGTTTATTATAAATTTCAAATGCTTACAAAATGAAATTAACAAACGTATGAAATAACTATATCCGTATCCAGAAACAGCATCATAACTTGTATCTTCTTAATTTTAGAGCCCCAGAAGAAAAGGAAAAGGCTTCCTGATGTTCCTAGATGCATCATGTGCGAAGAAAACTACGATGTCGTCGCCAACAGGAAAGGCGGCCTGCACAGCAACAAATGCGGACATTTGTATTGCCTGCCCTGCATCAAATCTCTGAAAGACGGCAACTGCATCCAATGCAACAGAGCTATATCGAACTTGCTGAAAATTTACGTATGAAATTAAAATGTTCTGCGGAAGGGTTGAGCAATTAAATGTTTTATAAATTCTATTATATTTAAATATTTTAATAAATTATTTTTAAACTTTATACATTAAATTTTGTATTTCCTTAAAATTCATATTTGATTTTCGGATTTATAGTGCACTTTCTTTTTGGTATATGTATGGTATAATTACAAGTGACTTACTTTAGAGGAATTTCTTTTATAAAGAATATTTATACATTTAAATTAATTTTTGTGAGTGTCTTTAAAATTGACTTTGTAATTTTCACAACATATTTCTTATTTATAAAATTATTGCGAAAGTTGATATTTTTCCCCGTTAAATTAACATAAACTTTAATACTTGCTTTATCTAAAATTTGTTTAGTGTCCAGGATTTTATTTATTGACATTACAATCTTAATTTTTTAAACAATCATTTACTATAGTGGAAGTTAAGTTCATCATTATTGGATTTTTCAAAAGTGTTCTGCCATATTTTGAAATTTTCGTTCTTCAAATGTATGGTTTTAAAATATTTAGACATATATTTTCTGCAAGGGGTTGAAAGTCACTTTAATTATGATTTATTCCACTCCGTTAATATTTTCCTTATTGGAGTTTTTCTACTGTCTTCTTTTATAATTTAATTGAATACCAAATTGTGAGAACTGGAGATATTTTTGCCTTTTTGGTTAAATGCTTAGAATTTTTCAGCAGTTTTCCATTTCAATAATACATACTTGAGATTATTTTGTAATATGTGATTCATATTTTGTCTCCAAATATCCATTGTTTTTCGCCAACTCAAGAAATAGGCATCAGTACCGTGTATTTTGTTGTTGAGTAACACAATGCGCACATATAAATGATTAATATATCAATAAAAGAACTGAACATGAAATTTTTTTAAAGCTATCATTCCTCTTTCCGCTGTGTAAGAGAAATTTTGAAGACTCACCTTTCAGCTTGAAGTTCTCTACGGTATCCAGTATGACGTGCCCGGATAAAACCTCCCCAGCGTAATACATTTCCTTCTCGAGACGGATGTCAAACTCCCTGATGTAATCCATGTCGCCGCCTTCGACCTGTAAATAGATTCAAAATTAATTTGCTGCTATTTCTTTTTCAGTTTTATCATGAGTGCAAGACTCGACTCGTGGTATATTACTCATCTTGACGTCTAATATTTTATATTTGTTAAAAGAACAATTCTGTGTTTAATGCTTGAAATTCTGTGTTTAATGCCCAATTGCTTACATTATGGCCTTCAGTTCAAGAAACTGGCGTGGTGGCTTGTGGTGGTTCATGATCTACATTAAAACTGTTGTTCCTGATTCGATTAGAAGAGCAAACAGCAAAATGGTTTTTCTGAGCAAGAGTTCGTGAGTTCGATTCTCAGCTCAGACGAGGATGCTTGTAATGATTTTGAAACAACTGAAAGAGAGTTGCGCATAAGTCTCTGTCACCTGTTAGATCTCGTGCGGAAAAGTGAAGATTGAATGCTAGTCAAACAAAACAAAACAAATCTGAAGATAGCGTTGACGAGGTGGCAGTCGAATATTGCTCTTGCCTTCAATCTAGCAACTCATGAGTTCGAATCTCCTATTGGGCGTCAAATTTTGTAGCCGGTTCGGAACTAACTTTCTCTCTTCCGTTCTGATATTTGATTGACACAGAAAAAGTCATTACATTAGGCACTGGGCAGAGAATCTAATACCGAGTTTCGGTTAACAGCTTTATTAATTTTAATTATTAATCATCTGGAATGTTATTGATACAGTAGCTCCCTCAACGATCCTTCCTTGCAGTTCAAAGTGGATTCCGAACCACTACGGATATCTAAGCACAAGGTGAGATTCGAACCCATAAACTGTTGAGCCAAAGACTGAGCGCTTACTGTTTGGCTGCCGGCTTGGGGTGTATCATAAGAGGAAATTCTAAGAAAACAGTCACACTTCCAATCCTAGAGATGCGCACTGCGTTTATGCTCCTGTATGTACATCTCTATTATAAAACTGATGCTAGTATCGAATCCGTGACTTCACACTCCAAGGAACACTATCTTGATATTACGTCAAGTCAGACTGCAGATAGTAGTGCTTGTTGTAAATACTCTAATAAAGCTATAATGTGGATTGTATGAGCTGCTTTGAATAGCTCTCTATGTACAAAGGGGAAGATTAAATTATCTAGTGCTAGATTTGGATTTAAGTGCAAATCTAGCAAACCCAAATCTCTTCATCTACGCATTTGTGTACATTCTGAAGGAAGCTATTTTAGCAAAGAGAAATTTCGATTTTGCTCATCTTTACTGAATTAAGGTACAGCTTGTAAATTATTTGTTAACTGCATTATTTTTTTAATTGATGTTATATCGAATTGCATAAAATCTGAAATTTAAGTTAAATATTATTTTCATTTTTATATTTATGGTGTTCTCAATCTAAAACTAAAGTTATTTACAAAAATATCACTACTGACAGAAGAAATACATTAAAGGGGAATTTTAGTATTACCATTGATAATATTCGCTTATTGTAACATATATGTAACTTCTTATATTTGTATTAATATAATGGTTTTGTTTGCTGTGCGAAATTTCTTTAGAAAAAAAATTTGCATAATTGTATGTTAAACGGATAAAAAATATTTGATATTTAACATATAAATATGTCAAATATTTTAGTTTCAGCAAAAATAATTCACTTTTTTTTTTAACTTCCTTGTCTTATTAAAGAATAAATATGCCACAATTTTTTTTCTTTTTAATTTTAAGTATGAATATTTTTTATTTTAACTGCTGGTGATATTTTTATTACTTACTTTAAAACTCAGTTACAAATATCTTTTAATTTATGAAGTTCAGTCACCAGTTTTAAATATTCTAATTCATAGATTAGTTCAATACTCACTTATTTGTTGAATGAGAAGTTGATAATAACTGTTAATCTATAGAGTTGTTTAATAAGAGTAATTACTATAATATCTGTTCATTTATAGCGTAATTAATAATCCGTTATTTTGTATCATCTAAAAACGACACTATTATTTCAAATATATAAATATCGCGTTGCTAAAAATACATTATATATATTGTGAGTTTATTATAAGTATATATTGTTAAAAGATAAAAAAGTATGCAATTTATATTATCAATTCTGAGTTAAGCTCTGGCAATAAACGAAATTCGACATTTTATTTAAGAAATGTCAGTTATTTTTTGTTACTAATCCTTAAATACAAAGTCCTATTTCATATTAAATCCCACAAATTTTTCTTTATTAAGTACCCGGTATCTCCAACAGAATTTTCCAAACACTGACGATCAGATTTTGAATCGTATTTTTAAGAAGATTCTCAATTTCAAAAATAAAAAGACAGGGATTTAAGGGAGGGGAAGCTTAGGGAGGAGAGAAAGAAGGTATTACCTTAATCTTCTCAACATGTTCGGGTGCCATGTCAGTAGATGAAATAGAAATAAATAAATAAAATTTCAATTGGGGCTTTGGGAAGGTCATTGTTTATTTCTGCTTGTTCTAAACTCCTTCTCTAGAACAATGACTTCCCTTTCTGAGTCCGGTATTGTGGTAAAGAAGGACTTATGGCTTTGTTCGTCCCGAATTCTTCTTTTTTTTTTTTTTTTTTTTTAAAAACTACTGAAAATTGAAACTAGCGACGTGTATTTCTGAGATTCTTTGGAATCAGTATATTTTTTCCGCCATTTTCTTTTCTTTTTTATTTTATGGAACAGATGAAAACGATAAAAAATGAGGACTTTCAGAAAGGAGGGATGATGTTTAAGAGCTTTCTTTTCTTTAAAAAAAGAAAATGCTTCTTTTCGGTTGTTTTCGTATTCCATTCACGGTCCTTCTTTCTATTCCGACTTATATTTAGGCAGAAATACAAAAGAAAAACGTCTGCAGGATTCTTCTAAATTTTTAGATAAAATACGTTGAAGAATAATCTCGTGAATTCACTGAGCGTGTTCTTTTATA
Organism: Latrodectus elegans; assembly: GCA_030067965.1. NCBI lineage: Eukaryota > Metazoa > Arthropoda > Arachnida > Araneae > Theridiidae > Latrodectus > Latrodectus elegans. The sequence goes on along the minus strand of CM057821.1, from coordinate 78,309,628 downwards.
TCAAAGTAAATATTTCACACTATTTGTATCTTCTCAAAACTTAAATAACTTTTTATTTATTTTATTGATATATACTTCTGTTGTGTTGTAACTCTGTCATATACTACTGTTCTGATGTCTGTGATGTTGATTGATAAATCCTTCTACAGTAATCTTAAGAAAAATGAACACGAAATATTGAAGACAATATAGTAAGTTGTCCTTAAATATACATTGTCTACAAAGTTAAAGGAGAAGTTTTAAATGAATACAAAAAATAATGGGGCCCAAATGTTATCAAACTATTAATAGCAGTGTGAAATAGTTTACAAGAGATCGAGGAATTTTGTTTTCTGCAAAAAGAAGTTCAGTAATTCCTCGCCAAGAAAAAGGATTATAGTCCAAATTTTTAAGCAAAATATCACAAAAGCTTCAGAAAAAAGTTGAGAAACTCACTGTCAGGTTAACACTGTACATTATACGCTATTGTTGTGTATCAAGTAACACTTTACACTGTTGTATTCTGCTCAACAATAGCGTAAGTAACACTTTACACTATTGTTGAGCAGAGAACTGTCTAACAAAAATGAGAATCACTAATGCCACTAGAAATAGAACCCGCAGCACCAGATCTACTTAAAAATATGTGATTGAAAAATACAATGAAATAAATTATTATGATTTAACTAATTCATCAAAAGAAAAATCGTGAAAAACACAAAGTTTAAAAAAAACTAACAAAAGTACGAAAAAATGTTATAAGTTATCAATTATACAAACTTAAGTGCTTAAACTGGTTTTAGTCTGTTTTAATATCTTGTTAAGGATCGATAAGGTTTAAAGTTCCAAGTGCTCGAAAACAACAACTTGACATTATACCACAATCTATAAAGTCACTTTTACATCCCAACTAAGAACAATTACCAAAATTGACTTTGTTAAGTGAAATAAGTGGGACAACCTTCTTGTAAGGTTTGTATTTCCCTCCTAGATAATTTGTAGTAACTTAAGAAGCATAAAAATGACGAGATTGTTTATTTATTTGCAAAATCGTCCATTTCGCAATATAGGGTGGCAACAGTAGTTACATAAATTAATATACATATGGCTTCCAATACATTATATTGCAAAAACTATCCCCTAGAGATGCTACATATGTGATTTTAAATTGTTATGATCAGGTGACCATTCTAATGATTAGATGTGCAGCACTAATTAGCAATGTACAGTCATACAAAGTACTACGGCACGATGGGAAATTATACGAATTTATGTATACACAGTGATTAACATTTGGAATATAAGTAACAGCTTAGTTATGACGTTCTAAGGGAAAATGTACCAACGCACATACCAACAACATTACTTATTGCATCGTCGAAGTTGCACAATAGCAGAATATCATTTGGTTGAACAAGCATAAGCCAGAACAAGACAAGAAACCATTACTACCGCCTGTAAATAAATATCACAGGGTAAGATTAGAGGATAGTTATTATATTATTATTATGGAGGATACAAGTTTCGACAGTTATTCATGTCTTATACTCTATGCTTCTTCTTTCAAAAAACTACATCTCTCGTGCCAATAACATAGCAATACAGGTGATCCGGTGGAAACTACAAAAAATTGTGAATAATTTCTGGGAAGGAAAAAAATATATGTACACAATTCTTCACAGTTGCTGAGGACGAAAAAAAATTATAATTCTCGATCGATGCTGGGAAAGAAAAAAATTATATAATTCTCAATTATTGATGGAAATAAAAAATAATGATTGATGGAGACTAAAAATATAATAACAATTGTCAATAATTGCTGAGAAGGAAAACCAATAATTCTCATATTTTGTAATTAATTTGATAACTCAAAATGAATTTGATATGTTTAAGTTTCTGACATACTAATTGAGGCACTTATACCATAGGTTAACCATTACTCTCATAGAAAGATTTAATTCGGAAAATTCTCAAGCATCTGCTTGTGACTGAAAACTAACACCAATTTCTTTGTTGTTCAACAACAGCAACTAATGTCGAATCGGAAGCGTTCATCGCGGAAGAACATGGCCTAATAATTTGGTGACAAAGGACTCAAAAAATAAATATGTAGTTATAAGAATATTTGATTTTCTAAATAATTATTCAATTTTATACGTTATACGTCTATAATTTTATAATTTAAAAACCGATGAAATTTATTCTGTTTATCTTCACATAATTGTGTTTAAAGTATCTGAATATAAATATCTTTAGAATCTCAATTCTTAATAAAATTATATTTAAAATTTTTCTTTGACTTGTAAAGTAAAATAATATTTTATAGATCTTTATTTACGAAATTTTATGTTTGAGGAAAAAGAGTTCTAATGGAAATTTAATTAAAACAAGATATTTTTCTTTACGTCTTTTAATCTAAGCAAAAGCAAAAAATTGCGCATGATAAAAACTTTATATTTTTGTTGGAAAAATATAGTAAATAGATGACACTATTTCAAAACACACTTCACTATCTAGGTTTCTGTCCACTTCACCATCTCGGAATTTTTTTTTCTTTTACATGGTACGATATAATTATGCATAGGCATTTTCTATGCATTGTTTTTTGCTTTTTATTGTATTTTCATGACTTTGAAGAATGTTTATACCAGCCAAAATATGACTGAAACACCCTAAAGTACAGTAGGATAATTAAAAAGAGAGTATTGGAAAATTTCAACATAAAATAAAAACGATAAGTTTATTGCTAAAAAATGTACTGCATGTTCAGAATAAACTACAAATTTTTTTTATAATTTCCTGTTATTTACTATTATATCAGCGAAAACACATTTTACATATAATAAACATTTTTGCAGACAGGTAATTTATCCTGTGAAAATATCTAAAGCTCTTGGAATATACTATAAATTTTCATTTCATTAAATTTTCTTCAATATATTTTGTTTCGTGCTGGCAAAAATGAATTTAGGAAAAAATAATGATGCTTGCTATTTACTTAGATTTATTCGAAGCGCTGCTTTGGAACACGAAGTAAGTTCTCAGGAATACATTAGCTAAAATCAAATTAAATAAGGTGCTAAACGCTTGGAAACTTCCTTTTAATTACAAATGTGTGAAAATCAAACACTTAACGAAAATGAGAACTTTTGATTCCGTTGTCGGCCGATGGGAGAGACACAAGAAACATAGAGTCTGACCTGTGTCGGAGCGAGAGGAACGGTGTGTTTGTGAATACGAGTGGTTGCGGATGTCCCGCTCGGGAGCGATGGAAAATATGTGTCTTTGAGTAATGTGGAAAGAAACGTCTAAATTTATGTTTGTGCTAATAATTAATGTTATATGTATGTTAATGTGTGAAATAAATGTGTCGTCCAAAATGAAGGTATTTTGTGTTATTGAGTGATTCTGGACAAGTTCGTGAAAACATCACAAAAAATTTATTAAATGTTAAATACATAATTTATCCCCGTTGCAAAGAATTTCCGATATTCCATACAGGAATTCTCAACTGAACTCCACCCACAAATAGGACAAACAAACAGAATAAGATTTTTATCTGTATAAATCATAGTATATTGTGTGATAAGTGTTCAATTCCATTTGACCAATTTTACCGATAATTATCAAAATTTAACACTTGGTTTAAAAATTAATTGACAATCCAAAAATGAATCTATATCAATCGCTAGAAACTTTATTTCAAATTTTTGAATTGCAATAAATACCAGTTGATTATTTAACTCATTACATTGCAATAAGTACAAAATTCAATGACTTATTCTATTTATAATTAGAAAACAATTGTGACCTATTTTTCTGCTAAAATGTCATTTATAATTAGCCTTTAAAAATTAATCCATCAAACATTAGAAATTTCAAATTTTTGGAATCAGAAAGAAAAAAATTCTGATTCTGATACAATATGAATACATTGCAATACATTGCATTGTGTTCCAATTTTGTATTTTAAATTGTACTAATTATCAAAAAATTTCCATTTAAAATAGATTCAAAATTTTATAGAATTAAATCATTAGAAACTCTTTTTAATAGTTAGAACGTTGACATATTTATGATGTTCTTTGAAAAGGAAAACATGTTCGACGACACTTGAATTACCTTAAAACAAAGCAGTTTTTCATTGGAACGATAGAAAAACAAACAATTCCATGTTTCAAGCGAACAGTCAATAAATTGGAACTTATTGCAGCGCAACTATTAGCGGTACCAACTAGATAAAGTATTACCGCCACTGAATCGGCTAATATGGCTGCCATTTTTTTATTTCTAGAATATTGATGACAAGTACTACGAACATCAATCATGTGCACGTGTTCTTTAATGGGTTCTGTTCACGAACTTCGTCTCCGTTTTTCAAAGTTTTTCCACCATTTCCAACAAATATATTTTTATCGTCTGCTTTTAAAAAAAAAAAAAAAAAAAATGAAGGCTCGTTTGCAGAGGAAAAAAGAATGTATTTTACATTCATGACTGCAATATTTTTTCATAATCGTTTGGCATTACGAATAAAAAATGAAAATGTAACAAAAGTTAAAAAAGAAATTATGGAATAATTATTAGAATTATTCATTGTAAGTCGATTTAGAATTTTTGCGTCTGAGTTTATGTGAAATGTATCATTTGTGATTTTTTAAAAGTACCTTGCTTAGTTAGAATGATTATGTTAGTACATGTGATATATAAAATAAAAAATATGAAAATAAAATTATGTTTGTATCACCGAGAGAAAGATTTAAATTTGATTTGACTTGGAATTCTAAAGTCACATATATAAATCCGAGCTGACAGCCGAAGGGTTACCACACTGGCCTTTGTGTCAACAGTTCGTGGGTTCCATTCTTACCTCGGGTGTGCTCATTCGTAGTGTTTCTGAATTCACTTTATATTGTAGGTCTCAGCGTAATTAGCTTCAGTACAAAAAACGAAAGTTGAGTGACAAACAAAACCTAACTCGTGCATAAATGAGAATTCAGCCCTGACTCTTGCTTTAAGTTGATGCCAAATCTACATATTTCATTTCAAAATTAAGAATGTGACATTTACCAATCGAATTGATAATAAGGTAGCTGGTTCTTCAAGATCAACTTTTACATACAAAAATAAGTAAAAATGAGTTAGATTAGGTTATGATCTTTTTCTTACTGTCAATTTCCATCCACCGAAGCTGGTAAAATATAGAAAATCGTCTCGCCATTTTGAAAAAAAATAAGAAAGGAGACCTTATATTTATGAGTTTCAGTTATCATATCATGCTCTGCGCGAATTGAGCAAACTATATGAAAAAAGTACGTTTAGAATTTCCTCAACTTTCTGCAGTCCTGTCTAATATAAATCTCATCAATATAATATAAATTGTATGTTATATGAAGGAGATGAACCCATAAATAACTAAAATGTCAAATGCCTGCATTAAATAAGATATCCATAGTAAAAGGAAATATGCAGCTGTGGTCATGTGATGCCGAGATGGCCATTTTGGATACGCCCTTGTTTCTTCGTTCTGTCGGCAAGTAATGAGTCCGAATCCCGACTTTACAGAAGATCCGTCATGTTCACTAATTGCGGCTGGGATAAGTTAAGTAGTTCGCAGTGGCAATATCTTGCAAGTGTAGTAACACCTTTGGGAGAGGCTGATCAATTATTGGGCGATTTTCTGATTGGTTCCTGCTTAAATAATGATGACTCCCATCCAACAGCTGCAACTCTTAATTGGTAGAATCCAACTCTGAACCTATTACAAAAATGTATGCAGATGCTCACTCATTGACGACGTGTAGATAGCTGAAAAAAGCGACAGTCTCGTTTGGTTTCGTATTCGATATGAAACGGGTTTGATACCGGACCCAGTTGTAGATCGTTGTTGTCAGCTCAGTTTTTGGAATGTGACTTTGATCTTCTTAAAATAGTGACTGATTGGTTATATTTAGATTCTTCAATAGCTATAAATCGGAAAAAAGAAACTTGAGTCTAGTACAATAAAATATAGTTACGAAATCATTGATATTTGGCAAAAAAGGATTTAATGGTTAATTTTTTCATTTCGGAGTAAAAGGTACTGAGTTCAATCCCAGTCATCACTGCAGAATGGGAGATGGGCGCTGTTTCTGATTTCAGCTAGCACATTTGTTGGGGTTCGTGCTTAGAAATTTTCTGGATTTCATCTTCTGTGATAGTCAGTATAATTCAGACCCATGAGAATTCCACTTTGAAAAGATAAAAAAGGCTGGAATATATAAGGATCGAAAAGCTTACAAAAGAGCTTTGGATTGTTTGTTTATCTTCTATGCGGTAACAAAGCTTTTGAATATCTCAATGGCGGTTTTCGCATTAGAATCAAATTTTCAAAAGAAGAATATGGAGTCTGAAAGAAAAAGAAAAAAAATCCTTGCTATTTTTTTAAAAACAATTTTTTTTTTTTTTTTTTTTTTTTTTTTGTCTGGGAAAAAAATTAAATTTTAATGTTTGTCAAGGAGAAAAAAAATTTGAACAAGAGCGATTAAAGGAAATGTTATTCTTAAATTTAAAATAATAGATTAACCAAGAAATTCTTCCATTTTACTAATTGCGATAAAAAATGTAAGAAAAGGTACTTATTCCTGTTTGACAATGAAACTTCCGGTTTCGCTTTTCAAAAAGATGATGTATTTTAAAATTCCTGAAACTTAACTTATATATTTGGCATAGAATAAAACAAAAATCTGTTTTGAAATCCTGAAAGTTCTAAGAAAAACACAAATAATAAAAAATTAACTCATGTAGTTGTAAATCAAAATTTCAACATAGCCAGTCGGATTCCTTGTTGTTGTTACTTATGACACTTGGATAAGCCAAGTTAGCTAGCCGACGACTATGCGAAATTAAGTCAGTCGTTTTAATCAGAGTGCCAAGTAGGTGAAATACGACTTTGCTCTAAGACTCCTCCGATAGATGGAACCACCAGAGTGACCACTCCCTTCATTTTGATTTTGATCTGCGGAGAGGAAATTTTCTACAGACCATTACACCCTGGTAACTGGTCTACAACCGACCATGGGACTTTCGATTCCTTAGATTAAATTAGCACGTATATCGCATGTAATCGTTGAGTCTTATGTGGTATTGGGAATCGCCCTTCCGGACGGAAGGCCTAACCACTAGACTACCTACACCCCCAAAATATGTAAAAGGCAAAACACACAAACAGGTTTCTTAATTTATGTTTAGAAGTAGATAACGGGGAAGTTCTTTGTAACATTTTGAGAGAAAGCTAATTGTTTTGATAATGTACCACTTCCCAAATTTGCAAGTTTAAAGACAATCATATTAAAATTTAATTTCTTAGTAAATTTAACAAAGTAAAAAATCTAAGTTTAATAATAAATTAATTTCAGAAGCGTTCAAGAAATGGCATCCAAACAGAGTTTAAAACAGTTGATAATGTTTAATAGTTGAATTAATTGTACTGAGATGCTAAGAGGAGTTCAAATGTAAACAAAATAGAAAGAACGCCTGGAGTAAAAATGATTGGAAATTAAAAATTAAAATATAAAATTTACTAACAACAAACTCATGCACATTTTATTTCTCGCTATGAATGTATTGACACGGTGGTATTATCTGAAAAGGTGTTCTCGCAGTCAGGAGGTAGCGTGTTCGATATTTGAACCAGCTGAAGATTAATCATGTTGACAAGACTTAGGTTTATAAGAAGTTCCGTTGGGCCTCTTTCACTCTAGACGACTTTTATAGGACAATAAAAATACGTCCGATATTTCATCCTGTTAAGTTATTAAAAAACCACACAATAGACTGGTCTCTTTCACACTGAACGGGAAACGGTTTTTTTATCAGACGATTGCGTTATATCTGTCGTTCAAACCACTGGAAAATAACAATATCGTGTCGTTTGTACTTTGCAGTGATGCAGGTGTTCTAATGGACGTCTTCACACTTAACAATATTTAGTCGTCTGTCGTGTCTCAGATTGTTAAAGGGTTTATGCATGTTTTTTTTTTTTTAGTAAATAGATAAAATATTTGAATATTTAAAAACAATTGTTGTAATTTCAAGGGAATAATAAGCAAAGAAATAGACATGGACATGTTAATTTTTCTTGTAGAAGCGAGACCTGTCTTATGGGGCAAATCAAAAGAAATTTATTAAGACAGGAATGCCACAAAAAAAGCGTGGGAGGAAGTATTTTCTGAATTGAAAGAAGATTTTAGTCGATTTGGTGATAAATAAAAGAAAATATTTGACAAATTTTATATTATTTACATGTTTCATTCATTTTCTAATATAAAATATACATAGTATTTTCAAACGAAAAAGCAGTTGAAGTTGCCCAAGCTTTCGATATGTGGTACCCAGGGGTAGGTATTTCTTTGTGTAAAATTAGTGTTAATGCTAGAAATTTCTATTAGGTGCTATTAAAATTCTTAAAATTTTCGCCAACATTATTCATGAACTAAAACTGAAAAATAAATCATTTTGCATGATAAGATAATTATAAAAATTTATACATTCATGATTACTATACTTAATGTTTATAAAAGAAAAAGTGTTCTATGACAAAATTATATGATGTAAAATATAATGTGTAATTGCTTAGTTTTACTTATTCTAGTTATTATGTGTTATTTTTATGTTCGAGATTTATTCTGTTGGCATATGCTGAATTAATATGGAGAGTACCTACAGAGGGTATTATCACATTTTTAGAACGATTTCGATAACGAATTTAAAAAAATAAATGTTTTAGAATAAAAATTTTGGCGACAGCTTATTATTTAAAATGAAAAATATCATCTGCTACTTTTAAATGTATTCTTCTTTCAAAATGTCTCATATAAACATGCTGTGAACTGAAGGATATGTTTTTGCGCTTTCCGAAGATAAACGTTCTTATTCCAGAATTCAAAAACGTTGTAAAATGCATGGTATTAAAATTTCTAAGTTCAAAATAAGCAATATTATTAATCGGGCAGGTAAAAACTGTCAATCATTATTTCTACATAGAAAGAAGACTCCAAATGAATATCCATAAAAGGTACATACTGTTTCCAATATTTCTAAAGTGAAATCTTTGGTAATAAGAGAAAATCCGTCAACACAGAAATCAATTGTAAAGTCTTTAGATACATCTATAGCTACAAAAAATAAAATAATAAACCAATATTTTCAACTTAAAAATGCTAAAAAACATAATGTTCACCAGCTTCAGCCGAGACATGTGGCTCAACGCAAAACATTTTGTAGAATCCTGTATGAAAACCACTTAGCAGAAGATAAATGTTAAAACATTATGACCCTTGATGAAGCATGGGTTTACCTAAATGACTGTAACAAAAAAAGGTCTTTTTACTATAGAAAATGAGGAGAAAAAAATGTACAAACCCGTTTCCGTCAATGTAAAGAAAGTTTCAGTAAGGGGTTTATGATTGTCGCAAGTTTCTTCTACAATGGGAAATTAAAAATAAAAAGAGTGGAAAGAAATGTTAAAATCAACTCATCGTACTATCAGGAGAAGGTTTTACGTCCAATATTTACAAAAGAAATTCCACTTCTTTATCCAATGACAATCAAAGAGAAAAACTTCCTCAAGACAAAGCTATAAGTCATTCTCCAAAAACTACCACTGCATTCCTTGAAACAATGATGACTAATACAAGTATTGCATGTATACATTTTCAACATATCCCTGCGAAGTCTCCTGACGTTTCACCTATGGGCTATTGTGCCTTTGGTCTGTTAAAAAAGGCTCTTTCTAAACGCAAGCCCACCACGATGGATGGACTCTGGAAAGTAGTGGAAGAGGAATGGAAAACAATACCCCTGGAAATATTACGAAAAGCTCTTCTATCTGGAAATCACAATGCAGACTTATAGTCCAGAAAAAAGGCTATCAGATTGAACATTTAAAAAAATAATCTTTACATTTTAAACATTAAATAAACGGCCGCGAAATCGTTCTAAACATGTGTTATATACCCTCTGTATTTATAATTAATAAAATATAATATATTGAGATAATATTTCATTACAGATATAATCCATAATAATTTAGGCTATAACAGGTGATAATGAATCTCCTATTCGTAACCCTTCTTGGCTAAAATACAAGGTAAAAATGTAAAATATTAAAATTAAAAAATAATATTTTACATCATACATACTATTAAGCTCCTAAAGAAGTTACGTATCACCTAATTAAAGCTCGAACAAAATGTGTGTTATACTTTTTTTTTCATTAACGACTTACTTTTTTGGCTGTAAGACTATAATAAAATTCCTAATCAAAATTATAAGGTTGCATTTAAAACAGAAATGGGAATTTAATTTCGAGAACTTCCATATCTCCGAAAAGGTATGAAAAAACATCTATTTCATCTCTTTTTTGATTTATGGGATGTACCCAATAAATCCTAACTGATTTTTTTCGGTTTCGTAACCCACGGTACGATAACCACAGACCAATGATACGTCTACGATTCAAGATGCAACGGAAGTGTCCGAAAAATTGTTCAGTGAGAATTAAATGAAATATTGGACGACTTTTTATCGTCCTGGATAAAAGTCGTTCAGTATGAAATATTATTGTTACGATAAAATATCGTACGACTTTTTTCGTCCGATAAATGTCGTCTAGTGTGAAAGAGGCCTTAGTGTGTGAAGGGAAAAATAAGATACCAGCTCAGTTGTTGACTTTGTCACTTGATCATGATTCAAAATTACAAGGAGTTGGCTATGTTAAGCGTCTTTTCAATCGGTAGAAATAGACGCCCATAATGGTATACTTAAAAAACAAGGCACGGTTGCCGTACAATCCATAATGCCAATTTCTGACTATTTAGCGACGAAGAAATGTTTAAAAGATAATGTAATTGTGACATACCGCCGCGAAGTTGTAAATGTGACGTAATAAATTCCTGAATAAAGCTTATGCATCTAAATAATAAATTTAAATCTGATAAATGAAAAGCGCAAATACATATTTTTGAAATATTAAAATTATAAAAAAAAGAAAACATAAGAACATTGAATTAAAAGTAGGAAATGGAACAAAATGTTCTTAATTTTCTATCGTTGACGTAAATACTAGGGTTGCCAAAATAGAATTTTCTAAATAATTCTTATTATTCTATATATGACGTAATAAAAAAACCAAGTTGCCACATAAACCAGGGTATCCACCAAAAGAAAAAAAAAAGAAAAATCACCTAATTTAGAAATTGGCATGATGAATAATACAGCAACTGTGCCAAAAACAAAATCCTTGGCTATTTAATCTCGAATATTTTTTCTACAGCAACAAAATTTTCAGAGCAGATTAAGAGTGGGTAACAAATTTCAGGAAACAATTACTTCAATCCCAGCTCCAATTTTTAGAGGCGATGACTCCGGCAAACCTGTTAACAAAGAAATTTTAAATGCTTTACTTGGGATTCAAATTTGTGTTCATTTTAAACTTAGTTTACGCTAAATAGCTTTTAAACTATTTAGCGTAAACTAAGCCAAAAAGTATTGAAATAATAATGAAGATGCTTAATGGCTATCAAACATAATGGGAAACCTTTAAACAATAAAAACTTAATAAAAGCAGGTACTTAATGTATACTTCCGACCGCCCTGTCTAGTGGTCAGAGTGCCTGACTGCGGATACTGAGGTCCTATGTTCGAATCCCGGTTCGGGTATGGATGTACTTTCTCTATCTATCCTGTCTTTGTCCTTTCTGTGTATGAATGAGGTGTGAATGGTTGCCTACCCTATAAACGGGTCTCTATGGCATGTGTGTGTACTGAAGCAGTTGAACTCCACACCAAATATGGTTCAGCATGAAAAAGTGGAGCAGCGCACGCCACATTGTCAACCAAGCTGACACAAGACAAAAAAAAATGTATACTAATTATTTCCTTTTGTTAATTAAAAATTTGAAATAAATCATAAAACTTTTAAGAAATTTGGTATAAAACGAATTTAGAGCCTAATTGCTATAAAAACTACGTGTAAGTTAAATTAAGTATAGGTGTTATCGAGAAAAAAATGTAACTTTTTTAAATTGTCAAATATGATTTACTGTTTTTTATTCTAGGTCTTCCTCATTATAAGTTATTTAAACTTTTAATTGGCCGAAAGGTCAGTTCTCTTGCTTTCGGGTCAAAAATTCAAGGAATCGAATGCCATATTGGAGATGCTTGCAGTGGTTTTGAATCCACTAAAAGCCGTTCGTCCCGGTCTAATTAGTACTTGTGTGGGAAAAATTACCGTGAAGTGACAAAAAAAAATAAAAACCAACGTCCAATGGACATTTCTATAGGAATAAAACAACGAGGATTTTATGGGGAAAAAATAACATTTCGAAACTAAAATAAATCAACATTTATTACTGATAATAAACGCAAATAATAATTGCAATTCCCAAAATGCCAAAAATTACAATATTTCTCTGCTGACCATCATAAATTCAACGCCCTGAACGAAGTATGCAAAAAACATGAATTTCACAAAACGCATTTGCTGAGGTGAGCTATGCAAATGATTAGAATTTCAGCGCAGGCGCACATCACGCGCGCCTGTGGCGCCACTTCAAAGCACTATTTAAGGCTTGGAGATTTAGACGACTTCAAGTTCGGCAATTGCGCTTCTCTTGTATTTAAAATAAATCAACTATGCTTTGTACAAAACAGCGATCACTTTTTGATCAAGTATCCGAGTTCGACAGAGGAAGGATAGTGGCCTACTGAGATTGTCGATTATCTTTCAGAGAAATCGGTAATCGTGTTGGACAAAACCCAACAACTGCAATGTGGATATGTGGTCGTTGGATTCAGGAGGATACAACGGAACGACGTGTTCGATCGTATCCACCTCTGTGCACCACTTCACGTGATAACAATCAAACTGTGTGCATACCAGTGACGGATCGCTCAGTCACACCACGAACCATAATACAGCACATTCAGTCTGTAACGCATCATCCAGTATCTGCGCATACTCTACTACCCAGTTTACAGCAGAGTGGTCTGTTGCAAAACGTCAATTGCTTCTCTACCCTTCCCACAGCCATATTTCTACAGGATAATGCGCCACCACACGTGGCACGTATTGTCCAAGGCTTCTTCGTCAATCGCCAGATTGAATTGCTTTCCTGGATGGTTCACTCTCCGGATCTTTCGCCGATAGAAAACATGTGGTCCATGGTTCCTCAACGATTGACCCAGATTACATCCCCAGCTGCCACACCAGATTAGCTTTGGCAACGAATGGAAGCTGCTTGGTCTGCTGTACCAAAAGAACACATCCAAAGTCTCTTTGAATCAACGCCGAAGCGCGTGGCAGCGGTGATCTCCAACAATGGTGGCTACCCATTTTATTGATTTTGGCAGGAACCATGCGTCACAGAGTTCTATAAATTTAATCATTTGATTCTTGATCAACATGTTACCTACAAAATAAATTTTGTTATGATATCTTTTGTCTTTCTTGGTGTTACAATTTAGGTGGCCAGCAGTGTATGCTAAAAACATTTCTTATTATATTATTACCATACTTTTGCTGCAGATAAATATGATATTGATCTAATTAAAGTAGGACTAGAGAATTAATTTAATTTCTAATCTTCCAATTTATCGGACACATTATATACTTTCTCCTAGGATAGAAGAGAAAAATATTTATATTTCTACCCTGTGGCTGCTGATGTAGTACAAAAAATAAGAAATTATTAGTTCCTCCGTGTAATTTCGACTAGAATGATGAAAGTAGAAATGATTATTTATAAAATTGATCCGATAGTCTGAACTGATACAGAATTTTTTTAGCCAGAATTAATAATTTGGATTATTTTTGAATGGTATTTTGTTTTCATTAGCATATCCTTACCACAAGAAAAAATTCCTATTAGCACTCATTTTGGTGGTTCGATGGAGTAGCGTAACCCATATGACTAGTCTGGATGACACAAGATAACAGCAACTAATTTTGGTCTGTATAAAAGGCCTGGGCTACATTTTGAAATGAAAAAAATCTTCTGGCATAACATAATAATAAAAGATTACTAAAAGTACATAAAATTGGGAATAATTGTTTTGATGACGTAAAATATTACTCTTGATTGGAAAAAAAAGCAAATTTAAAGCTTCCATGAATCTCAACTCTTTATTTCGGAAAATATTAAACTTCAATTTTCTAACTGTGAATTAACATTATTGACTCTAAAGTACATATCTGCAATGATCAAAAAAATTTTTTTCTAAAATCTAAAAGACATAGTAAATATCTACTGCTATATAAATCAAATTATAAACAATTGGAAGGTGGAAAGAAATGGAAAATTCGATGGCGTTCATTTGTCCTATTTCCCAGAGGCAATTCATAAATGATAATTTTATTGGGGGGAGGAAGAACCTTGTACGCATTTGCTCAAGACCCACACAGTTACGGTGTCTTTAGAGCAATGTTATATATATATATATATATATATATATATATATATCCCAGATTCTATTCAACAACGGGAGATGTAATTTGTACTTCTCGCTTCCGAAAGAACGTCTGTCTGCGTGGGTGCTTGGGAGTGTTCCGGGTTTTCTCCCCTGTGACGCGTGAACGCAAACGACAATCTATGTAAAATTTTCCAGAGAGACAATTTACGTTATTTGGGCTACAATGCGTTGCAGCGGGCTTCAGCCGTTAGTCATTCCACTATGCGGTGTCAAAAGAAATAGATCTACACAAATTTGTAAGCAGAAAATATTGTTGTTCCTCAAATAATAAGTCTTTTCATGTTAGTTATTCAGCTTGTTTAGGTTATTATAATGCCTTCTTCAGTTAGTTTACTCTCTTTTTTACATTATTTTGTTGACTATCTGAAAAATCAGCTTATCTGTGACAGTCGCACCCTTCGATTCTGCGGATAAAGTTTAATGTATATTTAAATTTTCATTATTTTTTAAATTTAAAATTTTTTTATTTTTAATAATCATTTTTTTAATTGTGAAAAAGTATTAAAAACATTAATATATTTCCCTTTTTTATTTGCGAAATTCATATTACTGAAAACTCAATCATTTCTTTGATATTTTCCATTGTACAAAAATAGATCAGTGTTAAAAATGTAGCGCCTGGTAATCATATCTAATGAGTGAAGATACCATGTTTGCCAATGTAGTACTTCATGGGTTCGATTCCCGTTTCGGGAGTGGCGTTTCTAGAAGCTCAGAATCCATTATCAATTGTAGCTATATAACGAGACCGCCATCCAACTTTCCATTCAGTCTGTTATTCTAATTTTAACATTACACAATGTCTCTAATTGCGGAATACTGACCTCAATAATACATATATATATATATATATATATATATATATATATATATTATATATATATATATATATATACATACATATTATATATATTATATATTATATATATACATATTATATATATATATTATTTTTATTTTTATTATATATATATATTATTTATATATATATTACTATTTTATTACTGTTATTCTAATTTTAACATTACACAATGTCTCTAATTGCAGAATACTGACCTCAATAATACATATATATATATATATATACATACATATATAAATATATATATATATATATAATATATATATATATATAATATGTATATATATATAATATATATATATATATATACATATATATATATATATATATATATATATATATATATATATATATATATATATATATATATATATATATATATATATATATATATATATATATATATATACTGTAAACGCTCCTTTTTACGAGCTTGTAGGGTGGATGAAACAGTACGTGAAAAGAAAGTTTCGTAAAATAGAAAAATAATGCATTAAACTATTAAGATCAGTGTTCTTTAGGAAACTCCATTTTTTTTCTAAATAAAATGCTATTAGCAATAATTATTTACAGTGCACTGTAAGAAACATGCACAAAAGATATAAAATAAATACTTAAAAACAACACAAATTTATTGATTCCACTGCACGCAATTTTCTAAAGTTCAAACCGTGTCTGGTTTTAAGTGTTTGAAGCTAACCAAACATTTAAAACTAGACACGGTTTGATACTTTGAAATCTTTTATGTTCAGCTTCTAACAAAACTTTTGGATTTCTCTCCTCTCATTTTTCTCAGCGAAGCACAAGCAAAGCTTTTTCCAGATGAAGATGTTTTGCTTCTCTACAAAATATTTTCGAGAGGGACACTTTTGCTGAGGGTATTTTTTGAGCTGTTAGTGTGGAGAAACCGTTCTTTGGAATACAAATTGTTTAGTTGTGTTATTTTTAATATTTTTCCACTTTTTTAAGAATTTCCTCTTTTTTTTACTTAAACTGATGAATACGTTAGTTCCTTCACTGGCTACAAATCCTCAACGGAATTCGCCCAATCTCTCTCTCAACAAGCAGATAAATTAAATTCTTCAATTGAAAAACAAAACCAACTAAAGAACAAAAAAGTTCAAACTTTTAGAAACTGAGAAAATTGAAGAATTTTTTTTAAGAAATTTTTCGATTTCTTCATATTTCCGTTCGGGAAACACTGAAGTTGAATTCAGCACCACAATTCCTTCCCGTCAAATGTTTTACATTCACGTAGCTTGGACAGTTGTTCCCGCAATATCTGGATAGCTTGCACGTGTCGCCTCGTTCTTCAGGAACGAATCAAGTTCTACGACTTCACATAAACGCGAAATCAACCAAAAAAACTGAAAAAATATGAAATCATAAAACGAAAATAAACAAGAAAAATATTTGTCCGAAACAAAACTCGTAAAAAAAAAAGATTTTTTAAAATTTTAATTCGTAAATGGGATTTAAAACTATCATTGTGTCGATTAAATCAGAGTAGAAACCACTAGTTCGTAAAAAATACCAGTAAAAACTAAACTACGTGATTGAATTCCTACCTATTTCGCATCTTAAAATTTTATGACATTTTGAATAGCACAAGAGACCCTTGCTTTAACAACAACATTTAGCTATCGAACATTTCCTTCTACAATACAGCGTGTGTTTTAACCATTCGCTCCAATTCTGGAATTAACTGCAGCTGCTTTTCTCAGCAACAGCTCTTGAGAAGAAATGTCATCTGTAGTAACTTTTTTTTGAAAGTAACTTTTTTTCACTACTAACTGTTTACGAATATAAAGCTGCTTGAAGATGCCATTTTTATTTTCGAATTTATAATATTCAGAGTCTTAAATTCCAGCAATACATTTCGACCATCTGTACGACCATGGTCGACATCAGGGACTTGTGCTGTGCAGTATCGCCAATTTCAGCAGGAGGAAATGTTTTTTTTTAAAGTTTGTAACGTATCGTGGCTTACGGAAGATTCTCTTTCAAGACAGACATTTTTAAAGAAACTCACGTTGCTCAGTTAAGACTTGATATAAAGTCGAGGTAGGTTGTAGGCCTCTTCAATATTTTCCTTTGGAATATAGTTTTCGGAGTATGGCCGGTGCTTAAATTTTGTTCAAAAGTTTGGTTTGTTGCTAAACGGACATTTTTTGCACACGAGGGCTAATTAGACCGGGACCTACTATATAAAGTGGATTTCGAACCACTACAAATATCCATGCTCAAGGTGGGATTCGAACCCACGAACTGTTGAACCGATGGCAAGAGCGCTAACCATTAGGTTGCCAGCTCGGCTTTTGTTCAAAAGCGTTAACAGTTCCTTCAAGTTGTTCTTCGATTTCAATATTTGCGATTTATTTGCCAGACGAAAAACTAAGACGAGTCTCTTCTTGATTTAAAGCATTGCATCCTAAGGACTTTGACATGGTACTCCATGATATGAAATGCTCTTTGCGAGTTGAATAAAGGAGAAAACACCTGACTATTTATCTGTGTTGTTATCCTTCATCCATTCAGGTAGCATATTCTATATATATATATTGTTCCCTTCCAACTGATAAGCCCTGTGTTTCAGTAGGACAAGGAATTCCATGAACCACCTTACCCCAGCAGAAGATCCGCACCAGGGGGTGAAGTGGGTTGCCTGGTTCACCTTTGCCAGTTTTATTAAAAAACGAATTATAAATTTTAAAAGAATCATTTCATTACAAGCAGTGATTACACTATTAAATTTTAAAACTATAATTCTAGTCTTAAAAGAACATTTTCAATGTTTAAGATAAAACATTCATAAATTATAACAGAATTACGTGTTGGTATAACAGATTCTGAATCGACATACAATTCTGGCAAACATAATTGCAAATAAAATCACCGATTTTTTGTGCAAAGAATTGTAGTTTTATTATTATTATTACGTCTTGGACACATTACGCATTGGCCTTTTTTTGGTTTTGAACTTTTCTTCGGACAATGAATCTCTTTTGGTCCACTTGAACTCGCTTTATTCATTTTTTGACAGAGTACTCTAGAAAGCATTTGCTGTTTTTAGCTTCATATGGGGCAATATAAGAGATATTGTTTGGTTTTTAAGGAATTATCTTTTTTTGCATATTGCTTTGGAGGATTCTTTGTTGACATTAGAACTATTCTGGTATTTATTTCTTTGATGTTTAATTTGCAAAAGAGCATCCATCAGCAGTTATCTGTTGGTTTTCTGAGTTGTTGGGGTGGATGTGTTGAATATAAAACATATATTTTACAATACCGTATTTACGAATTCTTTTTTATTGTATAATAAAACAGAATAATTTCTGGTTTTTTATCTTATTGGAGAGATTGAGAAGTAGCTTAAGCTATGTTCATAAAAAATACAAAATTGATTTTATTTTCTTAAACGATGATGGGAAAAACTGAGGATTCAAGTATGTTTATTTACTTAGATTTATTGGAAACTAGAAAATACGATCATTTTCCTGATTACAAATAAGAAAGTTTAAGGTTTTGAATATATTTACTTATACATAAATTCATTAGAAAACACACAAACAAATATGATTGATTTCTTAAACAAAAATAGAGGTTGAAGCTTACGACATATTTATTAAAATACATTCCATAAGAAATGCAAAAAAATTGTTTTCTTAAAATAAAAATAGAAAAAGCAGTGATTTTGAAAAAAAATAAATCGTTTTAAATATGCTCATTAAAATAAATTTAAAGCAATTATTTTTCTAGATAAAAGTAGGAAATGTTGAACATTGCTTCCAATATATTATTTTATTTATTTTCATTAAAAAATATTATTTACGTAAAAAATGTATGGCCTCATTTCCAAATATAATAAAAAAAATCCAGGATAAAATCCTAATCTTTCCCCTCCTTCCTTCTACTTCCCCAACCTGCCAAATGCACCAGTTTTTCCCAGATTTCGCAAACAAGGGGGAGAAGACAGGAAAACTAAATTTCGCTCCAAGACCTAATCCGATTAAATCCCCCCCCCTCCTCCTGATTCATTTCTGAATTTCCCATCAGGAAAAGGAAGGAGGGAGAAATAATTCCAGGAATTCGTACCATGTCCCAGGAAGAGGGCCTGAAATTGAACAAGTCGAGAAGATTTTAGCAAACTTAAACACGAGGGGGCACTGACAACGACACTTGTTACTCGTCTCAGAAGAAGAAAGGGGGGCTGTGGCGGCCCGGCCGCGCGTTGCCATGGAAACGTCGGAAAAGACAGGATCGATAATATCTGCGGGAGTAGTCTTCATCGTGGGACAGCAGGGATTATTTGGGAGAACCTTTGTGAAGATGATACGACGGGGGGAGGAGAATGAGATCATCCTACCCCCCAAATGTTAAGGTAAAGACGTTTAAGACAATATTTGATATCCTGGAGGGTATTTAATGGAATAAACTAGAATTCCCCAACACAGAATTTACTAGATGTGAACTTAATTTAAAAAAGAGAGTAATCATATGTCAACACGTGGCAGAGGTAAAGAAAAAAAAGAGCCAATTTAAACAAAGATTGCTATCCAATCACGCTCAATTTAACCTCCTAATTAACACGATGCTACATTTCAGGAATAAATTATTTTATTTTGTTGCATTAATTTCTCCTAGATTTCTGAAATTTCTAAGATTAAGTTTAAAAGAAATTGGAGCATGGTTCAAGATTCAAATCAAACTTTTAAAAAAATGTAGACAATATAATCTATTAGAATGAATTTCATAAAGAAAATATTAAATGTTTTCTCTCTATTGAAGTTCATTTGTGAAAATGAATTTTTATCGATCCACAACATAATCATTTCAACAAGTAAACATCAATACTGAAGACATCCATACTACTTCATTGATATTTATCATTTTCAGTTTGAAAATTACTGACACAGAAGTTTTTGTAATACTAAATTCAAGTATGGCCGAGCTGGCAACTCAATCGTCTTTGACATTCGGTTTTACTCTCCATGTGAGTTAGAATCCTACTTCGAGCTTTAGATTTTTGTAGTAGTTCGGAATCCAGTGTAAACAGCAGGACCCGATCTATTAGTTCTTGTTTCCAAAAAAAGATATTTGAGCAACAAACAGGTTAAAATATAATGTATACAATAAGAAAGTTCCAGGATCAGTAACATCCTCTTTTGAAAAACTATGATAAGCATCATGCTTCTGCACACACGTCTGTCGGGGCGGGTGCTTCGGAGTTTTCCAGATTTCTCTCTTGAAACAGCCTTAAGCCTTTAAGCAGTCCACAACGCAGAGACAATATAAGGCTGCGATGGCCAAATTAGTTTGTGTGTCGTTCTCATTACCGTAAGTTAGTGAGTTCGAATACCACCTTAACCGAAGATCCGTCGTGTTCGCTAACGGTGCCTGGGTCATGTTAAAGCTTGGCGTGGTCGCAATGTACTCCAAGTGAAATGATACCTCTGAGAGTGTCAGGCCAATTATTGGGAGTCTTCTGCTTGGCCCGTGCCTCAAAATCACGAAGACTCCACTCGTCTGCTTTTATCTAACTGGTAGAGCCCAATTAAGAGCTCGGTACAGGGAAGCATGCTGGTGCAGCAACAAAAGTAGAAAATTGACATACGCGACCACGTATAAATTTGAAAGTTTTGCGTAGGTTGATGTTACATAGATTAGACAAAGTATGATACAAAAACAGCTCAGTATAAATGTGGGAGGTGTATATATTCTAAATGAACGAGAGGTGAATTTCAGCTGCCGTTCGTATCCCCTTCAACATACAGACTGACAGCATTAATGCGACCAATGTATATGTGCTATATGCACGAGGGAGTAATTTAAGCAGTCGTTCCTATCTCTTTCAGTATATAGAAATGATAATTTGCTTTTGTTTTTTCCCAACTGACAAGGTTAGCTGTATTAACAACTAAGGCATTTTACTGTTTACCACATATGTTATCCTGCAGGAGGGCTTTTCCTAGATAGTACACTATATTTAAGTGTTTAAAGGGAAGAAATATAGAAAACTCCCAAGCACCCACCCCGACAGTATTAAATGCAGAAACATAAAACTTATGATAGCTGTACGACAGTGGATGGGATCGAACTGTAACCTTTAAAGAATAGTTTCCTATTGCTTGGCCACTGTGAACCCGTTTACATACAATACTGGTATTAAATAGAGGCCACGGCGGCCATGTTGGGAAAGGCGTCGTTGTAATGACCAGGGGATGATGGCTTCTAGTCCTGACGCAGCCGAAAATCCATCGTGTTCACTAACAGCGAGTGTTGTAAAAAATGCCGTGTCTCAATGACTTTCCATTAGAGTGGAGATTAGAGGAGAATGACTTCTCAATTGTTGACTTGTTCAATTGACCGTGGTTCAAAATTACGAGGTGATTAGCTGTTCTAAAGACAGCTAATGGCCTCGTAATTTTGAACCACATTTACTCAACAGAAATAAACAGACGGAAAGGTATTGCGAAAATGTAAACAAATATTAAAAAAATAAAATAACAAAAAAATTAATATTTTTTAAATGAAACACTTTAGAGGTTTTGTTCAATATTTTTAACAGAATAATCTCACGAGACTCCTTTTATTTTCCTTTTAATTTAAAGGTAACTTTTTAAATGAAGAAATGTGTTTATTATATTTTCTTCGCACAGAAGTAATGACTTTAAAGTATTTTATGAAATCTATATGTGAAATATCCATACACCTAACAATGCGAAAGTATGTGTTTGGCTCAATCAAGAGAATGGTTATGAAATTTCTACCGTCTAGATTCTCTGCTTGTCTAGACACAAACTAGACAAGTCCAGCAAATTCTATTGTCCTTACCCTGATATCTACGATCGATAACACCTTTGAAAATCTTTTACATGCTTAATCCGGATTAGGAAAGAGTCAATAAGGATTATTCCTTTATGTGACTAACCTCTTTAACTAGGTAAAGGAATGCGTTGCAGCAAATATCTTTATCAAACTCATGCAGAATGGTTTACACTTTATTTTTAGCCTTTCTTCAATTGTTTGTATAGGCTAGTAAATCTAATATGGGATATGTTTTTAATAAAAGTAAAGTTATTTAATTTTTGTGCTAAATATATGTAAATTTTATATACTTTATCAATGCAGTATTATTTAAAATGTAATATAATGCCACATATTTCAGTTTTTTTCATTTTCTTTTATATTTCCTTTTCATTAATAATCTTTCCTTTCTTCTTGTTTTCATTTTATTGCTCATATTTTCAATTGCCTATTTCGACCGATCAAAGCCTCTAAACACACCAACAGTAAAGTCGAGGTGGCGGCGAAAGGAGGGAGACAGCTCACATGTCGACCTCGTATTTGACCGTGGTTCAAAAGGAAGAGCTAATTGTCTGTGTTTAGCTGCTTTTAAGTCGAAAGAAATGGTCTGGCAGAAAAGTACATCGAACATACAAAAGTATTACAAAAAATACAAACCAAACATTTAATTATTCAAATATATAAAAATTAAAAAATTTATTAAAAATATTAAAAATTATTTCTTACATTGAAATGTTTATATACTATAGATTAAAGTTCTTTCTTTTGGAATTTGGTTATCGTGGAATTTTTTCGTAATAGAAGTACATTATACTTTATTGAGCTTTTTAACGTTAGATCTTTTCAAATTTATCTTAAATAATTTTTAATTGATCATGTAACGAATAATTTTTAATTATGATTATTAATTTATTAATTGATCATGTAATGATAATTTTTAATTAATCATGTAACGAATCTGCAAACCAACAGCCTTGAAGTACGTACAAGTAACAAGATCAAAGCCTAAGCTCACATTCATGTCTTGTAATTTCCACACCATATCAGCAGAAAAATACCAATTTTTATGAATGATTAATATTTATACGTCATCTTATTCAGTTTGTGGGGATTTAAAACTCATTATTATCACTGGATTGAGTCAAAAAGTATGAAAAGCGTAATCACAAAATGACAAACCAACGAAACAAACATCATCAAACTTTTAGGTCTTATATTCTTTTTAACCACCGAGCCAAAAAGAACCAGAGTACAGAATAAGTGAAAACATAGAAAATGTATATTTTCGACTAGAAAAGTTTAAATACCGAAACCCAACAAAATTCATTTAAATAAGACATAGGCGGCTTTTCTTCCAATTTTAAATTAACAATGAATTTAAGAAGAAGCAAATCGGATGAAATGCTTCAAAACTCTCTTTCGTTAGATGTTACTAATTATTGTAGTTGGGTAAACTTTAATCCCCGTTTCAATGCATTTCCGATCTAGTTCCTATTAAAGAAAATGTAAACTCACTCGTTGGATTTTGTAAAAACGATTCTTTTTTAAAAGCGTACAAAAATATTCGTTTTTTTTTTTTTTTTTTTTTTTTTTTTTTTTAAATTACTCTGAATATAGGAATAAAGTATGTTTGGTTTGCTTATTGCTCACACACACACACACAACGGCCATTTCTTGCACACGAAAGCTAATAAGACAAAAACCTACATTTTAAAGTGGACTCGAAACAATTACAAACATCCAAGCACCATATGAGATCCGAACCCAGGAGCAGTTAAATCGAAGGCCTGAGTGCTAACAATTACTTGGTCGCTGCTTCTGAATTACGAAGACTCCCGCCCGGCTGTTTCTACTTATTGATAGAACCCAACTCACGAATAGATATAGGGAACACTAACAACCTTGGGTTCTGATGTTTTTAATGATTTCGAATTTTCTTTGAACTGTAGGTTTCAGTCTAATTAGTCCTCGTGTGCAAAAATAATAACCGCTAAAGGACGAACAAAACAATCTTCTTCTCGTGGTTATGTATCGATGATAGTTAGAAAAAAAAAACACGCCTCCATTATTGAAGTGAGCAGAAATCTGCAATGGTGTGCATCCCAGTATAAGCAACTTTTCAATCAGTTTAAATTCCTTCCAAATGCAGTTCTCGAAATTTCAAAACGAGTTTTTTTATTTAAACGAGTTTTTTATTTTAAGTTAGCCAACAAATCAATAATTCACACTGATTTAATTTTCATTCTATTCAAAGCAGCTTTACTAAATTTAGTCGTGGGCAAGAAGAGTAACATCGTATTTACATAGATTTATTGGAACCAAAAAAATGATCCATAATTTAGAAACATGGTTAGTTCATCGCTCAATGGGTCATTTCTTGCATTTGAAAGCTAACTTAACCTATAATTTAAGACAAACTTTGAACCACTACAAGTATTTAAATCATCGATGGGATTTGAACTCATGACAGCCAGACTACTAACCATTCATTATACATTGAAACATCTAAGCTAAAAGCATTTATTTATCATATATTTTTGGACACTGAAGTACTGCATTTAATATAAACATTTGCCACATTAATAACTTAATGTCACTTTTCACAGTTATCTATTTTTTCGGAAGTACAAATTTCGTTTAAAACTTTTGCTGCAATATTTGGTCATTTCCGTTTCAAATTTCAAAATTTATTCAATTAAAATACGGAGGAAAATTGTCTCTACTTTAATTATTTGATTTCACAATCAATAATATTGATATGATAATAAGTACAAAGTTAAGTAGACAAAATTTATACTCTTGTGGTCATACTGCTGATCGAAATTTTGTATTAAAGAACCTCGCTGAAAACAACTTTCACCCACTCCTTACACTCGAGACTTGTTTAAGAAATATTAGTTTTTCTTCAAAACTTTATTGTTTGTTGATATTATAAATTATAGGATATTTTAGAAGTTCACATAACTAAGCAGTTTTTTAAACATTTTGCAGGTCAAAATGACGTTAATTAAGATCAGGATATTTCAAATGATGAATACAAAACCAAAAAATGTCGTAGACACATCTACTTCTTTTCAAGCCTAACATAATTTTCGATGCTTAGTTAATTTTTTTATAAATAATTTTGTTTCATCACATTTTTTCAATTCTTCTCTTATATTTATTTTGATAGACTTCAAATAGTTCGACAAACACTGACTACAGTATAGCAGAAAACAAGACGACACTAAATCATTTGAAGCCTATTTAAATTAGTTCTTAACTGATTTAACTGATTAACTGAGTTAACTGATTCAAGATAAATCAATCCTGATTTATTAAATCACTTGCTGTCATCGCGAGAAAGTTTAGTTGAGATTTAAACGCGTTTAAAATTGTGCAGGCGAATAGGATATTACTGAAAAATCATTTGTCAAAAATACTGCGGCGCAATCACATATTTTTTACACATTTTACTTTTTTATTTATTGGCCACCTTCCTTTGGTCAACCACAATTTTTTTCCTTGGTTTACATCCTGCAATCTTCGGTCTAATTGTGACTGTAACACTATTATCATACCACGCATTCTAAAATTTCAGTTTTAATTGGTATGATGATGGATTGGCGGATAGAAAGCTAATATTAATTTCTATTTAACTAACATAATCGCTATATGTTTTTATTCGACAGATTTCAATACTTCACATACAGTTGTTGTTGCAGCAGCATGTTTCACTGCACCCAGCCTTGAATTTGGCTCTACCAGTGAGATGGAAGTAGCCGGGTGGAGTCTTCGTGTTTTTGAAGCAAGGACAAAACAAAAGACTCCTGATACTTGATTCCCCCATGGATATCATTACACTTGAAGGACATTGCGACCATGCCCAGTTTTAACGTGCCGCAACCGCTTTTAGCGAACACGACGGGTCTTCGGTTAAGCCGGTATTTGAACTCACTATCTTCCAATAATGAGAATGATGACCTAGCACACCAGATTCTAGTTTTGACTATTTTTACTGATCGACATACTTGCCTAAAAAGGGCCATTTAAATTTTATACGTTTGTTTAAAAAATGTCATAACTCAGGGGCTTTCAAAAAGTACAAGATACACTCGAACAAAGTAAATCAAAAAATGTTTCCCTGAGAAGTGCGCTATAGTACAATATGACCACACTATTTCTCTACACAATCTCTCGGCATTTGCAAACGTTTGTGGGAACTTGGCACTGGTCTCTCGATGCCCTGACAATAGGAAATCACTCCTTGATCCTAGAGACAGCTTAGAACATCTGTCATAGTTGGAAAATAGTCTTCAACCTAAATGTTCTTTGAGCTTTCCGAACACATAAAAGTCGCAAGGCGCCAGATTGAGATTGTACGGCGGATGCTTCCAGACCTCCCATCCAAAACTGTGAAGTAAATACTGTTCTGTGCATGCATTGTTGTGCAAGAGGGCAACATCTTTATTTAATTTTCCACGTTTCTTATTTTTCATAGTTTTGCACAAACCTCTTAGTGTTTCGCAGTAGGACTCAGCATTAATGGCTGTGCCCTTCCGCATAAGCGCGATGTAGACAACTGCTTCACAATGGAAAAAAAAACAGAAGTCATGACTTTATCCACTGATAGAGGAACTTTGGATTTTGTTCTCAAAGGCGATGATGTATGTCTCCATTCCATGAACACTTGCTTCGTTTCTTGAGGGAAGTGATACAACCGTGTCTCATCACCCGTCATGAGGCACCTTAAGAAATCATTGCTCTCTTTAGAATAACGTGGAAGGAACTCCAGGTAGGCTGAAAACCTTGCTCCTTCGCGTTCTGAACTCAAAGAAGAAGGAATCCATCGTGAACACAGCTTGCGAAAACTCTGCTAGTAACGAATGCTGGAATGAGAGCTGCCAACAGATATTTCCAACGACTGCTCAATGTGTGCGACGCTCGATCTGCGATTGGGGAGAATAATGTCTTCCCTCTATTCTACCATGTCCGATGAGCTGACCGTTATTGGCCTTCCTTGCCTTTCTGCATCGGTTAAGTTTGTGCGACCATCTTCGAACTTCTGGCATCATTTCACAATGGCTGGACGTCACATTGCATGTGGCCTATACACATCTGAAATTTCACGATGAGTCTTCATACTCGTTAAACGTTTTGTCCCCCAAAAAACGCTCTATTCCACTGGATTTATCGTTGGAATACAATTCCAACAGACGTGCCATTTTTTTTCTCATACTGCGCAGCAACGATTCAAACAATTCGAATGAAATGGCTACAGCTGGAAGCCGCAGAACTCAATTATCATTAACGCAATCTTCGCTTTTCTTCCACAATGATGCCATCACTGGCAGGACAAGTGTAACTTACTTTCTGCACGTCCTACACACAGTTCAATATCTCAACTTAAAACATCATCTTTTAAGAAAAAAATTAAATTTCTCTAACTGTTGTTAGAATTTGAATTTTGTGTGTAGATTTTAAGATGAAATAAATCATGGATATCAGTATCCTTGATGTTGTAATTTCTATCATCATTTAATAGATTGTTATGGCAACATTAAGCGTTTTTGCTTAAACAATGTCCACAATTTTACATCTAAGAAGGAGATCAATTTACCATGATATAATTGACTTTTTCAGCTAACTTAAATTGTGACGTTGAATAATTTTAATATGATTTTGTAAAATATTTTAAGCAATATTTAAAATAATATAAGGATGAAATTGTGTCAACCAAAATGTTTATAATTGTGATTAATCTTGATGAATTTATGCAATAAGTATCTTCTAATAATGTCAAAATTGTTTTGTTTTTTTTTATGTTTACATTTTTGGACACAGATGCTGTATAATCAAGGATGCCAAATTCTTAATTTGATGATTTTTGGGGGGATTTTCTTATTTCTAACTTATTCATCATGTCTTATTCATACATGGATTTTCTTATTCATTATGTCATTGATATGGAGACCAATACGATTTATGCAGAAAATTCTATTGCGGCAACCCTAATATTTACGTCATCGCGCATGTCATAATACGTTATCTGAGCAATATTTCCTCATCGCCAAGACATCCTTAATTATACGGCATCTGTGCCCATCTTAGAACCTTCCTGATAACTTGTTTTAATTTATTTTTTGAGTAAATACTTAATTAGAAAGAATTAATGATAATTCCTATTCTAAATTAACTCCTATAAGTTTTCTCTAAATCAAAACATTTATAACTGAACTTAAAATATTTCAAGGCATCAGATGGTTGGCCCCAAAAATTTAAGACCAAACACGGTTTGAGCTTTAGAAAATTGTACGGTAAATGGTTTGTTTTGTTTGTCGCTCAACGGTTCTTTTTTGGCACACGAGGGCTAATTAGACATGGACCTGCGGTTTAAAGTGGATTCCGAACCACTACAAACATTCATGCTTAAGGTGGGATTCGAACACACGAACAATTGAACCGAAGGCAAGAGCGCTAACTATTCGGCTGCCAGCTCGGCCGTACCACGAAGTACAATCAATAAAATAAAATTCCATGAAGTACAATCAATAAAATAAAATTCCATGAAATACAATCAATAAAATAAGGTGTTTTTATGTATGAATCTCTTATTCTGCATTTGTTTCCTACAGAGGATTTTAAATTCTTTTTAATAGTATTATATTTATATAGAGAAAAAGCAGTTCAGTAACAAAATAACATATTATTTTTCTATTTTGCGAACTTTCTTTTTTACGAACTATTTTGTCGGTTTTTACGAGTTCGTAAGAATGAGCTTCATTGGGTCAATAAACCGAAATGTAATGCTAAATTTTCTTGAGACCCAAATCCTAACAAAAACTAGTAGAATAGCAGGTAACTTCTGGGTATCCCCGGAAAAGGTTCCAAAAATTTACAAGCAAACTTTTTAATTAAAAAAAAATCACGTTTATAGCTCTCAACTTTTATATGAAGCAAAATTGTATTTAAAAAACAAATCTCTGCTCTTTTAAACATATAAATTTTTTAGAAAAAATTGCAAAAAATTTTATTACATTTTTTGACGGTAATTTGTTTTTTAAAATACAGATGGGATCTTGTTTATCCAGAATCATTATGAAAAGAATCAACAATATTATGCGCTTCATTATGTATTAAATTTTTCTTTAAATGAAAAATATTGTTCAGAAATATTATGCGCTTCATTATGTAAAAATTATTCTTTAAATGAAAAATGTTGTTCAGAAATATTGTGCGCTTCATTATGTAAAAATTATTTTTTAAATGAAAAATATCGTTCAGAAAATTGTAAGAATTATTTAAAATTTTTATCTAAATTAAAACACAAGTCAAAATTAAATTAAATTTTAAAACCTTTTTTCTAAGGTAATGTATTCTTCAAAAGAATTTTATGTTTTTATTTTTATAATTAATAAATGCGCTATTACTACATATTTTGGCTTTGTAAAGAGGATTTACGCAGAACTTGTAGGATTGCTCTCGATTATAATTTTCATACAAGCCATCTTGACTCTATTCCTCCACTTCCCTGAATTAATTCTCTAGAAATTGGCGACGTTGTCTTCATCCAGGCCACCGCATTAATTCAAGTCTCTGGAAGCATAACACAGGGAATTATTATAAATAATTTAATTTCAGGGTGGAGATTAAGATGTGGATATCGATTATATATTCCAGGATTATCGCTTTAATGTTCAGATCAACATTCTAAGTGACGACAAAATAAATTTATGAAACTAGTTAACACTTATATTTAAAGTTAAATAGGTCAGATAAAATATATTTGATTTTATTAACACATATATGATATTTGATTTTTATTCTTGGTATATTTGAAAGGAAATATATATTTTTGCAAATTAAATTCCCTGGACTTTTTTGTAGGTTTAAATGTTACCAGCAGAGTTTGTTTCTGTCTGCGATACGTTTCCAGCTGCCAGTTTTACCGTATAAAAAGGCATTAACATGGTTAATTATCTCATAATTTTGAACTATAGCCAAGTGACGAGGTCAATACCTAAGCTCTTATCCACATCTCTACGCCACATCTCGCTAGTAATCCAAAGTTGGCAGACGAATGGTTTGTGCTTTGGACTTCAGTTCAACAAATCGTGGGTTCGAATCCTGTCATGGGCTTATATATCGATATTAGTTCAGAATCCAGTTTAAATTATATGTGTAACTTGCCTTCTAGTACAAAAATTTCCTCTGAGGGACAAACAAACCAAATGGCTAGCAAGACATTGGGACTACAACCTGTTTCATCTGCCCATCACCATTATTATATATGATCAGCTGGTTCAGGTATCCAACCCATAGCCTCCCTCACATTTTTAGTAAAGATATAATTTCTTTCATTCAGAAAATTTAATTAACTATGGTATAAATATATTTTCTACGTTTAGAGGCTTCAATTTTAGAAAAGCAATATCAAAAAAGTATGCAATAAAATAATCAGTGAATGTACTATATTTTATACTGACTAAAACTTGTGTACTCAGATGTATTGAATCGCCAGAATATTATACTTAATTTAGTGTTATATTTCTATACACATACATAAAACACACTATTATAGTAAATACTTTAATTCTTTATACATTTATTTTTGGATAAAACATTTTTACAGAACTTTAATACATTTCGTTTCCTACCGACCTAAATTACTTAAAACTTTTAAGGCCGAGATGATACTCAAATAGTTAGTACAGTGGTCTTCGAGTTAATAGTTCATAGGTTTGATACACCCAAATGCGTGGATGTTTATATTGGTTTGGTATCTATTTTAAATTATAAAACCTGATCCATGGTCAAAAAATGAACGCTGACTGTCAAATAAACAAAATAAGGCTCGTCGTGACCCAGTGGTTAGACAGCACTGTTCTAAACATAAGGTCCCAGGTTTGATTCCAGTCACCATTGAACATCAGGACATGGCTGTTGCCCTTCTGCATGCATATTTGTCAGAGTAAATGATTGGGAGTTATTTTTGGTTTTCTCGCGTGTGTGAATACGTCTCAGTATCCATGAAACGTCCTTCCGTGTGGTAATTTACGCTGTGGTTGATAAATTGAGACGAAATCAAAGACGTAGGCGGGTGATTATTTTAGTAACATAGTTATGGCCATAACCAACGTCCGAAACATAACGACAAAACGAATTTATGAAGAAAATTTACATAAGTGTTTTATTCTGTCTTTATAAATTTTTAATTCTGTTTCTCTACCAAAATTGTTGAACTGAGAACGGTAAGCAGTGCAGCGCCTCACCGGATGTTACATTAAGGCAAACTTAAAGAAAAGATGCTTCATTTCTATATTTTGATTTAAAACATAATGAAAGTTGATTAAAATTATGAAGTTGCTTTGGCCACCAGATGCTTCGCTCTGGAACTCTTCCCGCTTCAATAAAGAAGCGCGTGGTTCTTCCAGCAACGTGCAATTTGCTGTAGATAAAGAAAAATTATTAAAAGCATCGGTCAAGCTAACACTTTTTCTACACATTCTCACTTAATTTTTTTAATATAATAATTTCTATTTTTTCGATATTTTAAAAAGTTTTACGTTCACCCATTGGAGGAAATATGTTAAAATGAATACACGGCCGATAGGAAAAATAAAGGAGTGCGTATGAAATAATCATTATTTCAATACTTAAAAAAAAACTTCGCCACTATAGGGAATTTTGAACCATTTTAACACAACTCATTCTGTTTGTTTTCAGTGGATCTATGCATGAGATATCATTTTGTGGTACGCATAGGAGAAAACTTAACAAATGATAAATATCGTCGCTTTTCAAACTCGCAATTTTGCTTAGAAAGCTACTATGTAAACTTTTCCAGCTAGTGACTACGATCCGCGTAAAACGGCATTTCTCGTTTAAATTTCGAATTAAATAATCTTCATATAGGTCTTCTATTTTTTATTTATTTTTTTTTTTGGGGGGTGGGTTGTAAATAAAACATGAAAAAGTATATTATTCTTGCTTAACAAGTGAAATCAAGTTTTTTTTAAAGTTTGAAATGCTCATTTAGCAAAGAATTAATCACTTTATACTCTGTTCGAACGGCACTTTCATGAAAACGTGCTTAAATTTCAACTGAACTTTCTCGTGGTGGCAGCTGGTGCTTTAAGCGAGTTCGAACTGATTTATTTTAAATAAGTGTGGTAAAATAATTTAAATACGTTTCAATGAAAACAAAATGGCACTAAATCATTGGCGCCATCTTATTTTCTGCTATATTGTAGTCAGTATTTGTTGAAGTATTTGAAGCCCATCAAAATAAATATAAGGAAAGCAAAATTTGAAAAAACGATTAAACAAAATTATTAATTTATAAAGAGTTACTTAAGCATCAAACAATCCTGTAAGTTTTGAGAAAAGAAATACATGCGTCTACGACATTCTCTCTCTCTCTCTCTCTCTTTGATTTTGCATTCATCATTTTAAATATCATCATATTAATTAACGTTATTTTGGTCTGTAAATCATTAAAAAATATGGTTAACTATGTACATTTCAACTATATCATTATTCATAATATCAACAAACAATAAATAAGATTTTGGACAAAACCAAAATTTCTTAAAACTATTTCGAGAATAAATTAGTGTGCGAACCGGATGTTTGTAAACAAAACACCGATATTTGTGTTTCGAAATCATGAAACTGATATCCCTGTATCTGTCATATTTGTTGTCGATAATTTTTTTTTAACTCGTGACACGATAGCTAAACTAAACTCAGTGACACGACACCTCATATTTGGTATAAAGCCTACAGTGCCCATATCTGTTTTCAGGACCGAATACCCTGGGGTGCGAAGAATATTTTTCGGTTAGGTGGTCAGCCTACAGTTAAAATCCTTAATATTAAGTTTCCAAGCATGCTTGATGATCAGTTTTATAGACCTACTGAATGTATGAAAGGGTGAGGCTACTTTGTCCATATTTGGGAGCATGAAACGTTAGCAAAAGACACAATGGCAGTGTAGGAAAAATGTATGTCAAATGGAATATCGAACGATGACAGTGTAGGGAAATAAGTGTAAGCTAACTGAAAGACAATAAGTTCAATATTGGAACCTCTTGGAGACTATCATGCTTAGAAGGATAATTTATAATAAATTACGCCACAGTCTAATGGTCACTTTGAGATCTGACTTGAGAGCAAGCAGCAGAAAGTTTAGTTCCCTTACTCATCCTTCGGGTCAATAGTTCGTGTGTTCGAATCGCACTTTAAGCTTGGATGTTTGTAGTGGTTTGGAATCTACTTAAAATTGCAGGTCTTAGAAACCGCTTGAGTGCAAAAAATATCATTGGGCAACAAATAAAACAACCAAGGAAATCATATTTATTCCACAGACACACACACATATATAACTGTGAATTCTTTCCAAAAAAATGTAAACAAAACGATAACATTCGAGATACACTTCGAATGTTATCGTTTCGTTTATATATTTCAACGTTTCACATACTTATGTTTACATATAGCTTCCTTTTGTGTAAAATTCTTGATAAACCGGTCTTCTAAGGAAAAAAAATGGAATCTTCCTCGCACCTATGCAAATAAAAGTCTGTCAACATTTTCCGAAATGATTAAACGTAAACGGTATTATAGAAAAGGAGATTATTATTCAGTATACTGAATTTATGAAGAAGAGTTTGAAATACACTCGTGTCCATAAATTATGGATGATGCAAGTTCAGGCAAAAAAATATCACTTATTTGTAAAGTCTATTTATTAAACAAAAGGTAAAGAGCAAAAAATATGCTATGCGTTTGACATCACTAATAAAAATTTAAATTTTTTCTTCCTGGACCAAGTATGCTCCCCTCCCCCAGACAATGCAATACAGGCCATGCAACGCCTAGGCATGCTGAGTATTACATTATCGATCTGATCTTGGAGAATATTACACCATTCATCAAGCAATGTTTTCCGAAGTTCTGATAGACATGTGGAAGGGATTTGACGGGCTGCAAATCATCGGTCAATCATGTCCCACACATGCTCTATCGTATTCAAGTCCGGTGAGTATGCTGGACAGTCTATACGGGTGATATCTTCCGATTAAGGGCATTCGTCTACAATGTTTGCACAATGAGGACGGCCGTTGTCATCCATAAACAGAATTTCTGCACCCATGGCACTCCGAAACAAACGTACATGTTGTTCCAGAATGATATCCCGACAGATATGGCCTGTCATGGTTATATTCTGAACATGCAGGTTATTTCTGGAACACAGAATAATTCCTCCCCAAAAGAGCAATCCTTCACCACTTAACGGTGTCTCTTAATGGTGTTCTGTTTTTGGTAACGGGTACATGGAACTCTCCATATGAAAGTCCGGTGAGAATTAGACTAAAATCTAAACTTGAACTCGTCGTAAAACATTACAAACAAACACTGTTGTGGTGTCCACAATGCTTGCTCTCTAGTCCAGGATAACCACAGGCGCCAGTCAGTTGTGGTAAGTAGAACACATCTGACAGACGTACGAGCATATAGACCAATGTGCCCTAAGCTTCTTTACACGGTCTGCCTTGAAATTGTCGTACCGGTAGCTGAAGAAAGCTGACGAGACAGATCTGATGCGGTGATCCGTCTGTTTCTTTTGGCAATGACTGCCTAATACCGGTCCCCATTCGGCGTTGTAACTCGGGGGCGACCTGTGCTGTAAAGTCTACTCATAATACCATCATCTTGGAGCCATTGACAAAGCCTGGAGGTGACGCTCTGGGAGATTCCAAGTTCCTCGAATACTTCCAGCTGGGTACGTCCACACTTCAGACGGCCGATAATTCTACCACGTAAAACATCATCCAAATGCTTCCTTTGTACCATAACTATGCGGTTATTGCACTGGAAAGCTTTTAAAGTGCTTGTGAGCAATTTTACTCCTTTGCAACTATTCCTTATATATCCTTCTATTACACTCTCGTTATTGTGATGTACTATCGGCGCTATCTGGTGGTTTCTGGTAGTTTGCATATTATTCTTTAAGATGTGTGTGTAATTCTACATTTTTATTTTAGAGTTCAATTTATGTGTGATTCTGAATTATCCTTAATTTATGGAAATGAGTGTATATATGGTTATGTGTACTTTTGGCTGCTTTTTTACAGGACTCTACGGTCTATCACATAGTTTGTGAAAACCAAAAGTAACTTTTTTCTTCCAACCATCAGCAACCAATTTCGAATGAAACAGTCTTTTATGAAATAGCCTCCATGTCATTGCGGTTTGTTTTGATATCGTGCAGTGGACAGCCAAAAGATCGATAGCTATAAAACATTTAGCCCACAAATGGCGGCTGAGAAGACTTTTTTATAAATGGTGACCCGTATTCACGTGTCACAATACAGGGAACTTGGAAAAACGCCAAGCAAAGAACCATCCATCTCCTGCTTTTTAACAGTGGCTGGGATTGAACCAAGAACCATATGATACAAAGAACTCGTGTCCTACCACTCGGATACATTGAGCCCAATATGAACATTTTTAAAAATTTTCAGTTTATCTTACTTCTAGAGAAAGTATTTTACAGTTGACCTTTTACTTAAAAGATATTGCAAATTATCCAAAATGTGAGGGAGAAAAACGGAACAACTAATTTATATTTATATTAATACCAATTTAAAAAAACTATTTTAACTTTATATTTACATAGGTACAAATATAGAAAATATAAACATAACCTTAAAGTTCATGCTCTAAAAGAACTAAATAATGTAAAATGAGTTCAAGGAGGTACGGTTACTGCGTTGCAATATTTGGCGCTCAATCGCCATATTTGGCTACGGAAATATTTTCTTTCTGAAATGGTCGACTGGATAATAAAGAGGTAAGTACTGACTGTACACAAATCTTCTGAATTACGACTGAGAATTATCGGCTGCTTTCTCATTTGCAATTAAGGATGAGCCACACCCTGTTGCTTCACGAGAGCAGCGGAAATCTGCAAAATTGCATCGATCATGTTCCTCTTCTCCGAAGCTGAATTGCCCATTAGGTAATTAGGAGGTATTTAGGGAAATGAAACAGCAGCTGGGTGTTTTAAAGAGCGAACATGCATGCTTTTATCTAATTCCCATCTGTCACGAATCGGCTCTTTATTTTCTTTAGGAATTGATTTAAGTGAAATGGAATTCATGTATTCACATTGCACCGCGATTTGCTTCAAATTTTGAGGTTTTTTCACGTTACCTATTTCTGCCGACTGAATTGCTTATACATAATCAAAAATTACCTCGTCATTTTGATCCAGGGTGGAGCTGGTAGCCGAGTGGGATTCACGCTCTTGTCTGTGGTTCACTAGCTTGTGGGTTCAAATCCCGCCTTGAGCTGGGATGTTTGTAATGGTTCGGAATATAATTTAAACCATAGGTCCCTGTCTAATTATCCTTCCTGAGCAGAAAATGACCACTGAGAGACAAACAAATTAAACAAAAAACCAGGGTTGGTTGAGAGGTCAATATCTGAGATCCTCCTCCCCACGTCTTGTCACACCAGATGAAGAAAATTGAGATCACGACTGATCTTCATCAGGGACCCGTCACCTCCTGATCGCGAGATTTTTTGATCTCGCAATCGTGGTTTTCATACCAGTTAAAACTGTTGAGTATCTGGAACCGTGAAAACCGAGACGTCTCTTATTATTGTCCCCAGTCTACAGCTATTTTGGAATTATAGAATATTTTATAGAGCTACCTTTTCATTCTATATGTAGGATTGCATCCAGAATATTGTTTCTTTGTTTTTCTATACTATCTTCTCCCCATTGGTTGTTTCTGCAGATCGATGTCCCTGAATTAAGCTAACTGTTTCATCATTTTAAATTCCAATCATGTGACGAGGCCGACACCTGAGCTTGCATTTTCTCTTCTCCTATATCAAAGGGGGTTACATGAGGTCTTAACGTGTATACTGTCACTTGACAAAATCTTCTCTGGACTTCGATGAGGTCAGCTCGAATCTGTAACGTTTCAGACATCACAACCCCGATCATTCCTTTTTAAGTCCCCATGCCACTTGTAGTATCTGGTGACTATTTGGCGGTTGTTTTTCCCAAGAGAGGTTTCCATATTTTAGAACAGAGACCGCGGAGGGGTTGCTATGTTTTACTAGGAGTAGAATGCTCCAAGAGTTAATTTTCTGTTTTATTTTGTTATCAACTATAAAAGTGGTTCTTTTTTCCCCCCTGAGATCCTGAGTGCGCCACTTTATTACGATTCTCATTGGTTTAAAATACCCATGACTTCAGATAACATTTCTTCCACGTCACATATCATATTAGATGTCACATATCATATAAATCCGACTTGTCGACGAATTCGCTGTCTGCTTTCCAATGACATTCTTCGAGTGACAGAAAACAAGGCGAAGTTCACCATTCAGTCTCTGAGAATAGTGTCGAAGTTCATTTTGTTAGCAAAACGATTTCTCATATATGGAGCAAAATATCGGTTTGAGAAGACGTTTTCCATTGATTCAAGTGATAAACACATGGACAATAAAACAGCAAAATGAAAAAGTCAAAACATCCACTTTAGTTTGATTTTTAAAATAAGAAAAGTTTGATTTTTAAAATAAGAAAGAAATATTTTAATTTTTAAAAATTTCATTAATTAATAAAATTCTATATTAATAATTGCAGTATTAGTAAGCAACCTCTTTTGAATCTTAAAACTAATGCCTTGCTTACGACCATGATAATATTTTTTTAATTTATATTGTTGAAATAATAAAAATGAGATCTATAAAACATAAGCTCAAGAAGTTCGTTGAATTTCTTAAAATTGTTTAAATTTTATTACATTTTTAC
Source organism: Latrodectus elegans (assembly GCA_030067965.1). Taxonomy (NCBI): domain Eukaryota; kingdom Metazoa; phylum Arthropoda; class Arachnida; order Araneae; family Theridiidae; genus Latrodectus; species Latrodectus elegans. The sequence continues at coordinate 78,271,655 of CM057821.1, read as the reverse complement.
TTTTAAGAAAATAAAATGTGCTGTCCAGCGAATGGTGATATTTAATTTTCTCTGGTATTTAATTTTTTTCTGGTAACTGTGTTAAATTGACTACCTCCAGTTCTTCGCACTCGTTCTTATTCAATATCAGGAAGATTTGAGATGATGAGATACACATAATTTTTAATATTACATGCTTTTTAAATTAGTCAACAAAATTTTTCTTTTGTGTTTTATAATGATAATGAATTTTTTTACAGTTAATCAACTATTACCCAACATATATAAAAATTTATTCATTAAAAACTGATGACATACTAAATATCCCATAACTAAGTATGATGTATTTATATAATAGAGAATGAATGAAAGTTTATAGAGGAAATGTTGATCATCACTGATATTAATTTAACTAGCTTAAATGATAAACTCTATTGTATATCAGCTTTTCGCCTTATTTTAAAATCATTTTTTATCCGACAAAGAAATGCAAAATTCGTATTCCAAAAACATTTCGAGAGCTATTCTCTCTCTTGATTTTATTACAACATAATATACCTGTATTATGTACACACAAAGGAATTTTTTCGATTTAAATGAAAGCAAAATTTAAAGATCCTTCATATTAATCAGCATGTTGTGTCTCTTCCGCAGGAAACATCCAAAAGGGATGGTCGGAATGAAATATCCTCCCTCTCCCACCCCTTCTACACTTATTGAAAAAGATTACTTATCGAATTTATATTTTTCGAAAATGGCTTCTGGTCGTTAGTGGAACGCAAAAAGTATTTTTAATGCGTTTCGAAACTTTGAAACAAGTGCGATGGACGCTAATGGGGGCCTTTTTTATTGCTTCTCCTCCAGTATCCATTTTGAAATGGGTTTCGAGATTGCAATTTTTCCTTTAAGCAGTCTTAAGAAAAATAATAACGGTTCATTAAATTGGGTTCATTCAGAGAACATTATTCGTCTCCATAATCTTGTCTGACAGACTTTAAGCGAAAGAAGTGGATTTCCGAAATCGTTTTAATTGATGCAGAGATTTGAGTGATTAAATGTATATTAATTTGATTTAATTATATATATATATGTATGTATATGTATATATGTGTGTGTATATATATATATATATGTATGTATATATATATCTATCTATCTATATACATATACATATATATATATTATATATATACATATATATATATTATATTATATATATATATATATATATATATATATATGTGTGTGTGTGTGTGTGTGTGTGTGTGTAAATGTTACAAATTTATAAGTAATTATTGTATATGTCTTAAAATATCTCAGACAGATCGGAAATACTCACATTTTGGGCAAAAATTCCAGTATTTAGATGTGTTACACGTTAAAAGCGGGTTTTCTAATAATTTGGTGACTTGGCGATGTTTTGGCTAGAAAATTTGGTGATTTGACGAAATTTGTTGACGTCAGTTGGTGAGATTTTTGGTGACTTGGCGAGAAATAGATGCTTTTGTAAATATCCATCACCTAAGCTCTAGGACCAATATTTAGCGAGATAGCCTAGAAGCTTCCAGAACCTTGGTGAAATTAGTAGATTTCCCCGCCAAGTCAGGTATAAATACAGCAGCCCGACATAGTTAGTCAGTTTTGTGAAGACAATCAGTGAGTGAAGACGATTAGTCGTGACTGCTAGTTTAGAGAAGCTGTTCTCTACTTGAGGTATTTGAGACCTGTTATTAGAAGCTGTTACTTATTGTATCTGACGAATTGTAACTGTGATTGTTACAGCTGGTATATCTAATGGAATTTGTTTTTACGAATAAAAGTCTTTTGTTCATTGAGTGGTTGCTTCCTTCAACTCTCAATCCACACGAACCCCGAAGCTCGGTACAACTGGCGTCAGAAGCAAGGTTGAAGAGTTGTTGCAGCGTGTCACAAGAAAAATGGATATGGATTTAATGAAAAGTCTTCTCGAAAAATTAACGGAGTAGATGGCTGAGATGAAAGCTGAACAAGAAGAGATGAAAATAGACAAGAAGAAATTAAAACCGAGAAGGCGAAAGAGATAAAATCTGGACAGGAGGAGCTTAAAAAGGAATTAAGAATGACATTGAAAGTGTTAAAGAAGAATTCTCCTACATCATTCAGGAGAAGATGAATGCAATGGAAGTTAAGATAACTTCATTTGAAACTAAAGTTTTGAAGATAGAAGAAAACGTTGCAGAAGCATTAGACAAAATGAATAAGGAGATTCAATGCTTGAAAAGCGAATGTCAAACAGACATGAGGAGCCCAACGTGGCATTTATGCCTTCCCTAGTTATGATTAAGCTCTCAACATTCGATGGAAAATCATCCTGGCAAGTATACAAGACCCAATTTATGAGGGTAGTGGAAGTTAATGGATGGAATCCCCGAGACCAAGCTTTTCATCTGGCGACTTCTTTAAGAGGAGGCGCGGCCGACATCCTCGAGACGCTTACGGAAGAGCAGAGGCACGATTTCCAAGCCTTATCAAATGCGCTTGAGCTGCGGTTTGGAGATAAGTGCACTAAAGAATATAGCAGATTGCAGTTAAAGTCCCGCTATCAAAAAGCGGGTGAAAGTCTGCAAGAATTGGCTGCCGATATTCAGCGACTTTCCCGTTTAGCATTTTCGGACTGCCCAACTGAGACACATCAAGAATCGGCTCTCCATTACTTCGTCGATAGTGTGCGGGATCCGGAGATACAGAAAACACTTAGACTCTCCGATGTCAAAGATATCGGATCTGCTCTAGTCTACGCACTTAAGATAGAGGCAGCTCAGCAGGCCGCGCGTAAAGACCGACACTCAATCAGAGTCGTCTCTGCTACTGATACAGACTATGATCTAAGAAAACAAATTGAAGATCTGCGGTGAAAATTCCGTAGCTTAGAACTGAGTAAAGGTGTCAGAAACACGAAAATTCAGTGTTGGAATTGCGGTGTGGTCGGACACGTCCGAAGAGACTGCTCAAAACCAAAAGATAGAGGAAATGATCTTCCACCACAGCAGGGAAGGATTCAACGAATCCAGGAGTTTGAAATACTTCATCACAAAGGAACTCATCATGGAAATTCTGATCAAGGAAACCGTGTAAGTAAAACTGGTGAATTGTTCTAGATTTGAGAAGAACTATCAATTAGTGAATCCTTCGGTACGCCAAGTTACTGTTTCACCGCCATCGAAACCAGACCCATGGAGTGATGGACTTAGAGAAGCCTAAAAAGAAGACCCAGATATAAATCCAATTTTTGAATTAAAATATTCTTCCAGTATGAGACCAAGTTGGCAGGACATTTCCACCTACAGTCCTGCTACTAAACAATATTGGGCTCTTTGGGACTCACTCCATATTAGAAATGGCGTGTTATACAGGAAATGGGAGTCCGATGATGGATGTAATTTAAAATGGCAGCTTTTTCTTCCAAAATCAAGAATTTCAGATGTTTTGAAAGAATTGCACAGTAGCTCAACTGGAGGCCACTTCGGAGTAATGAAGACTCTACAGAAAGTTCGAGAACGTTTCTATTGGAGCAAAACTAGACAAGATGTAGAGAAATGTTGTCAATCTTGTGATGACTGTGCGGCACGTAAGGGACCAAAGAAACGTAGCCGAGGAAGGTTGCAGCGGTATAATGTAGGAGCATCTTTTGAGCGGATAGAATTGGACATTTTGGGTCCTTTACCAAGGTCTTCAATGGCAACAAATACATCCTAGTATTCATAGACTACTTTACTAAGTGGCCTGAAGCATTTTCAATCCCTGATCAAGAAGCGACTACAGTAGCCGAGGTTCTAGTGCATCAATGGGCCAGATTCGGCGCACCCTTACAAATTCATTCAGATCAAGGGACAAAGTTCACCTTTGCTGTGTTTAAAGGAGTGTGTCAAATTCTCGGAATAGACAAGACGCAGACCACGCCATTACACCCGCAATCGGACGGCATGATAGAGAGGTTTAACCGAACCCTCTTAAATAATCTCTCACTTATAGTTTCCGGAAATCAGCAAGATTGGGATTTGAAGCTACCACTGTTTCTGCTTGCATATCGCAGGGCGTCCATGTGACTACCGGATACACTCCATCACAAATGCTCTTTGGTCGCGAACTTCGTCTCCCTTATGATATTCAGTTTGGTCGTCCACCAGTTACATCTTCATCGCCAGAGGAATACCTTCGAGACCTTCAGGCATGCCTTGAAGATGTCCATAACTTAGCTCGAGACCGAATCAACTTGACGACTGAAAGAATGAAGACAAGGTATGACACAAGAGTAACAGGACATGAATTTCAGGAAGGTGATAAAGTTTGGTTGTGGAACCCAATTCGACGTAAAGGACTTTCTCCAAAGTTGCAAGCCAACTGGGAAGGTCCCTACACAGTCCTAAAAAGACTGATGACGTCGTGGTTCGTATAAGGAAATCATCTTCTTCAAAACCAAAGGTAGTACATTATGATAGATTAGTTCCTTATTGTAATGTAAAGTAAAAATTAGTATACCATAGTCTCTTTGTAAATAATACATTTTTAATATTTTCTTTTTTTCTTTTCTTTTTTTTTTGTATTTGTATTTTTAGTTGTTTGTGTATGTAATGTGTTCTGTATCTTCTTAAAATGTAAATTCTTTTATATTAAATTTGGCCTTCTATCAGGGGATTGATTGTACTGCCCGGGACGTGCAGTCTTTGAAAGGGGGGAAATGTTACAAATTTATAAATAATTATTGTATATGACTTAAAATATTTCAGACAGATCGGAAATACTCACATTTTGGGCAAAAATTCCAGTATTTAGACATGTTATACGTTAAAAGCGGGTCTTCTAATGATTTGGTGATTTGGCGAAGTTTCGGTGAGAAAACTTGGTGACTTGGCGAAATTTTAGGTGACATTTGGCGAGATTTTTGGCGACTTGGCGAGAAATAAATACTTTTGGAAACATCCATCACCTAAGCTCTAGGACCAGTATTTAGCGAGATAGCCTAGAACCTTGGCGAAATTAGTAGATTTCCCCACCAAGTCAGGTATAAATACCGCAGCCCGACATAGTTAGTCAGTTTTGTGAAGACAGTCAGTGAGTGAAGACGATTAGTCGTAATTGCTAGTTTAGAGAAGCTGTTCTCTGCCTGAGGTATTTCAAACCTGTGATTAGAAGCTGTTACTTATTGTATCTGACGAATTGGAGCTATATAATAATGATTGTTACAGCTAGTATATCTAGTGGAGTTTGTTTTTGCGAATAAAGGTCTTTTTTTCATTGAGTGGTTGCTTTCTTCAACTTTCAATCCACACGAACCCCGAAGCTCGGTACAATATATTATATATATATATATATATATATATATATATATGAGTTATATACGAGTTCATAAAAACGACTTTCTACCATATATATATATATATATGGTAGAAAGTCGTTTTTATGAACTCGTCACGATCGGTAAAACAGTATGTCGAAAAATAATGTATTAGATTATTAAGATCTGATTTCTTTTTATCAAATTACTTTTTTCTTGACCTAACTTTCTCTGAACTGGGCACATGAGGGGTATGAAAATCATACCCGACGGATATAGAACCTATGTAGAATGCAGGCACTGCACAGGAGTTCCGCTATATCAGAGGCATCTCTTCAACTGCATCTCTGTTGCCTCGATCCTCTTCAACATCGACCCCAACTGCTGCCATGACACTCTTTATACGGAAAAAGCTGGAGATGTGGCTAGGGCAATGCTCCATGCCTTTGGTCCCATATGACTTGTCTTTTTTACCTTTTCTTTTGTTTTCTTTTTGCACTTGAAAGACGACAACAACAACAACCTTTTCCTTGCAAATAAGTTATTTAAAAGAAATACTTAAAATGTACTGTAAGAAACACATAGAAAATAACATTCGTGTTTATAGACAACACTGCTTCGTTGGTAATCTTTACTTTTTTTAAAAAAAAATTGTTGCGAGTTTGTTCTTTGGAACTTCAAATTTTTTCCAAAGTTTCTCATTCAACTGCGACAAATCCTCAACGCAATCAGCTCAATATCACACGAACAAATAAAACTTCATAAATTGAGTTATTTAAATCAAGTAAACCAACAACAGAAAAAGAGATCACAAACTTTTTTCTTCCTATGCTCTAACATACGAGGAATAAAGAAGATTTTCTTTCCTTCTTATGTATTTACACACAGAAAACATAGAAGTTGATTTCGGCACCACTTTTGTTTCCCATCCAATGTCTGATACCTATGTGTTCCCTTATTGTTTCGACGATGGCTGGAATGCTTGCATGTGTCCCTTCTTTGCTTAAGAATGAATTGAATTCTCAGGATTTACATAAAAGCAAGATATAAGAAATTGAAAAATAATAGAGATTATAAACAGTAAAAAAAGAAAAAGGTAACCGTATTTCCGAAATGAAAGTTTGCAAAAAAGAGAGAGTATTTAAAATTTTTGAATGTGAACTAAAACAATCATTGTATCTTTTCTGTCACGGTAGGGACTAACCACTAGTTAGCAAATACGTGAGTGTCCGTAAAAACAAGCACCTACTGTAAATGTAACTATATATATATATATATATATATATATATATATATATATATATATATATATATATATATATATATATATATATATATATATATAACCATGTAATCCAATTGAATTAGACTTCCTTGCTCAAAACCAAATTCGGGAACCTTTCCACTTGAAAATACTGAGGCTCTTGATGACAGGTGAGCTTTGCAAACCCTTTAGCCATAAGATATAGTCCACCTCCACCGTTATGTGTGTTTGTAGCGTCACAAATTAAATTGTTATTACTATAACGCTATTAAATGTCTAAAATTCGAGTACATAAAAGTATTTCATTTGTTGCGGGATTTTAAAATCACAAGATCCATTTTATGAAGTATATGGTAAATCCATTTAAGAAGTTGGGAAGTAAGAGAATTGGCCTTCCATCCGGAAGGACTAGATCGATTCCCAATGTCCCCGAATAACCCACCGAGCACATGCGATATACGTGCTCGTTAAATCTGTGGAATCGAAAGCTCTGTGGTCAGTCGTTGATCAGTTACCATAGATCTATTGATCTGGAGAAAATTCCTTCCTCCTCCAGATCAAAGTCAAAATTGAGGGAGTGGATCCTCTAGAGGTACCATCTATCGAAAAAGTCTCAGAACAAAGTCGTACTCTCACCTTCGTGGTGCTCTGATTAAACGAAAGACGCACCCTTCTGACTTAATTCCACATAGCCGTCACACACACACACACAACTAGAGACTTGGCATATCCATAGGTCTTAACAACAGCAACGAAGTTGATTAAATTATGTATAACTGACATTTGATATAAACAGACAAACACTTGAAATGAAATCGATAATTCTTGTAACTTTTTCTTCTGACGCATTTTTCTCTCGTTAACTTACAGCATATTTCTAGCTTATGTTTTTTTTCTGTAAAAGTATGTTGTAATTTAATATAAGCCTTTTCCCATTGTGTGTATATGATCGAAAGATAAAGGAAATGTTTTTATAGTTTATTCCGTACTTTTTTCCTACTCTCTATTTTTCCTTTTGCATTCGATATTTTTTCGGAAAAATGGTTCTTCCATTCTTTTGTAGTAACGTCGATGTGAAACCAATACGAAAACAGCTTTTTTGTGACGTCATCCATTTCACAAACGTTATTTTTCGATGCTCAGTATCTGATACAGAATTGGAATATTTCTGCGAGAGAATATTTTCGGGAAAAAGGCAAGAGAGGATATTATAGGGATAAATGAAAATATTATGCAGACATAAATATATTTTACCAATGGAAAGATGTTATACAGATAGGGGAAAAAATCCCTTACCGCGAGATAAGGAAATATATTTTACACGTACGCAAGGATATTACACAGATAAGCAAAACTGCTTTATAGATACGCAGAGATATTTTTCAGAAGCGCATGTCTGTCATACAGATATGCAAAGATGTTCCACTAATACGCCTCAATGTCTTGTAGATATGCAAAAATATTATGCAAATATGCAAAGATGTTACACAAAGTGGTAAAGATTTTTTTACAGATACACAACGGTATTATTCAAATAGGGAAATATATTTTACAAATGCGCAAAAATATCTCACTTATATGCAAAGATATTATGAAAATACGTAAATATACTTTATACGCAAAGATATTTTACAGATGGGCAACGATTTTATACAGATAGGCATAGGTATGCAAATATGCTAGGATATATACGTATGCAAAGATATTTTGCATATGCACTAAGATATTATACAAAGGAGCAGAGATATTTTACAGATGCGATAGAATATTTTACAGATACGCAAAGATAGTGTGCAAATATGGAAGGATATTATACAGAAAAGCAAAGATATTTTACGAATGTGGAAAAATATTTTACAAATATGCAAAGATAATGTGCAAATATGATAGGATATTATATAAAGGAGCAGAGATATTTTACAGATGCGATAGAATATTTTACAGATACGCAAAGATAGTATGCAAATATGCAAGGATATTATACAGAAAAGCAAAGATATTTTACAAATGCGGAAGAATATTTTACAAAAATGCAAAGATAGTATTCAAATATGATAGGATATTATACAGTAGAATCTTCAGAAACTTCTCCATAAGGTGGTTCCAGGTTATTTTCATTCCTTTATAGTTGCAGAAAGTTTCTTTAATCGAAGTATGTCTGACAGGAATATCTCAAACTTTTTTCTGCGTACCTCACTTGTTGATCTAACGGTTCACGAAGAACAACTTTTGAAAAGGAAGATGTATACGAAAATCAAACTGTGTGGTCTATAGCAAGTACCACAGACATGCAAAATTAAAGGAAGTCAACAATAGCTTTAATCTGGCTTTGTGAACGAAAGAAAATTCGATGGAATTGATTTAAACTCGCATGACAAACAGCCTAACAATCAATGGTTTCTGTACAGCATTTGAGCATTATTGTTTTTTTAGCACTATCATTTTCATAATATACATATATTCAACACATATATAATATTCCTCTCCATCCAGATCAATGTCAAAATTGAGGGAGTGGATGTTCTGGTGTTGTTGATGCACGTTTCCTTTGGCCAGAAGCGATAGATCTGGTCCATAATGTTAAACACCCTCAAAATATCTAGCACTATTATAGGATTGTGGTATAAATTATGCTTGGATAGTCCCAGGCAGTCAAGGATATGTTCTAGAGTAACTTGGTCAGCGAAACAGCTGATACAGGTCTCGAAACTTTTGGTGCATTCTGAAAATTTTAATGATCTGAGATGACCATTTCGAAAGCGGGCGAGAGCAGTTTGTACCTGTCTTTTAAAGCCGTGAGCTAAGCGTGATTCTCTGGTGGTGCCATCTATCGGAGGTATTTAGAGCAAAGCCATACTTTTACCTTCTTGGTGCTATGGTTAAGCGAAAGACGCCCCCTACTGACTTAAATTCGCCTAGCCAACGGCACAGCGATCTTGTCTCGTCTAAGTATCATAAGCAACAACAGCGCAAATAATGTTCATCGTATACATAAAAAATATATACATCACGGAATTTTATCACAAAATCATCATTAAATTTTATGTAGAATTGTATCGAAGCTTCGCTGAAAGAGCAAGTGTTTCAGATAATTAGATGCTGACATAGAAAATATAACATAAAATAATTTTCAACTCACAATTTATATATCCTCTCTTAATACGGCCTCCTTGGAACGATCCCGTAAAAATCATGATTACAATGCAAGGAACCCTTTTCTCTTGGTACTGAGAGATAGTTTGTTCGATACCTCACGCCGCTCAGAAACAGCCATCGTGTTGAGAGTACCTATGCATATTAAACTGTCTTGAGACGAATGTTATCTTCCTTGAGTACTGCAAATATTATGAGATCAGGGTCTCAAACTCAACTCAAGATTTGTTTAGAATTACAAGATGGTTGGTTGCCTGTGTGCAGCAACTTCACTCAAAATAAAGAGACATTAGAAAACGTACTGCCATAACATTATTTATTTTTGTGAACTTTTTTCTTTATTTGTTTACGAATTTCCAGCCACCGACTGAAAATACCCTAAATATAGCCAATCGCCTCTTAGTTTAAGCCGCAGTCAAATGACGATGTCGATGGCTGAGCTGACATTATTTTATTCACGTTAGGATACATGAGTGGAAAGCATGTATCCTAACGTGAATAAAATAAAGATCTCTTTGGATACCACGATCTATTTTATGTTTCTCAGTTACTATTAGCTAAAGCTGGGGATCTTAGGGTGGGTCAAGTATATAACCCATTACTTTCCGGTCACGTAAACGACGTCTTTCCCTATTAAGGAACATGGCCTCTTGATAAACTATAATCTCACCAAAAGTTGCGAGGGATACCAATGCAAGTTTGATAGAAAAAAAAAATAAAACTTCAATATTTTAAATTCATTTTTAAGTATTTAGAATAAAAATTTTCTTAAAAAAAGTCTGAAATAATTAAAAAATAATATTAAAAGAGTTCAATTTATTGCAAGAACTTTTATTGATATCACTACCAATAAGAAATAAAATTTTAAGAAAGTGTTTCAAGTAAGACATCTTTTATTAATATCATTTCTTATGTACAGTTAAATTTTAAACAACGTGTTTCAAGAACTTATGGTGATATCGCGTCAAAACATTTTAAGCAAGTTGCTTAATATACTACACTTACTTTTTCGACATCGGGTCCAACGAACTACTAAGAATTGAATTTAAACAAAATGTTTGGCCTTCTACTAGAGCTATTAGTCATATCACATCTAACGAACAGAAGTACTTTAAAATATATGTTTAATGAACTTCACGAAAGTTTGGTGATATCGCATCCAATGAACAATTAAATTTAAATTTAGACAAAATGTTCAGTGTTCTGCAGAAACTTTTATTGATGCCACATTTAATATACATATGTATTTTAAGCAATATGCTAAATGTGTTTCAAAACCTTTTATTGATATCGCATCTAATAAACAAGTGAATTTTAAGTTAGGTGTCAGTATATATAAAAAGTTTTATTCAGAAAGTACATCAGATAAATAGATGAATTTTAAGCAAGAATTTCAAGATAAATTATGTGATATCGCATTTGGCGAACACAATTAAGCATTAAGTATTAAATTTGAACAAGCTGTTTAGCGTTTTTGAAAGAACATCTATTATATTATATCCACTGAGCAGAACTTTGAGTGTGTGTGGGTGTAAATTATATGTTCAAATATTTTTCAATGCAAGAGATATCCAATTTATAATTTTTAAATAGAAAACACAGATAGATTACTTATATTATTGATGAAAATAATTTAAGATACTTTTATATAAAAGCAAATAGCAAATTTTCTGTCAAAATAAATTATGTAAAAAATAATTACTTATAGCGCCCCCTGTCTACAACACCACCAGTGACACCACCAACAAGGAAGTGAGTCCCTCTCCAGCAACCGTAGGAATGAGACGTATATCCATATGACACTCTCATGTTTACCCTCTTCCCTTTCACTTTATATGTTTAGATGTAATTTTGTTTTATTTGTAGTATATGTGTCTGTGTTGTGCTCCAATTGTAATAAATTATTTTGAGCTACTTAAAGAACGTATTTCTTTGTTCCTATTAAACCAGATAAGTGCTACACTTTTTAGTATTATAAACTCTAATTAATTTTTAAATTGTTATTTGGTATTGCACTATTTGCCTAAGTTACTTCTAGCATTCTGACTTGAGAAATATATTGAAATTTTGTTATTTTAACCTTAGGATCTTCTATACATTTTAATAATTAAAATATAATATAGTTAATATTCGAAATATAATTACTTATAAAAGTAATTCAATATTTATTAAGTACTGACTTCAAATATTTACAAATTTGCCATGTAATCAAATTTAAAAAACTTATTTTCGAATAAGTTATTTTCTGAAAATAAACTGCAAAAATAAGCGAAAATAAATATAAATTTTAAAATTTTTAAGCAGCTTTCAATAAAATGTCATTAAAATAAATCCCATAATGTAATTTTCATGTATGAATTCCGATCATTTTCCTTCGGTAATTTCCTTATTTATATCACTTTTAAATATTAGATATCAAATATCTTTAAATATATATCTATCATTTCCACTTTATACATTGGTTATTTTATTCATGAATTCTGAATCTTTTTTAAATTTATTTTTAGATTGCAAATCATTATTGAAATTATTTTCAAAATTTTACTAAGTATCTGTATGATGTATAAAAAAAATTCTATTTCATACCAAATTGTTTCAAGAAAAAGGCCATTATGTCATATTACCGAAATTTTTTAAAATTTATTTCTATTTGTTTGATATAATAAAATATTTAATTTAATATTTTATAATAAGTCATTAGAAATTCGATTTGAAAGTAATAGGATATCTTTCATAATCACCAAAAAATGTGCTATACTGAACTATTTCGTTTGGCGAAATTAATGTTCATAAGATACTTAGGCTTAAAACTATATCAATTGAAATTTAGTGCATTATGAAGAAGCTATATATACAGACGTTTTAATTTATTATAAACACACACTACATACATATATGTTAAGACTTAGTTATTTCCTCTTTATTAAAAAAAATTAACAAGGGAAAAATTTTCAACTTAGAATGTTACAAAAAATAATATTTCAATCAATAATTATTCGACAAAATAAAACATTTGAATTAAAAATAGGTTGTTCTAAATTTTCTGAAGATTCAAAATAATAATTTTGTGTTATTAATTTCCTACAAACGTAAACATTATTAATGTAACAAATTTTTGTGAGTTATTCGATTGCAGTTATACTGTTGTATACAAAATAATAGTTTGTATTCGATTCTTGTTCTTACAAGAGGAGGAAGAGATTTCTGAACAAGAATTCTTTTCTTAAAGAGAAGATTTCTTGACAAAATCAAAAAAAGTTCTCTTGTTCTTGTAATAATAAAAGTAAGAATAGAAATGTATCGTTAGTTTTGAAATTTACAGTTTTCTTTAACAGTATAAATTCATTATATTAAATTTCAATTAAAATATTTATAGCATAAAAGAACACTGCGTAATTTCAATAGAGTTTAAACATCATATAATTATTTGCCATGAAATAGCTTTTGAAAAATTCTATGGTGAAAAAATTAGCATTAATAAAACCAAACAGTTAATGCTTTTATTCGCTTTTCTCTATAAAGTAATTTATTATGCAGACATTTACTCTTTTTTAAAAAAATTTGTTTCAAAATATTTTTATACTTTGTATGCAAATTCGTGACAGTTTTAAAGTAAACGATATTACGAAGCATTTTTATACGCTCTCTATAAAAACGGAACACTCAATTTACAGTTCTTTCGTAATGGTGTTTGCTTGGAAAAAAAGGGCACATAAAATGAAAAGCTTCCCAGCGGTTAAAAAAGTTATGGAAAGCGCATTATGCGTAAGAAAATCAATATAAATCTTTTACGGCTGGAACAAATGTAATCTCCCTAAGTGTTGCCACAATTTTTCAGCAATTTAAACTTTTTTAGCGATTGCGTCATAATCATGCGAGTTAATCGCTTTCGAGTAAATTAGAAATTTGTTTTTACATATAAAAATTTGAGTAATATATTTATGTTCTTCTAGTTATATCGATATTTCGCTGTTTGTGTTAATATCGATTAAATCTGCAAGATTTCCTCTATTCTGCTGCTTTTCCCTGAGGTCAAGCACAAATGGGTTTCTTATGGGTTTCGAGAGCCAGGTCAATATTGCCAACGTAATAGTTTGCTTTTCTTTTTCCGATAGTCTAACCAATCAGCTGTGCTTTTTAACCCCGATAATAACATTCTATCAACTGCCATTTAGTTCTATTTATCTATACCAGGATTGGCCAACCTGCGACTCTTTGAAGGATTATTTGTGGTTCTCGATAAATGTACCCGAGTTCACTCTTTGGCTCTCGATAAATGTATTTGAGAGAATATCAAGCTCTACAATTAAAATATAAGTCAACACCGATTACTGAATTTTAGAAATTTGTACCAGATACGAAGGATTCTGAATTAAAAAAAGGCTTCTTGTCGAAATATTTCAATATTCGAAACAACTTACTTATGTGAATCACTTTTATTCCTCTTTAAAACCCGTGAAATCCAAACACCCGATCAGTGGTAACTAACCAACATCTCAAGGAATTACTAAGAAGTACTGTCACCAATTAGTCACCAAATTTTTAAGAATTAACAAGAGAAGTAAAATAAATGCTTTTAATTTTTAAATTCAATACACATATTTTATTCTTTTATTCATGATTTCAATAAATATAATTTCTGTAAAAAACTTTTTGAAAAAAAATTTTTGCGTACATTTTAAATACTTATTATTTTAAGCAGACATTCTATTTTTCGCTTCTGAAAGGAAAATAAAGTCTCGCTTATTGATCGTCTGCATAAATGAAAATATTATAAAAAAAAAACAAAATGGTAAATATGCTTTGCTATATTAATGTAATTATTAAAAATGCTACTAAAATAAATGTAAATATTTGCTTATCACCATCTGATAAAAGTTTTATAAATTTACTTTTTATACAAAAAATTTTTAATTTTAATTTAAAACTTTGATGAATAAAATTTAAAAAATATATGTGCAGAAGCTACAAAAAATTATTTTGAAATTTCTATTTGTAAGTCATTTATTCAAGATTAGAACTGTTCGTTAAGTGCTTGTTCTTATATATATACTTTTTATTTAGAAATAATTTATATAATGAAATATTTACTGAAGACTAGTATTAATACGTGGGTTACGAGATCAACCCAAAATCCGAGTGATTGATATAATAAATTACATAAATCAAATTATGTTTTTTGTGAGAAAAACTTAATACGTATAATCAAACTGAAATACTATTATTCTTGAAATAAATTTATTCGTGGTAAAAAGAAGGGCATTCAATTTATCAATGAAAAGCTAATAACCTACGCATAATATTCTCAAAAAATTCCTATACTAATACATTCTGTTTGAAGGTGGGGTTCGAAGCCACAAACTACTAATGAAGAGCCAGAGAGATGAGATTCGGTGGCAGCATATTTACATATATATTTGAAACTTTCCAGTTTTTTGCATAAAAGTAATTTTTTGATTAGAAAATACTCTATGCATACGGTAAATGTGGTAATGGTAGGACATCACTTTATAAACTGAAATGTCTTGGGTTCGATCCCAATCACAATTGTTGAGATCGATGTTATGTTTCTGCCTTTCGAATGAACGTTCTTTCTTGGGTGTACCTGAGAATCTTCCTGGTGACCTCTCTTGCGGAAAGTGAATACACCGCTCTCCCACTATCTGTATAAAGGCCATACGGAACGTAATTTTTATAGTTTATGTTACTAAAATCCCTAATGAGATATGAAGCAGAATTCTCTTTGCAAACAGTCAAAATATATTGAATAAAATTAATTAACAAAACTTACTCCCTTAGGGAGAATTTTTTACTTGTTATTTAAACAAATAATACAAGTTTTTCATGTAAAGCTGTTATTCTTCGGGTAATAACGGGATTGATTTCAAATAACAAAATATTTCATGACTTTAAAAAATATCCTTCTTTTGAGTGTACAAAGAATTTTATTAAAATACTGATATTAGGACTTCTTTGATTCTCCTCTTGGAAAGATTCTCAGTTCTTAAGTGAATGCTGATTGTTCCAAAAAACAATGATGACAGTTTAATAGAAACAAAAACAAAATATGGTAAGACTTTGATTTCCTGAAAACATATCATAAGAAATGAAACGGAATAAATTTTGAAATGGATTGCTCAGTTTTATTACTTTAAATTGAATTTGGTGTACTTGAATTACTTTGTGACAAAAGATTGTATTAAGACCATTGTCATCAATTTTTTAATTATAGGTCAATAAGTTTTTAGATTATTCCTCATAGTATTAAAGAAAATTTTTTATGTTATGAATCTTCAAATATTAAAAACAAAAAACATTATTCCAATTAAATCGTTGTGTGTGTGTGTATATATATATATATATATATATATATATATATATATATATATATATATATATATATATATATATATATATATATATATATATATATATATATATATATATATATATATATATATATATAATAAAATTTAAAATTTCAAAAATTATATAATAGAAATAAAAATTATTAATAATACAGTAGATAGCAACATGAAAATAAAGATGGAAGTCAGAAAAAATATGGCCAACAATATATAGTTATCGTAGTTCTGAATTTCTTAATTTGTATTAATGGTAATTCTGAATTTCGTAATTTTTATTTTTGGTAATTCCAAATTTTGTAATTTATATTTTTAGGAATTCCATTTTTTTAGCCACTTTTTCACAGAGTGATTTGCTAAACTTTTTCTTAATTTAATTTTTGAAACATTTCTAACATTTTTATGTTAGCAAAACATAAAAATGTTAGAAAGGTTTCAAAAATTATAATTATATATATATATATATATATATATATATATATATTCAATCGATCTAAGCAAAAAAAAAATAAATGAATGTCCATAAAATTAAAATTTTGTAAAAGAATATCATTAAACGATAGTTTATTAGAAAGATTTGTCCTGACAAAATTAATGGAATAGCACATATAAAAAAAATTTAACTCTACTAGGGAAAAAATATAATGTCCTTTTTTTTTTAAATAAAACTGTATGATATTGTTAATTAATGTTTAATTGGCAGTCATAATTAGCTTTAATTACTGCTTTAAGACTCCATGGAGTGAGCTAATTTTTTAGCCTCATCTACTGTTATATAATAGAAAACTAATAATTGTAATATTTTGGTTTTTTGCTGTTTATTTTTCATTATTTTCCTTCTTCCCTTCTGAAGATTTTCAATAAGATTAAGAGACAATATCTCTAATATTCCATCCTAAAAAAAAAAAAAAAAAGAGTCTATCAAATAAGTAGCTAAATTTCTTCATCATCAAGTATTTTTCTATGCTAAATTGAATACAGATTTATTTTTGCGTTTTAAATCATGAGTTCATATAATTAGGAGTAATCACCATAATCTCATCCAAATTACCACAAAATCTTTAGGTTTCCAATTTAAATACTGGTATAATGTGGCATTTATAAAATGTTTAGCATATTTTGATAATAATAATTTTAAACTAATAACATTAATAATTACATAAATATGAAAATTTTTATAAAATAATTATCGATTTTGTTCATCTATGATATTTTCCCCCAGAGAACATGAAAACAATATTCAAAAACACCAATTGTAAATTTATGTTTCCAAAGGAAACATTATTGGTGTGTTAGAGTAGATGATGGTTTCACGCTCGTGGAGATAGGTAAAAAATTTCAAAAAATTGAAAGTTCGGAAAATGTGTGATTGAAAAAATGATGTATTAAATTATCAAGATCTGATTTTTTATGAAACTTTTTTCTTTAAATAAAATACTATTTGAAAGAATTGTTTAAAATGCATTGTAAGAAACGCATTCAAAATTTCAAAATACGATTCATACGTAAGAAACACTTACTTTCATTTCACTGATTTTCCACTCCCCCCCCCCACAATTTTCTAAAGCTAACAGTGTCCAGTTTTCAAAATTTTTGAGCCAACATTCTAATGCACTGAAATCTTTTATGTTCCACTCCAAAGCAAAAATCCTTGGATTCTCTTTAGTTTTCCATTTACTGACATTACAACTAGCAGAAATGTTTCTTCCTTTCATTTTTTTCAAACAAGCAAGTCGTCTTTTCCAGCTCAAGATGCTTTGCTTCTCTACAATATTTTTCAGAGAGCGCAAGTTATCGAGAGAATGTTCTCTGGAATTCCATATTTTTTGGCAAGTTTTGTTTTTCATATTGTTTCGCCAACTTGTCTTAGAATTTTATTTTTATTTCAACTGATGAACACGTTCGTTTCTTTAGCAGCTACAAATCGTCAATGGAACCGACTCAGTCTCCCTCTAGACAAACAAAACCTCATAAATTCAGTTGTTCAAATGAAACAAAAACAACTACAGAACAACAGAATTCAAAATTTTAAGGAGTCTTTTCCCTTTTCAAGTTCTAGTGTACAGGGAAGACAGAGTCGAATTCGACACCACAATTCCTTCGCATTAAGAGTCTGATATTCTTAAGTCTTCGAAAACTGTGTCCGCTATGTATAGGATGCCTGCATATGCCACTTCATTTCTTAAAAATGCATCAAGTGGTCAGGCGTTATATAAAAAGGAAATAAAAAATTTAAAAAATATCGAATCATAAAAAATATAAAATCGGGAAAAAAACCATTTGTCAGAAACGAAAGATTGCAAAAAAGAGATTTATCACAATTTTAGTTCGTAATAGGAGTTAAAAATATAATTTTGTCTATGGTGTCTGGGTAGGGACTAGCAACTAGTTCATAAATTAGAGTTTCTTAGAAACGAACATCTCCTGTATGTTAAATGATTCATATGCCTGAAAAATAGGACCCAATCCATCTTTGTGAAACGGTTAAAGCAGACGATAAAAAATATATTCCCGCAAACAGGGAAAATAAATTATATTTTATAAAATTTGCGGAAGTTATTTACAAAATAGCAGTGCGAAAGATGTTCCGGGCGAAAATGGCATGGGTGAAAGGTATAGCATAATTATAGTGGCTGAGGAGTACTTATTTCCTTTTTCCTATCACATAGTTTAGCATAGTGTGAGATTTCGTAGGCTACTGGTTAGATCATCGGGCTTCTGTCCGGAAGAGCTTGTTTGATTCTCAATGCCACCAAAGACCCAACGAGAACATGATGCACGTGATCGTTAAATTTGTGGAATCGAAAGCACTGTAACCGGTCGTTGAGCAATTGCCATGAGTGTAATGGTCTGAAGAAAATTCTCTCAACCAGATCAAAATTAAAATGGAGGGAATGGATCCTCTGATGGTGCCATCTATCGAAGGAGTTTAAGAGCAAACTCTTATTTTCAAATACGTGGGGCTCAGATTAAACGAAAGACGCACCTTTCTGACTTAATTTCGTTAAAGAGCTTGGCTTGTCCAAGTGTCAAATGTAACAACAAGATTTCGATGATGCTCGCAAGAATAGTAATCTATCTGTAAGGAAAATAATTTATTTCTACTAAAAAGAAAGAGCAAAATTAACAGTGTAAAAGTCATTTGTATAATTTTAAATGCTTCTAATTTTTCTATTACTGTATCGTTTTTCAAATGTTATAATTTTAAAATTTGCAAAAAAATCGAAGTTAGATTTTTTTTTTAATTCCACGTACTTTTAAAGATAGAAATTACTAATTATGGTAAATATTTCATGCAAATTTTACAGTATATTATGGGAAATAAAAGTCTTGTTTTTGCATGAAAAAAATGTAAATTTAAAAAAAATGCCTTTAATTAGAAAAGAAGCACCGGAAATTTTTGCAAATTCATATGTATTTATTTATTTTTCTATTTACATTTATATGTAAAAAAAATCTTTTTTCATAAAAATGGGATGGCAGCAAAGTTTTTTCTAAAAATGTTTACAAAATAAATTGCTTAGCATTCAAATTTCAGAAAGTCTAGGTATTATGTACATTTATGTAAGTTTATGTAAGTAATATTGTTTCTGTTAGGCTAAATAATGAAATTCTCTTGAATATACCAAAATATTGAATAACGATTAAATAAAACATCTAAATTAATAGAAAAATCTATAAAAAAAATAATAAAATAAGTAAAATATACCACTATTTTCATTACCTGTTTCGGTTTGAAAATACAGCTTTCTGATTCGTTTTTTCAAAAGACAATGTATTTTTTAAAAAATCTTGTAACTTAATTTCTGTATGACGGTAAAACTATTTTGGAAACTGGAAAATTGTGAGTTCAAGATAATTGTGACACAAGATTGTGTCACAAATTAAAATAAAATTTGACACATGTAGTCGAAATTCAACTTTTTAATATAGACGGATACTTAAAGTTAACAGTAAAAACCCTTTTCCTGAACATGCTTATTTTTTATAAAGGAAGGATATATAATTTCTTCTTATAAATTATCATTTAGATAGATTGAAATGTGAGACAATAGTAAACTAAAGAACATAATTAATATAAACTTATTCTTAATTTTTTAGTGATTTTAACTTTAGTGATGTGAGAAATAAAGAAATATTTTGGTTTCTTCTTTTGAAATATATAAATTGGAAAACACAACTCAAATTTTGCAATTGCTGTAAACAAATAAATTTGTCACTTATAATATAACAGTAAATTGATTAAAAAAAATTTTTAAAATAGAAAAAATAGATATTTGTTTTTCAGAAAAAGTGCAAACAATGTGTTAAATTTTTTAAAAATAAATGTCCAATTTAATTAGAATAAAGAATATGAATAATAGAATTCTTTGAAATATGTGATGAAAGTTGTAACATTGCACCTCAAAAATAATATTTTTTCTAGATTGCGTTAGTAATCGATTTCAATAATTTTATAAATTTTGCAATATATGGGCGAGCAAAATTAAAACATCTAAACGTCTTTGAAGGTCTGCATATCGATTGTTCAACTTCAATAGTATAAATGTGTTCTTTCAAATAGTTCTCTTTTCAGTGTTAAGATAATCAGAAATTTATTCCTAACACTTCATATCGAAATTATTAACTCTAGTTAAAATATTTTAAAACTAAAACCAGCTTATAACACACAAATTATTTTTTCTAAGAAAATGAGGTTATTTAATTGTGTTTTTGGAATAATTTGTATTATAATTTCAAAAACATAAATCGTTTGGCAAAAACCTGTGAGAAAGAAATTTCTAATTTTAAATTACATTAAAAATTTAGCTAAATTGATATATAATTTTATTTTCTTAAATTATACATACATACATACATATATATATATATATACATATATATATATATATATATATATATATATATATATATATATATATATATATATATATATAACATGAAGAAACAATTACTGAATGTAGTCCGAAAAAATTGTTTTAAAAACAAAAACAGATTATAGAGAAGAAAATAGAAAATATACATGAAATAAGTTTATAAATTAGCATATAAATTGTGAATATCCATATAAAACTATTCCTCAAAAGAAAGTAAGTGTAACACAGTATCGAAATTTATACAGCAAAGAAATATTTAAACTCAGAATTATTTTTTTAAATGTATAAGTACTTTCTCATACATTTAAATTTATAGAAGCAGTTAAAGATTCTGAAATTCACCTTTTTTTCCATTTTGAATCTCAGAAAAATCAATTTTTAAATATCAATGTGAAAACTAAGTGTTTTTAATTATAACACTCAAATAAATATGTATATTATTTAACGAATATTCTTTTTCGTTATTTACTTTAACAAGGAACCAAATTTTTGCAAAACATTAAGGCGAAATAGCACCCTTCATCCACGATAATTATGCTGTACCCTTCGACTACTTACTCTTATACCCATGCAACCGTACAAAAAGGAAAAAAACTCAGCTTAAAAAAGTATAAGCAAGAGCTATTAGCTATTCTATAAATATACATTAGGCGCTATATATATATATATATATATATATATATATATATATATATATATACATAAGAAACACATGCAAAATAAGATTCATGTCTTTAGGCAACACAACTTCTTCTCTTGTACTGTTTCTTTTTTCAGAGATTTTTTTCAAGTTTTTAAAAATTGTCAAGAGGCTGTTCTTTATAATTCCCTGTTTTTAAACAATTTTTTTATGTAACATTTTTCGTTTACTTCTAAAATTTTTTTTTTTTAACTCAACTGATGAACGCATTCGTTTCTTCAACTGCGACAAATCTTCAACGGAATTGGCTCAATCTCTCTCGATAAACGAAACTTCATAAATTGCGTCGTTCAAATGAAACGACACCCATTGCAGAGCAAGAGAGCAAGGATTTTAAAGGATTATTCTTTTTTATGTGTCCTTACGTACGGGAAACACAGAAGTTGAATTCGGCATCTTAGTTATTTCTCATAAAATGTCTGAAGTCCATGTGTCACCGACTTCATTTCCCACGTTGTTTGGAATGCTGCCAAGTGTCCCTTCGTTGTTGAAGAATGAATCGAATTCTCATGTGATATGTGAAAAGCAATCATAAAAAAATTTTTTTAAATATCAGATCGTAAAAAGTAAAAATACGGAAGAGAAAATATTTGTTAGGTACAAAATTAGCAAAAAAGAGAATTTTTTCAAAATTTTATTTCGTAAATGGAAGTTAAAATTATCATTCTGTTTGTGGTCTCAAGGTAGAAACTAGCTATTAGTTGCTGAAACGTGAGTGTTCGTAAATTTGAATTTCGTAAAAACGAGCGTCTGTTGTTGTTCTTACTTATGACACTTGGACAAGCCAAGCTCGCTATGCCGTTGGCTATACAAATTAAAGTCAGTTGGGTGCGTCTTTCGTTTAACCAGACCATTACGAAAGGGAAAGTGCGACTTTGTTCTAAACTCCTCCGATAGATAGCACTACCAAAAGATCTACTCCCTCAATTTTGACCGGATCTGAAGGTGAATGAAATTTTTTCCAGACCATTACACCCATGGTAACTGCTCAAAGACCGACCACAGGACTTTATGATTCCACAGATTTAACGAGCATGCACTCGGAGGGTTTTGGGCGGCATTGGGAATCAAACACCGTCCATCTGGACGGAAGCCCGATTCCCTATCCTCTAAGCTACCAGGGCCCAACACTAACAAATCTATAATCTAAGCTAGATTATAAATTTGTTAATATTTTCATTATTTCATTAATTATTGAACTATCGAAATGTGTCCATTGTCTTATAGCCATCTTGCATTTATTAACGAATTCAATTATAGATAGTCATAAAATTAGGTAAATAAACGAATAATTAGTAAATATTTTTAAATAAAATAAAATATTTATATTTAAAAATAAAAAATTGAAAAATTACCGATGTATAGAAGTTCACTTTAAGCAAACAAAAATTAATGAAAATTGAGCTTTTTTTTTAATTTCAGGAAATTCCTTTATATTACATTGAATAAAAATGATATTTTTCAAAACTTTTAAGGAAAAAAAGCATTTTCCTTTTATGATAAAAGGCTAAATTTTTAGAAAAACTATTCAATGAGGAAAAGCCAAAGTATAGAAAAGTTTATATGTTTCAGAGAATAATTTATCCCGTTTTTCAAATTCTAAAAGGAATACTTATGTTGAAAAAGGAAATTGTATTTGATGATTCCAACCATAATTTCTATCCCTTGAAAGGTTTCACGGTTATCCATTATAATTTTTCTTGCTTTCTTAGAAACGTCGTAACTTGCATTTTTTACTTTAGCTGCATAACTGCTTTTACTGGAAAGAAATATCAAGCGTTAATTTGATTATTTTTGCAATGTTTTATATTTAAGGCTTATTATTTTTCTTTATGAAAAATGCACTTTTAAAACATTTTATAAAAACAGAATTTATAATATAAAGTACTTTGTAACAGGGTTTTTAATGATTATGATGAAAAGAGTACAGCCATTATTAGAAGTTTTGTTCGTGGGTAACTCTAACTAAGAATATGAATCTAATGAAGATTTCATATTAATTTATTTTAATTCGTATTTAAATAGTTTAAACATATCATAAAAAAAGAATGTAAATAAGTATCTGGTACAGCACAGAATATAATACATGATGCATTCTAGGTTGAGGTGTCCAATATTTGTCTCACTTGTATTTTTTAAATTCATTTGCATCCATCATACAAACACACACGTCGAGGTGGAAAAGTGAATAATGCGCGTCTTGGACTTCAATTCATTTATCTGATTGAATTTTCAGACTTGGACTTGCATAAGTATTTGCAGGGGTATAAAATTCACTTTAAGCAGTTTTCTGGTCGAATCAATTTTAACGCTCAATTATAGTAACCGAAAAGCAGCAAACTCAACCCCCACAACTTTTATAAAAACATAATTTATTGTACAGCCGTATACTTGCCCATCACCAAGTGCCTCGTCATTTTGAACCACGGTCAGATGACGTGTTTATGCCTGAGCTGACACCTTTTCTCTCTACGTCCACGGCACATCAGCGGAAGTCACAGATTGTGGAATTAATTTGGGCGTCAGAGATTAATGTGGAATTGATTCGGAAGTCACAGGTTACATGTCACATGTCGCCAACCCAACAACCTACACTGCATCTCCAGCAATTCATTAAGGGAGAATATGGTCACCCTCCCACTCACTACCCGCGGCAAACGATGATTCACTTTGCTGAGGGTGTTCAGCTATAGGGCCACAGGAACTTTAACTTATATATATATATGAAATCATGTTAATACTAGATCGGATTTCATCATAATATTAACTATTTTCAATGAATGAATCATGTGGCCAGAACTGCAAGATATTTATTAAATATTTTGGACTCATGCAAGAGCTTAAATAACATCAAAAGTAGTCCTTTAAAAATGTCAGAGGAAAAGATAAGGGAGTACATAACATAATTGACATTTGATAATTAGTATAAGTACACTATTTCTCAATAAATCATGTAATTAATAAGCAATAATTAACATTAATTCACATGCAAATAATGATTTCCCCTTTAAAAGCACTCCGTGAGGGAGGACCTACTCTTAGCTTGCCAAAGATCTATTTCAACAGACGCAATAATCTTTGAAAAGGCTCGTCTATTGCCAGCAGTACACTCTGAAAAGGCGTTAAACGTCCTCAAGGGGAAAATTTCTCCAATTTTGTTCGTCTTTTTGCAGTCGCTTTAAGTTTATTAGGGCGTGAAATCTTTGACTATATTATAATTATCCGAAGTGTATTCGAGCGAACCTTCTCTGGATGCTTTTAAGCTTTTCCACAGCCCGCATTTTTTAGAGAATCCCTAATTAAGTAATTAGGAAAAGGAGTTTGGAATATTGTTTAACGTATTACAGCGCCATCTAGGGAAAGAATCTATTCTACCCTCTTATTACCTATCAAGTGACATTTTACTTTCAAAGTAAAAAAAAAAAAAAAAAAAAATTAACCAGAGTAATTGAGTTGTTGCATTAATTATGTTTTGACAGTGACTTATAATTTAATAGCGTGAAATAATTAATTACTGAATTTTCTTTTAATTTAGAAAACAAATTTTTGAAGACATTTAACTAGATTGTGATGCACGTTATAGGGTAATATTATTTCATATTTAAACTTCAATCAATATTAAATAAGTAAAAAAAAATCACCCTTAAAAAATATATAATAATTAATATATCTTCGTGCATTTCTTAAAGCGAGTAAATTAGTTTTTCGTTTGCTTATTTATTGAATGCTATTCAGGAAAATTTGTTTATTTGAAATTAAAAATGCACAAAACATTAAATTATAGACTAGTTATATTCATATTTAAACTTCAACCAATATTAAATAAGTAAAAAAATAATGCTTAATCCTTGAGAAATATATATAATAATTAATAATCTATCGTCGTGTACTTCTTAAAGGTACTAAATTATATATAATTTTCGTTTGCTCTTCATTCATTGAATGCTATTTAGGAAAATTTGTTACTTTAAGATTAAAAATGCCCAAAATAAAATATTAAATTATAAGCTATTGACATTCATGTTTAAACTTTAATCAGTATTAAAAGAAAAAAACAAAAAAATACTATTTAAGCCTTAAAAAGCATAAGCAATTAATTAATAATGAATCATCGTATATTTCTTAAAGTGAGTAAATTATTCTTCGTTTGCTTGTTTATTTATTGAATTCTAATTTGAAAATTTATTAACATTTGAAATTAAAAATGTCCAAATATTAAATTGTAGATTAATGATATTCGCATCTTTCTGGGAATTTAGACGAAATTCGTGCCATGAACAAATGAATTACATATCCTCAAGGCATGAATTTCAGGTTAAATTGCAGTTTTTGACATGCATGACAAAAATTTAACCTAACTACAAATAATTATGGTAAAAACTTCTTTTTAGGCCGCGGTGTTCTAGTTGGTTACGGCATTTATTCTCGTTATCGGAATGCAGTGAGTTCGAGTCTCGACTCAATCGAAGATTCGTCATGATCGCTTATGGGAGATGGAGTTGCAGTAAATATGCAGTAGTAACAAATGTCCTTCACGCGAAAGGATACCTCTGAGGGTGGCGAACTAAGTCTGTGGGTCTTGTGCTTGGTCTCTGCTTCTAAATTACGAGGGCCCACTTTCCGGGCTTTACATAACACCCACTAGCCATTAAAGTGTCGAAAGTGATTGGATCTACTGGGTGCCCCACTAAGTGCCATCACCTGTTGCCCTCTGTAGTGCTGCGAGGTAGAAATCCTAGTGGCCGTCCATTATACCTAAACACCAACAGTTTCTTTTTCTCATTTGCTTCCTCATAGTATTATATAACAGCTCTAGTGACTCAGTCGCTTCACGCCGCTTCCAGTTAAGATCAGCAAAGTGAAGCATCATTTGCCGCGGGCAGTGATTGAGAGGGTGACCACATTTCCATTCACTGGGTTGCTGGAGTTCCGTGGGTTGGGGACGTATCCACGTTAATATATGACGTCCAACCTCCTTCCGCTGGTGTGGCGGGGATGTGGAGAGGAGAGTGTCAGCTCAGGTGTGACCTTGTCACCTGACCGTTTACCAGAATGACGGGGCATTGGATGACGGTTGAGTATTCAAAACCCATTAACCTTAAGGTACAGAACGGGGTTCGTCTTCACCGTATGCAGAGTATTATATCCAGTGTGCTCTATTCATGTTCCGCAAAAGAAGAAAACCTGTAATGTTCCTTAGCCCCTGACCAACCTCTCCTCATTAATTGTGGGTTTGGTGCAATATGCAAGTGCATACATCCAATATGATATGTAAACGTGACCCTATTCTTCGATAAGGTGTCATTCCGGAAAATAGAAAGCCATTGTTGAACAGCAAGAGATATGTTTTGCGCTCCTATCTTCTTTACGCACGTTTGTCAATGTGCGTGCTTGAGTATTTTCTATGTGACTTTATTTACAATAGTAGAACGAATCCCACTATCCACTAAGACTAATGAAAAGGCTTTATGCATCTTTTTTAGCAGTCCGTTACGTGATATCAAATTGCATTAAAATGGCGTCATAGATAATGGGCCGTATTCTAGCATTGTAAATAAGCAGATCTAGAAAACCATCAAGCACACCCTCGACAGACGTGCATGAAGAAAGTACGATACTAGTACTATTAGAAAGAGTACTTTTGGAAATACCAATAATTTTCAAGTTCTTACAACTATAAAAAATTCATTTTGTTATTACTAAAAGTTTAATGTTAAATTCAGATTTTAGGTTAAATTGATGCAAGCTGGTTTAAGACATTAGGGCAGTGGTTTCCAATATTTGGGGCGCGAGACAGTTGCAAAGCGGGCATGCAGCTGTTTCCAAGATATCATTTTCGAATACGAACCAAAAAAGTCGAATAGGTGTCAATTACTATACTGCTGATTCATAAAAATGAATCAGCAGTATACATAATCCACAATCCTCGCCGCGAATTTTTCGGGTACAAATGCTAAAACAAATATCTCGCTTTCGCGTTTGGAGTCGAGCACCGGTGGAGCGTGGAATCAAAATATAAGCACTCGCAACATCCCGGGTATTCTCGTGCTTACTCGAGCCAAACTTCAGTAAACAGAAGCATCTGATTGTTTCTGTTTTCTATGAACAGAATTAGTTCGTTAGTAGTGCTTGCAATAACCACGTTGATATATACAGGGCCGGCCCCAGGGTAGGGCGATCCGGGCGGCCGCCCGGAGCGCAATGATCTAGGGGCGCCAAAATCATGGAAAATGAAAATAAACTGCTAAAAAAATTAAGTTACAGGCTTTTATAAAATGCACTAAAAAGTAAATATTTTTTTATTATTCTGATATCATATCAATAAATTATTTTTCATAATATTGCGTTGCCATCGAAACCTTATATTGTAAGTATACCAAATATCATTGAAATCGGTTCACGGGAATTTTCACAAAAACGCGTTGCAAGCTTTGACTGATAATTTTGATTTTGATTTCGAAACCAAGCGAAACAAGATCTACTTTTTAACTGCATATTAAAAGGAAGTAGACTTAAAACAGTGCATTATATTTGCTACTAGACTTCGGCTGCTGCAAAGTAAAATAGTTTAAATTGTTATTGCAAAAAAAGCTTTAAAAAAGTGCTTGTGCAAATTGTCCAGTACGTTTGGCTTCTGTGAAGGTAAGTGTTTTAATTTTTATTTTCATTTTTAAAAACGAATAAAATCCATCAGACATAAGCCAAAAAAAGGGTGGAGGTAGATTTCAAAAATTAGGGGTTTAGATCAAAACATGGCTTGCGTCGTATCAAAGAAAAGGTTATTCAGTCTGGAGTTGAATAAAATGCATTTTATTTTTTTAAGTCAGTGGCACACAAGGGGGGATTTCAAAAATTAGAGTTTACTTCAAAAATTGTCTTGTGTGGTATCAATTTTTTTTTTTTTTTTTTTTTTTTTTTTGCCAGTGGAGGTAACTACAATGAAGGGAAAATATGATGATTTTGGCCTTACGCGAAAACAGAGCAGGAAATGATAATTGATTTACCTAGTGATAGCACATTAAAGCAGATGTTTCGAGATGAAAATAATATTGTTACGTTTTGGCTACGAGTAAAGGACGTTTTTCCTACTTTGACAAACAAAGCTTTAGAAATTTTATTACCATTTGTAACTTCTTATCTATTATATCTATGTGAAATTGGTTTTTCTACAGTAGCTGTCTTAAAAACAAAGTATCGATCTCGCTGAATGATTGAAAAGGAACCACCGAAGAGAACCACGATTTCTTCAATGATACCACGGTTCGAGAAAATTTGTGCTAGAAAACAAGCTCTACCGTCGCCTTAAATTTTTATGTTGTAGTAGTATTAATTATATATTCTTTTTTTTTGTTTTGTTATTATATTTCATATAATAAATATATTATATTTTTACATAATATTGTATATTATTTTGTAGGCCATTAAATAAATTATAATATCAGTTGAGTATTTATGAAATTTGAATTTTATATAAATTAACGGGACGCAACAATTTGTTTTTTAAAGGGAGACGCTCCAATTTTTTTTAAAAAGGGGTGCACCGGTACAAAATGGTTGGAAACCACTGCATTAGGGCTTTATGTTTAACAGTTCGTGAGTTCGATTCCCACTTCTGATTTGTAATGTTTGTAGTGATTCGGAATACACTTTAAATGGTCGATCATTTTACAAACAAATCTTCATGTACCAAATATGACCTTGAATGACAAACCAACCGACCAATAAGAATGATATTTGCTTTCATAGTCAGCCTACCATCCCTTCAGTGGTTCGATAAACTGAGCACCAAGCATGCTTGGAAACTAAATACTGGGGTTTTCGCACTAATCGTTACACATGCTTCCCACCTCAGGGCCTCTCGATCATGAAAATAGAGATGAGTTTTGTAGGCCTTGACTCACATAAGCAGTCATGATACAGTTTTTTGCTTTCTTAGAATTGTTGATTTATTTTAATTTATAATATGAGTCATGCACATTTGTTCAATATTACAAATAACAAATAACAAATATTACAAATAACAAAATAAACAAATATTTTTTTATAATGAAAACAAACGAATATTAAAGTAATTTGTAGTACATAGTTTCAATTGATTTCATTGCTTGGGAATAAAACTGCATTTAAATAGGTATGAACAAAACTTACCATATATTCGTAATCGAAATATATATATTATATATATATTATATACTAGTATATATATATATATATATATATATATATATATATATATATATATATGTGTGTGTGTGTGTGTATGTATGTATCTATATGTATATATATTCCAGCGATGGGCACTTGGGTGACGAACCCTGTGCCATAACAAGACCAGAAACTGCTACTCATTTGTCGTTACCCAACGGGCACCTGTGAACCAAGTCACGGAGGCGAGTAGCGTAGTCCGCGCCATACCACCACTAGGATTCTCCACCTTCATACATCATCACAGAAGAAAGGACAGAGAAATAAAATAACATCCATGCCCGAACAGGGATTCGAACCCGGGAACCACAGCTCAGAAGTCAGTAGAGCTAACCACTCTGCCGTCGGTTGGTATATATATATATATATATATCACTGAAAGAATGTATAAGCCATGCCTACGATGTGTGCTGATTGGTTGAGTACATTTCATGAAGTTAATACCATTGGCACGGAAATTTGATAGACAAGTTTTTAGTTTCACTTTTACTTCGGGAATTCAAGTGTTTTGCAAAGGGCCAAGATTTTGTCAGAAAAGATGTGATGAGACACCTCAATTCCTTAGAGGAGTCGCGATGAGTCACCACAAGTTCAACAAATTATAAGTTCTATTTTTTTTTTTTTTTTTTTTTTTTTTTTTCGTGGCTTGAATATTTGAGATAGTTTAAAATTTATTTTAAAATATTGCTGTTGCATTAGCAGACTTCTTTGTACCTAGCCCAGAAATGGGCTCTACTAATTAGGTGAAAGCAGCTCGGTGGTAGTCTTCGTCACTTAGAAGCAAGGATCAAGCAGACGATCCTTAACACTTGATCTGCCGTTCACACGGGATCATTTCACAGGGAAGATACTGCGACCAGACCTATTGACCAACCGCATTTATTAAATACGATGTATCTTCGGTTGAATCGTGATTCCAACTCACTGCCTTCCGTTAATGAGAATGACAACACTGTGGCCCCTATTTTAAACTGTAGATCGTGTCTATTTAGTCCTCAAGTGCAAAACATGATCGTTAAGTGAAAAGTAAATTGAAAGAAAAATACTAAATCAAACGTTGTTTTTTTTTTTTTTTTTTTTTTTTTTGTTCATATTGTTGGCTGGCAAAATGTTACGTTCTTAGCTAACACTGTTATATCTAATCGTTCATATTATTGACTAAAATAATTTGATTGACATTTTTTTACCATTTTAAATGGATGAGTAAAAAGATTTCTAATCACTGTTAATAATATTAATTATAAAACTTTTTCCTAAGTTTTACTTGTTTTTTTTTCAACCTTTAAGAGGCTTTGATAGCTGATCTGAACAAAAAAGCATCATGTTCAGAATTTTTAGGTTTAGCAAATGTTCAACAATATATCATGACTTTTAAGCAGAGAGTAGAAAGAAAAGCACAAGCACGGGTCTCATCGCTTCACTGGTGTTCAAAACGACGAGGTAAATCACTGTCCACAATCAATAGAATAAGACATCCGGTTGTTTGACGTATTTCGTTTTGGTTGTGCTCAATCACCATTGGAAGCACATATATTTTTTACCATTTTTTACCACATATATTTTTTTAAGCACATATTGGTCCAGGACCCACTTTAAACCGAAGACTAACGTGCGATCATTAGTCTTCGGTTAAAACTGGGTCCTGGACCAATATGAAGATCGACTGTTGGTGTAAGAGTCAAACTGTTAAAAGAAATGCGCCAACCAATTTAGTAATAAAAAGTAGGTAACATTTTACACTAATAATGAATTTAAAGTAATAAGTAACCGTGCAAAGATTTTTCTGCCTTTGTTTATAAGCTTTCGCCGAAACAATTTACCCTAAAATATTCGTGAACTGGAAATGGTGATGAAATCAATTGAATATCATATCCTATATGCTTTATAAATAAAAAATGATTTTATAAATCGCCGACCGATGGCTGCTTGATTAGCGCTCCTGAGCGGTGGGTCCCCGGTTCGATTCTCGGTTCGGGTATGAGTGCTACTTATTTTCTCTGTTCTCTCTGTGTTTCTCTGTCCTTTCATCTCTGTTGATGTATGAATGTGGCCCATCCTATAAACGAGTTTTGTGGTGGTAGGGCGCGGGCAACCCTACTTGACTCCATGACTTGGGCACCTGTGAACCAAGTCACGGATGTAATAATAAATGAGTAATGATAACGACAAATGAGTAGCAGTTTCTGACCGTGTTATGGCAAAGGATTCGTCCTCCAAGTACACGTCGTTGGAAAAAAAATGTTTTAAATATATTTATATCGAATAATTTTTTAATTATCTCAATATAATTATAAGGAATCTATTATTCGTATATTTATGTAATGCACTTTCTCTATATAATGAAATTTAAGCAATTTAAACAAAGTATAAATAGATAGATAGATGCATGTGTGAAGTACATTCTTCATAATTACATTAAAAATTTTTTAAGAAAAACTTATCTTTCCATCAAATTACCCTAGTTAAATAATTAAAGTTTTGTTGTGTTTGATATTTGATTCACTTATTAGAGGGGTCTTATTTTTTTTATTTCTAATAAATATACTTTCAATGAAAATAAAATCAAATTCCTATTGTTCAACTTCAGAATAGCTTCTCGAAAGAAATTACAAAAGTTATATTTATTAATTTGTTGTCAACGCTAGGAGAAAATATGTGAAGTAATTTAAAAAAATTATTATATTTTCCATTTTATTATATTTTTCTATATAATTATTTTCCATATAATTTTCCATTTAAATAATTCTATTTATTCGTTTCTTAAATAGCAAAAAAAAACCCTATTTTTAGCTCATTTTACAATTTAAATACTTCGTATAAAAAAAATCAAGAAATAACGAGTCAATTTACTTCAAAAATTTACTTTCATGCAAAGTGATATTTAAGAGAAATTTCCAATTTTTTTAAGTTATATTTTTTTATTTTTTACTGTATATTAAATAACCTTATTTCTCACTGTTTTAATTCAAATGAACTCTAAATACCAAAACAGCTCTGAAAAACTTTATCTCATATTGTTAACCTCTTACATCAATTTCCGAAAGAACCAATCATGTTTCGTAAATATGATTCGTGCATTGCGTGTTTTCTTAAGTTAAAATTAAACTGAGGAGTTTAGTTGTACAGCACCCGCTGTGTAAAAATCTTTCCTAGGAGGAGAACTGTGCAGCCGTTTTGTGTAGGCGACGCACGTTTCATGCTTAGGGTGATTATTAATAAACTGTACTTAATTTTTCAAATTTTAATTAGCAGCCCTGATTTATTTCTCTGACATGCAAAACTAGTATTTCCGGTTCTGTAAATAGCAGAGTTTTACGCCTATATTTTACCCACAAACTGTTGGACCGAAGGCAAGAGCGCTAACCATTCGGCTGCCAGCTCGGCTTTTCTATGTTTCGAAATAAAGACTTAACTTAGTTCAATTACGTAACCTTATCGAAAGTACATTCACTTTATTATTTTTTTATATTCACTTTATTATTTATTATTCCCCCCCCCTCCCATTTTCGTATCAAGTTTATAAAAATATGTATACATATTTTGCAAGTATAGTTGAAAGATAAATAAAACTTTTTGCGAGAATATTTATAGATCATTGCTAGTTTTTCTCAGCTCACAATATTTTTTTTTCGTATTTATTTTACCAAAATCATTAAGTACAATCTTACAATTAATTTGATTTTTCTCAAGTGCATGAAGCATATAAATAAACCTCTTAAAGACATTTAGTTCACAAAAAAGTGAGTTTAAAAATCAAAATAAATTGTCATTGATTAAATCATAAGTGAGACAAGATTTGACTAATTAAGTATAATCTTTATAAGTTAAGAGCAATTTTACTACTTAAATGCGATTCTTGGTTTAAAATTGCAGAAAAAACTACAACTCAAAATATACCGTGATAGTTTTTTCTTCAATTAATGGAATGTAAGCAATAACTTTTTTTATTTTATTACATTCATGTTATTCCACTGCCTTCAAATTTACCCAACTGCAAAAAAAGGGTTCGGTGTAGAAGAAAGTACCTCCTGGTTCACAGATAAAAATTGGCTTTAAAATTTAATTTCTATCAACTCTGGTATTTTCAACTGTTTCACTAACGTAATTTTAGGGTTGCCATTTTGTTATTCATATCTTGGCGTCAAAAATGTCTCTAAAAACCAAGAGATACCCGTTTGTAAGCCTTTACCTACAAAATTTTTTATCCTTATTTTAAATTTAATTACAAAACTTGAACTTAAAGGTAAAAAAATTTTATTCTTGATTCAAATAATCCATTCTAATTCAAATAAATAAAAATGAAACTTTTCAGAGGGAACTTCTTACCATTAAAATAGAAATTATTTAGTAATTTTTCTCTTTTAATAATTAAAACGTGTTTCTAAATTTAATCAAAACCACAAAATGAATAAATATAACAGGTGAAGAAAAAAGCTGTCAAATAGTTCGATAT
Organism: Latrodectus elegans; assembly: GCA_030067965.1. Classification (NCBI taxonomy): domain Eukaryota; kingdom Metazoa; phylum Arthropoda; class Arachnida; order Araneae; family Theridiidae; genus Latrodectus; species Latrodectus elegans. The sequence goes on along the minus strand of CM057821.1, from coordinate 78,237,345 downwards.
CAAAATATTTAAATGCGCATTATTGCTTGTCAATATATTTTAATATAGTTTGCTTAGTATAATTGCTAATTAAATGAATTTTTAGCTTTACAATTGAGTCTAAATATCAGAAAATGCTTCATTTTTAAAAGCGATGGCTTCATCAAGCTATTTTATGGCGAAATATAAATGAACAATTAAATAATTTTATTCCATACATTTACACTATTTGAGACACAAGTGCGAGACATCAAATAATAATGGTTTCACTTCACTTCATTAATTACATTCCATTGTTTTACAATTAGAGTATAAATGTATTTTATTAAAAGAAACTTCCAAAAGATAATTTTTCCATGATTATTCTATTGTTGCCATATTTATTTAGCAAATGTTCTAAAAGTAATTAGAAACAGCGGGAAATAAATTATTGTTCGTTTTGGAGCCCTTATGCTTTCTACCCTTTCCCATTAACAAAATAAATGAATTTCTCGTGAATGAGCCATTTTGCACAAACTTAACAGACATTCTAATCGGAGACGAAATTAGCTTCCAGTCAAACAATGCATCGAGTTAATGAGCCATTTAAAAGATATCGAATTTTACGAAATGATGATGGCCGCCATTTTATTCGAGCTACAGAAAGGCTTAAAGGAATGTGTTTTATCAGAAGAGTGTTTTTGAAGAATTGGAACGGAAAAGTGTGAAAAAATAGTCGAAACGATAAAAGGTAGATGAAGAACTTTAAATTTTGTAGAATGAATAAGTATGTTTACTAAAGTTTTTGAAAAAGGATTTATTCTCAGAAAGATGGCGACATAAATATATTGTTAGAATTTTTAATGTATGTCGTATAAAGATAAGAACAGCGTTTGAAAAGGACCTATTATAATTCGAATTGACGGCGCATTCATTTAATAGAATATCTATAAAAGTTAAATTTAAAAATGTGGAAGAGAGAGTATCAGTCTAAAGATATCTAAATCAATTATTCAATAAAAAATATTTCATTAACTAATGTGCTTTTAGTAGGGAAAAGAATGATGAAAAGAGAGAACTAATTAAATAATAATTTATTTTATCATATTATTTTTGTAAGTAGAAAATTGTGAATATCGAATAAAATAGCTTCTAATGTTTTTCAATTTTGCAAATTTTAGTTCAAAAATGCTTTTAGTGTTTCACTGTGTGTTTGAAAAAGTAATTTTTGTGAGTTTTTCAAATAGATTTACTTATTTGCAAATTACATCATATGTTAATCAATATTTTCATACGCAGGTATTACGTCCTCTTTGAATTTCTGTGTAAAATATATAAATATTTTGATATTATTTTATTTCGTCAAAATATTAATGATATTATTTTATATAACATCAAGCAAATTTTAAAAGGAATATTTTTTAATAGTATCTATAAGTTTATTAAAACGTAAAAAAAAAAAATTGATTTCATCGAATGACTATACAATAAGAGATTCACTGTAGTAGAAATCATAATTATTTCACAGTAATAATAGAAAATTACTATAAAATTTAAGAATTTTTAAAATTTTGGCTAGTAAAATTAAAATAAGAAATATAGTATAAAAATTTTTAAAAAAAAATTTTAATACAAATAAAATACATTCATTTAAAACAGTTTTATCAAATGAATTTATTAAATTAAAAAATTGAAATTAATTATTAAATTTAAATGAATTTATAAATTTAAAACATTTAATTTAATAAAATGTTTTAATATTTGAATTATTAGAAATTATTATTATTCAATTTCAAACAAAATATAATTAAGTAATTCGTATGACAATGGAAGTATTTTAAAATTTAAATAATATTTTCAAGAATTACAGGAATAAAATTGTAACTTTTATTTTTTTCGAATTTAATTCGATTATTATCAGAAAAAAAATTAATACTTCAAACAAATTTATAAGGCAAATGAGTCAAATTAAAATGTATGAATATCTCTAATTAAAAATTTCCCATAATGTACCATAGTTAATTTTCGCCTATAATGTTTGGCGAAGAAATCACAAAATTTTGCTCTATTTGCCTATTTTTTTCCTATACGATCAGTGACCATAATGCTCATTTTAGCCGGATTTTTTTATAGGCCATATCTGCTGAAATCATTTGTTTGAAAAATTTCATGATTTTAAAATATAGCCAAGTTCATTTCTGACCATTTATTACAAAAATCAATAGTGAAAATAACATATTTATATTACTCAATACATCTCTCCAAATAAATTGATTTCTACAATTATAAATTATTGAAATATGTATATTAACTGAAACAGCTGTAAGTTGAAATCAAATATAATTTATTCATGTACCCTATAAAGATTTTTGTATTACTCTGGATGCAAATTCTATAAGCAAATGAAAATTGTTTTGAAAAATATTGGAGTTAAAGAAGTTTAATTCAGTTTTAAAACTTTTGAAGAGGTTAGGGACTTATAATTCCACACACATTTTTCATTTTATCTCTGCAATTATCGATTAGTTTTCTTTATACATTATAACTAATAAAAGATGATTTTGAAAATAATGCAAGTTAAGGATGTATAATTCAAAGACAGTTTTAAATATTTTGAGACAAGGGCGGTAAAGTATATAATATCATTGTGTATTCGGTCATTTTCTGTGCATAGTTTCAGATTGCTTTTCTTTTATTGTTACATCTTCCAAACTAGTTTTTATTTTCTTTATACACACTGAAGTACAGGAACTATGAAACATGTGTGAGCATCTTGCTATTATATTTATCATAGGCTGATGGGATTTTAGTATCTCGAACTAAATAAATCATATATAGACTTAATCCTTGTATACGTAACACGATGAATTTGGCGACATTTGACCATAAATTTTTCGAGCTGTAGTTCTTGATTGGGCGAGATTTGATGGGTTATTACTTTTTAATCATTTGACATGTTTCTTTTTAGCATTTTGCATTTATGATTTGTATGCTTTTTTTCACGGTAAGTTTATGTATTTGCTAACTGGTGATAAAAGGTTTCTCTGTTTTTCTTACAATTTTCTCTGTTTTTGTTTTATGACAATTTATGGCGATAATCGAAATAACGTCCTTTCTCGGTGGCAACAGTTTGGCGCCAAGAGTCAGCGCCACATTTGACCGTTAGTGCTTTTTTCGAAAATCGCGCTCAACGTGTTGCGTATACTAGGATATTACCCATAAATATATAAGAAGGTCAATTTCACTAACAGAGGCGAAACTTTAATGCAAACAGCCTAACAATCGAAAGTGTTAGAAACCTTTTATTAACTTCTACAACGTTTTCCCTTCTGGGTGGGTATTTTCTTATATATAGAGGACCGCAAGGTCACGGGTCGCAAGGGAGAAAACCCAGAAAACATTCCAACATCTACATCAGCAGCCATGACTGTCTAGGATCTATTCCGAGATTTTTTCTGACAAAAGCCATCACCCCTCTATGTTTCATTTAACTTGAAAAATTTCTGAAGATTTTTCCATTTTCCAAGCGTAAACTTCGCCCAACAGAAACTTTTCCGCAAGGGCATACTGAATGCAGACAACAAAAAATTATGTTGTTTTCAACAAATTTCCCTTTAAACATAAAATATTTTAAAACTTTTTGATAGTCTTTAAAAAGGACGACTCTTTTAAAAATCTAACAGTAAGAGGTTGCCTTTGAGATCAGTAGCATCAATTGGCGTCTAAATCGCCAGCGCCGGCGGAATTGAATGTTGAGGTGTTTATTGACATCTATACCTCATTAGTATTTTCAATAAGTTATAACCAAAAAATAATTCTTCAGTCCAAATATAATGTTATATTTTATAAAAAAAAAAAAAGAGAGAAATTGTAATGGCAAAGCACACATCAGCATCTTTTTGATAAATCGAGTAATTATTTACTATTTAATAAATTTATAAAATCCTTAAACAAAGCTTTTAAAAGTGTCTAGAAATATTAATTTATTTTCGTTTTATTCTTAAAACGAATCCAAATTAAAAAGTAAAAAGCGCACCCTTTGGAAAATAAATCTACTTAAATGATTATAATAAATGTTTTGTTAGCAGTAATTACTTCTCCTCACCATCCATTTTATAAGTAATGAGGAAACAATTATAATGACCCCCTTGAGAAATAACTTCAATATCTTTTCTTGGTTATACCAAAATCAGAATGACGATAAAACAAATTTAGAAAATATTAATTTCACATAACAGACCAAATTGGATACAAAAACAAAAAACATTTGAAGTTAGCAGTTCTTTTTTTTTCCAAAATAGAAGTAAATTATTTAAAAAGAATTAGTCATGATAAATCCACTTTCATGAATTGAGTTTTGTTATTTTGAAATTACTAGCGTCAATTTACTAACTGATGATCCTGATAAAAAAGACAATGTTTTTTTCCAAATTGGTTTATTATTAAATAATTTTATAGTTCACTTGTATCATTTCTAAAGTTAACGGGTTATGATTTTAGAAATGTCTTTTTCAAAAATTGACATAGTTTTCCTGGCCAATCTGTTTTTAATTTTTAATTGTTATTTCATTTTTTTCAAATTAAAAAGCATCACTATATCCTCTTATAATGCAAATATAAACTTTTTAATGGCCAATTCTAAAATTATTTATTGCTTAAAACATTTTATAGCTTTGATATCATTTTAACAATATCTTTTTTAAAAAGCTATATACAAATGTTTTTTCATTCTTAAAATTGAAAAGCGTATGAATATTATTTTACGTTCAAGTTATATCCTTTTCTAAATCAACCTGAATATAATTTAATATTTTTCATATTTGGAAATTACTTTTTACAATATCAAAATCATTTTAACAATATATCTTTTAAAAGCTTGTAAAGTAATTATAGATAGTGCATATAAATTGTATATAAATTTCTATTTGAAAGTTTTCAAATTCAAAAGTGCCATTACATTTTTATCTTAAAATAAAATAAAATTCTTATTAATTTCAAAAAATATTTTAATTCATTATTGTTTAAAGATTGTACACGTTCAAGGTTACGTAGTCGAAGAGTACGAGTTATTATGTCCCTAATTATTCCAAACGCTCTTAAGTTTTCAGTTTCGCTAGAAAGTTTTAGTGAAATTTGGTGTTTTATAAATAATGAAAAAGAAGACTCAGTACGTAACTAAACGTATTTATTTGAGTTATAATTAAACAACACTTAGTTCACATTGATATTCAAAAAGTAATTTTTTTCTGAGGTTGATGAAAAGAGAAATTTTTTTGAATTAATCCTTATAGTAATTTTAGTTTGTAAGATAAGTATTTATATATAAAAAGAAAAAAAAATAGTTCTTTGTTGAAATATTTCTCTGCTGTATAAATCTCGAGATACTCATGTACACTCACTCCCTTTTTAAGAAAACAGTTTCACAAAAATATTCAATATACTTGTTAATATCTAAATTTATTTGACATGCATATTTTTTCTCACTAATCTGCTTTTGATTTTTAAGGAATTAATAATTTAAATAATAAAAGAAATAATTTTATTTATTATTATTATTATTTTTGGCATCCCTACATTCAAGTTCATAAATATTTGAAACTTCTTTTAAGAAATTATAGTTATGTTAACACATTCATCACATCTTGGACATTTATATGCGATTTAGAAATTAAATTAACTTTCACACAAAATTCAATCATATCACCGTTAGTATTCAATAATGCATGCACTCATGAAACTAAAATATCCCTCAATATTTATAACTAAATATCATACAAAAATGCATTCTTTATTAAAAAAAATCAAATATTTTTATATTTTAAAACAAAGCGATAACGTAAATTATTTTATTAATTTTTACTCTATTCAATCGCTTAAAATAAAAATCGTTTGCATTTATAAAAGTAAAATATTTCTTACATAGCTTAATTATAATTAATAATTAATTTTTAAATATTTTGTCAAAAATTATTAAAATATTATATTTTTCATTGAAGTTTCCAAAAATAAAAATTCAAAAAATAAAAATAAAAAAAAATTTTAATTTTCTGCAGATATAATTTTTTTCCCAAAAAATATCATTTTAATATATTTTAATGGAAAAAACTTTCGTCTGCGGATTATTTTTATTGTAGGAGTTACCATAGAATCGTAACCAATAAATGTGTAGTTCTAAAATCGCGCTACATTAGAAACCAATGAATAGGCACTTTAAATTCATTGTATTAAAAAATCCTTGTCGTCGTTATCTGCTGGTTTGACTCCACATTTTATTCTTGGCAATGGTGTGGGTCCAAATAAGATTCAACCATAAACTATACAAGAGAAATATAAGTTTTACTATCTTTTATAAAAGATAGTAAAACTTATATTTCTCTTCAAATGAAATGTAAATATTGAGTATATTTTTAAATCAATGTTATTAATTTAAATTATTTTCCCCGAAAATGTCTTTTAAACTCGTTAATTTCCCTTTTCGTTCAGTGGAAATAATTTTCCCAACAGCTAAATTTTCTTATCTTGGTAAGTATCAGCCAAATTCTACAGCACGTTAAACAATACCTTAGGAAAAAAGAAATCAGTTCTATTACAATTAGAGAAAAAAGACCTTCCTTATCTTGAAATACATTATTACACACAACCTTAAACGGAAACTATAATACACTATTTACAAGAAGAGCAAATGTTTCTTCAGAAAATAAACTACTATGAGAAATATGAGTTACAACAAGTACTTTTCAACCACGATTATTATTCCATACTCCCATGACACTATTCAATCAGTAAACTGTTCGAATAATTGATAAACTAAAATGGTTTAGAATATTGATATCTCTCTTTCTATTTTAAACAAATATAGTGATTTAAAAAAAGACATTTAAAATGCGTAAGCGAGAATGGCAATTTTATGTCAATATATGAATTTATACAAGAACCTGTTCATGAGAGATGGATTGTACTGAAAAGAAATACATGTGATTGAACAAATAGTACTTATCAATATATAATTATTTATTGTATTTCATTCTACAAATTATTAATTAGCACTTTAAGTCTTCATTTCAACTTATAGAATTATTTCTCTTGAAAATTAAATGTAAAAAATATTCTATCCTCAATTTAAACACGTAGAAAAGCAGACCATGAAAATCAATGAATTGAAAAACTTCTGAGCAAATGATATGTTTTACTGATGAAATATATTGTTAATTGGAACTTTTTTTCATTTTTCATCTAATAGATCTTACTTTCATGTTTTCCCATTTAAAACCCAAGAATGCATGATTTATAAACAATCAAATATTTCATCTATGAATGCGCTTAGTTTTTTACTTCAATTTTCTCAAAATTTTCTACAAGAACTATAAATATATTTATATTAAGCTATTTCAAAGCCCTGAAGAGATTTCACTATGAAAACGATTTTTTCATAGTTAATGATCTCTTACATACAGTAATATGCTCTCTACGATAATAATACAATCATCTAAATTATTGTTTGATAAAAACATAAACTTACTCAAATTGTTTCAACCTCATAACTATCAAAGGGATATTATTTTTAAATTTGAAATACATGACATTTAGAGTACCTTTTGATAATACATTGTGGACTTTTTAATGGTCTAGGGCTGTATTTTAACATCAACTGCATAATTACATTCTAAGAGGGATTTTTCATTGGTAGTTGGCCATATTCGCGCTTCGCAAGAAGGAAACTTGGAAAACTCTCAAGTACCCACCCCAACAAATGTGCATGTCGGAAGTAAAAATGCAACACCCACCTCCCATTGTTCAACAGTGGCTGGGATCGAACTTGAGACTTCTCACTTTAATGAACGTTTTTTTGCTGATAGGTCAGGATAAGACCTTAATGAAGAATTAGAAGTGATTGCCGGCTGGCAGTTTGCTGAGGTACCTAGTTCTAGTGAACCTCAACCCTCATTGGCTATCTAAAAATGAAACTAGGAAGCTATATCATGATCTGATTGGTGTAACAAGTAGAAGTATTTTTTTTAGAAAAGCTAATTTTTGATACAGAGTAATTAAAAAAAATTTTAAAAAATTAGAAATTAAACTTGGACATTTTTGGATAAAAATTAATTTATGAAATGAAGAATTATGAAATATCACTACAGAATTTGGATGTTGGAATTTTTATTGAGATAACGGCAGTAAGCAAAACATTTGGTATTTCTAGAGTATAGTTTCGGTATTTTAAAAACAACCCACACAATTTCCGAATCTAAAATCTTGCAATGATTTAAAAAAAGAAAAAAAATGCGTTTTGAGTGTAGCTGACTGTCATATAATGATTAACTGAATATATATATAATTACAAAACCTTATTTATTATATTGCATACTTAAAAAATTAAAAATCTTTATGTGTGCAGTGACTTTTGTAGAATATTTTTTACAATTTTTTATTCAATACATTTTCAAAAAATAAAGTTTACATTTGATTTTAAAATATTTAAAATATTCACCTACGCTCGATGCAATTTTTTCTTAAAAATTTTTTTTTTAATTTTTGTTTCTAGGTAAATTATGATGTAAAAACATAAAATTAACCAAAATTTTAATTACATGTAGCATACACTTTGTGAAATCGATTATTTTCTGGTAAATGTTAATGAAATTTTAACAAAACAGATAAAACTCTACAAAAAATAGCAACGCATCAGTTATATTTTAATTTTGATCATAAGGTTCACACGACAATATTTTTTGAAATGAAGCAAAATCTAAGAAAAATAATCAGAGATAAAGAAAATATGGTAAAAAATATACAGCAATATGGATGGATATTTTAAGAATTTTTACTTTAAAAATAGCTGTAAATGAAAAAGGTCTTCATGTATATTCTAAATATCGTTTCATTTCATAGGTGAAAGCACTTAAAACATGCAGACGAAGCTTCATACAAACATCTTCATTATTACTTACGATATCGTCTTAACGATGGGCAGGGGGTGTGGATATGGTATGGAAAACAATGTTTTGAGAAAATCTCCTTTAAAGTGATAGTCTCGCTTATGATTGCAACTGTAAGCAACTGCATGTATAAACCAACCGCATCTATAAGCCAAATACCGGACTTATACTAATAGCAATAAATCAGCACATTAAAGAAAAATATAAATTAAAAATAATAAAATAAATATGCCACTTTTCTTTTCCACTTCCGGTTTGAGAAAGCAACTTCCTGTTTCATTTTTCAAGACTCGACGTATTTTAAAATTCTAGTTACTTAATTTTTATTTGACAATCAATGAAACTAAAAACTGTTTTGAAAAATAATTCTAGAAAACAAAAAAGTTCTGAGTACAAAATTCACAAATAAAAAAAATTGATTCATGCAGTCAAAAATGAACTTTTCAACGTAAGCGGATACCTTAATACCGTTTTGATAATAAAAATAAATAAATAAAAAAAAACAAATAATAAATATTATAAAGTAATTGTTAACATGAAATATTTATTTTTATTAATACATATCTGTTATTTTATTGCAATTCATAAATGTACGAATAATTCTGACAGGAACTGAATAGTGTCATTTTACTTTCTGTAAAATATTTCTTCGAAATAATTAAATTTTTGTATATTCATATTTCCATTGGAGGTTTATATACATTTATTTCAAAAATGCATTTTCATTGTGATTTTTTTAATTTTGATAATGATATAGTGAACAGCGTCAAATCAAACTAAAGAAAAAGTGTTAATTTAGATGCAGATGATTGACTTATTAGAAATATTTCGATGAAAATTAATCGATTAAAAAGTGAGTTTGAAAATGTTTTAAAAGAAAAAAGGTCGATAGTGTCGGTTAAAGAAAGGAGGATCAAGTACTAAATCTTCTCGAAATACAATACCTATTTTATTCTACAATAGACACTCGTATTTACGAATCTCTAAATAACGAACACGTACGATTTTATTAAATAGTGCCTAGTCCGAACACTCACAGCATATACACATAATTTTAACTCCCATTTGCGAGCTAAAATTTTGAAAAATGTCTATTTTGCGAACTTTCGATTCTGACAAATAGATTTCTTTCCCGTTTTTTATTATTTTTTAATGATCTTGTATTTTTTATTTGATTCCTTTTATATAACACCTGAGATCTTGATTCATTCTTGAACTACGAAATGACACATGCAAGCGATCCAGGCATTGTGAAAACAATAGTCAAAGACACGTGAATGTAAGGCATTTGATGAGAAAGGCGAATTCGACTCCTATCCTCATAAGAAAATAAAAAGTGGGTAAAAACTCGCACGTTAGTACAAAGAAAGTGTTAAACTAAGATATCCTGTGCTACCTAAAGTTTATTTTTAAATTTTTCGAATATAAGTGTGATATGTACAGTAGAAATATAGGATGGTGAAGGTATTGAGAAAATAAAGAATGAGAACGGAAAAGAACTTTTAGATGTCGAACAAGAAACTGTATTGCAGATGAACAGGACTAAAGAACTGTTTTGAAAGAAAAAATTGATTTTATACATTGAAAAAAATGGAAATAATATTTTTAAAAGTAGTTTTTAAATAAAAAAAAAAGATAAATGATTATTTTGTCTTATTTTTATCAATAAAGTGAAAGTATTGTTTGTAAGTATGAATCTTATTTTACATGTTTCTTTCAGTTCATTCTAAATAATTCTTTCTTATAATATTAAATTTATAAATAAAAGATCGTTTGTTAAAAAAAATCAGATCTTAATAATCTGATATATTATTTTTCTATTTCACGTTCTTCCATTTTTTTAAGAATTGTTTGACCGGTCCCAACGATTATTTCATAAAAGTGAACGCCTACTGTTTATTCAAAAAAATATTTCCAGTGAGAAATAATCTTTCCGGAAGCTCGTTTTAGCAAACGATTTTATTCAAAAATGGATATTCAGAGCGAAATTTTCGCGGGTTGCAGCTGCACTGTGTTTTGACGATCCGTATTGTAGAACGATTGATAGTTTGGCATGGCTAGAAGCAAGCCATTTTTAGAACAAATATATAAGAAATGAGTTACCCTCGCTTCAAACTAAATTTATATTCGAACGCACTAGCAGAAAAATATCCAAAATATGTAGCAAGAAATATCTGCCAGACAAATTGCATAAGTGTTTCTTTACAAGTATTACACTATATCTACTATTTTGAAAATTCTTTTAAAAACTATGACGTCATTATGTTTAAGAACATTTATAGAAAACCACCTCTAAAAAATAAAGTTTCAAAAACTGTTACGGAAAAAGAGTATTGTTTTTAGTGTGTGACTTTGCTAACAATCTTATGAGTCTTTAATTAATAACATATTCATATTTATGTCTCTCTGTTTACATATTCTTTTTAATTTTTTCAAAATTTAGTATTTATCAAAACTAAAGTAAATTGGATATAGCTCACATTATTGTTTATATTAAAAAAGAATTTTAACTTCTTAAGAAAATAAAATTCCGTTATAAATTATAGCTAATTACAATGTTTATTTATATTATTGAATAATACAATAGAATAAGTTAAGTAGTGACTTTTTGTAATAACTAAAAATATATTAATTCATTATTTAAAAATATGTTATTTGAAATAAATTTTAACTTTAATAATTTTAAATTTTTATTTACAATTATTTAAGATAAATTTAGTAAGTTTAAATAACTAAATAAATTTATCTTAAATAATTTAGTAAACTTTTAATTTATAAATTAAAAATATTCAAGCTATTTACCGCTATGTTTGTTTTAAACTTTTTAAGGACTTGAGTGATAAACATTTAGTTAAATACATTGTATAAAACACTGAATCTTTCTTTTGACTTTTAGATTATTTTACACAATTTAAATATACAGTATACCAAATTTATTGTATCTTTCTACATTTATCGATCTTTAAAATTTTGTTCTTAAAAGTTAAAGTGACATAAAACATTTTTTTCATTCTAATGTGTCAAAATTATTTAAAGATGTTATATTTTTCATAAATCAATATTATTTTATTTTTTCAGAATTTTTCAAAATCAGGAAAAATAGGAGTTTTAAAATTTTAAATCTGAAATAAAATTATTTTACATTGTTTTATGCGATTTTTAAATAATAATCGTTTTTAAAATTAGATTTATATAAGTATTTCTTTCCAAAACTATTTGTTTATTCCCTAGGTATAACAAATTTGATTCGAATCAAATACTTCTGTATAAAATACTTTAAAAAAAACAATTTTGTTACTGAATAAATTTTACGCGCGTTTGATAAAATAGTGTGTATTATTTTTTTTATCAAACGATTATTATTAGCGACATGCATTGTTTTGTTTAATTATTTGATTTAAAAAAGTTTTATACTTAAAATTAAATATTTTTAAATAATTTTTCGCATATTTCTTTTAAAACGAATTTAAAAATAAAAAGTATACTGAATTATAAAAGGGATTTTATATTTATTATACGTTAATATGTAATTATAACAATCCTACCTTTGGTATAATATCGACCCCAAAAAATGAATGGTGGTGAATTTAGGTGAAAAAAGGAATTTCTTATCATTTGTACAGAATATAAAGTTGTTTATTAACTTTTCAGCACAAACGTTAAAATTAAATATTTTTATTTTAAACGATTTTCATAATTTAGGTATATTAATATTGTATAGATTAATTATTAACAATTCAACATTACGTAATATTTAATGTTATACTAGAACTCCTCCTTAATCAAAACCAACATTTTACTAATTAAATTTCTGTATTTATTTCAAAAATTACCTGTTTAAAGAATAATAATGTTATTTGCAAAGATAATCGACCTTCGTATTTTGATAATTTTATTTTTTAAAAAGTACGATTTCTTTTTAAATAACATGGTTTCCATTCCCTTCAATTCTATGAAAACGCAATAATCAAATTTTGCATACTCAAGAAAATGTTATTCAAAAAACTTTAAAAAAAAAGTTGAACTATTAAACTTTTATATTCATCACTAAATCATAATCTTAATTTTAATGGAAAAAAGTTCCCCTTTTTAGAGCGGAAGTTTCATATTTTGATAATTTTAAGTTTATTTATTTTTTTAAAGTACATTTCTTTTAAAATTATATATTATGGTTTACCTTCCAATCAGTTTTATAAGAACCCAACAATTATAAATTATATATATATGTATGTATATATATTCAAAGAAATTTGAAGAAGCTAAACTGGTAAATCTTTATATTCATTATTGAAAGATTGTTTTTAAGATATTTTCATTACTTATTGTTTCCCAGTTCTCCAAGCAAAATAATAAATAGATATAACGATATCTTTACGCCATAATTCGTTTTGGAAATCAAGAATTTTATTGAAATTTCAAATTGGAAACAGAATAAAACAAATTCTTAAACATTGAATAATTAATTAATTTCTTAAGCATTAATTATTTTTTTAATTGTATGGGAACTTTTATTTACGTTTTAATAGAGCTTTAGGTAAATTTATCGATTTTCTCTCGTCCTTATATAGCATGTTAATAATTGGTAGTATTAGCAATTCTAAAATTAAAAGACAGAATATTAATCTTGGGATTTATTCAACGTTAATATTGAGTAATCATAAACATTCTAAAATAATTTCATGGGAATAATCAAAAATTCAAGGACTAAGAAACCAACAATAGTTTAATCAGAAATGTAATATTGAATTCTAATAAAAGTATTGTTTTCGCAGATAGGAAAAATATTTCATTCATACATATTTATGATAGAACTCCTCCGATATTTCTTAGCAAAATCATATTACTATCCATACATCCCCAAGGAAACAGATTATTCATTATCCTCAGAACTAAAAATATGAATCAGAACTCTGCAAAAGTGGGATTTCTGCGATAGAAGCAAAGGCGAAAACGATAATTTTAATAATTCCTTAATTAATATAAGGGCAAAAAACAAAATAAATTTTCGACTCCTTAAGTTAACTGTAACGAACAAGATACACAAAATATCTAAAATATAATATAGTTTATATATATATGTATCTATGCTATAAAAAGAATGTATGTTTATAAACATAGAAAGAAATAACTTATGCTATGTACTGACATACTACACAATATATATATGGTAGTATATATAAATATATATATATATGGTAGGTAATACTAAAATAAAAACCCACAAAACTTTTATAGTTTTATATTCATACATACATATATATGTGTGTGTATATATATATATATATATATATATATATACATATACATAGAATATATAACTATGTAAAAGGATATATGTTATAAAATGCACGCAGAAAAAGAACTTACGGCACGAAATAACATAGTATAGAATATATATATATATAAATATATATATATATGCATACATGTATGTACATATATATATATAAGTGTTTGTATAAATGCTAACACTCGCTTTATTTTTCCAATAATGTGAATTTTATCACATTTGTTCTATATATAGGCCCAAATGTATAGCAAAATTCATTGATTGTGTTCATAGGAGAAGATATCTATTGTGTTGAAAGATAATTCACTGCAAATGGCTCACCTTCTATTCCAAGTGATCACGAGAAACCCCACATGTCTTTCGGAGCGTACCGTCCCTTCTCGATTTTCCAACAGAACTCTTTCTGAGGGCACACTCTCCGGGCGCCCCACCCCGACTCAGTAGCGCAGAGAGCACTTACAGGCCTCCCCTCGGGACCGCCCTGCACATGAAGCACTCGCAGCACACTTATATCCCAGGGAATCTTCCTGACCCCACCGGCACTCACACGAACACACACCCTCCACTCGAAGATCGTTTGCTGTTTATTCTCCGGATCGCCCTTCGCGATAAAATAAAAACAAATGCGGGAGCACTGTTCCCCTCACAGTCTCGGTGACCAACTGAATCTGCGAGGGCGTTCTCCCGCGCGCGCCCTGCCAGGGCCTGCGGCCGATAGAGGGCGGCGTGGTGCGAGATTATGGAATCGCACGTGGAGGGAGTGAGAGAAGAATTTCGGATGAGGGATGCCGAGCGAGCATCATGCTCCAGGAAGGGAGCAACAAGTCTCGTTAAATATATAGATTATTTTATTTGCGAATAGCTGCTGATGGACATTGTGCTGTATTTCCCAGCAGATAACAGAAATGCAGTTGCGGTCTCCATATAATAATCTCAAATGGAAATTCAATCGAAAATTAGCTAGACTAATCGGTTGCCACAGAGAAAAGTATAAAAATGAAAATATTTCTAATTTCGCGATACAATTTATTCACAAAATTCAGAATAATAACATAGTAAATGGATGCACATTCTGTTGCGACTAAATAAACATTCGAAATGTTTTAAAAGTAATAAGAAACTTTTCGAGCTGAAGGTGAGTATTACGATTACTGGTCCCTAACGGCGATCAACAGCCAAAGGTAACAAAACTGGGATTTTTTTCCCCTAGCCAAAAAATTTACTAAAATCTGTTAATTTCCAAATATAGGTTGAATCTTAATTGTGATGTAGGACGGATAATTTTAAATCTATCATATTCACAATCGTATAACTTCAACTTTCACCATTTGCATTTTTAAATTTGGTTTTAATATGTGAAAATTCAATGGTATTCGCGCGATATCATTGTAATTTGCAATGTATTTCACTCGGAATAAAACCACTCAAGAAATAAAAATAAAGGTAAGAATTTTATTCATATTATATTTTAGATAAAGTTTGAATATATATCTTTTAAGGGTTTCACACTATAAAGAGAGACAACAAATTCTGTTCATTAAAAAGTTAACGTTGGATAACACAAATCACTTACAATATTTTCTCATAATTCATTTATTAAATGTGTTTTGTTATTTTGCTGAGAGTTCTTATATTTTTTGTATCAAAATTCTCCTTTTAATATTTTGCCCAAAAATTTCAAATATTCTTAAATTTCATCGTAATTTTGTAGATTTATAAAATGGTATGTCTTATTTTGCGTAAATTGTGATAAAATGTTTTTTTGTATTTTAATAAATTTTATCGTTTTATTTAAAAAGTAATTTTTAAGAATTCTTAGATATTGCATAAAATAATTTTTAAGAATTAATAAGTAATTTTTAAAAATTCTTAGATATTACTTAGAATTCTAATTACGATCATTTATATTTTGAAAATATAATGTTCAATGTTTTTTTAACTATGACTTATTTATTTAATAGAATTCATATTAAGAAAAATCTCTATTTGAAAAATCTTATAGTTCATCATTTTATACAATTACGTTGTGAAATTTCAGGCATTTCATTTTTTTTATAACAGGTTTTCTTGAATTTCTGTTTTACAATATTTTTAAGCACATTTAATAAATTCTTATCATGTATAATTGTGTTCTCATTATAGGTTTGGTTGGAGATTTATAAATATCTCATATCGCTAGAATTTACTTAAGAATTACATCTCTAGGGTTAGAGCGATTTAAGAAAATATGCTATACTTTTCCAATTTTTTATATTTTGTTAAATTTAAAAAAAAAACAATTAACCTTCAGTAAGGTTGCTGACAGAATTCCGATTCTTACGCCATCCTCAGCCTGACTGGTGGATAATCGCCAAATATCAACAGCTTAAATGTATTTAATTATACCTAAGTTAGTTTTTTTTTTTCTTAAGGCCTTAATAAATAAGGGAGATTTTTTTAATTAACAAATGTAAGAAGTGAAATTTTGGTACTATTTCACTGCGTCTGTGCTAATCTTGCGGAAGGGACATTTTTGACGATAGCATATAGAATACACTTAAACAATTATTTTTAACTTCGACATTAATATATGTTCTTCCAAAAAGTAAATGGTCAAAAAATTTTCTGACAAAAAGTTGCAATTTGTAATATTTTATATCAGACTAGTTATACCATTTGACAATTTTATCACTAGCACTGGCGAAATGGAAAAGTACCGAAATTTTTTACTAGTGTAATGAAATTTATATTTATAAATTTGATAGATTAATATTTTATAAAGATTTTAGGTTAATTTATAAACATAAGTATTCAATGATGAATAAAATTAAATTTTATATTAATGTTAGTTAGCTATTTCGTTGTTTAAATGTTATAACTTTTCTGGTAGATGGAAAAAGGGGGTATGTTTAATCCTCTGAATCCCAGGAGACGTGGAACATCCAGAGCCGGAGGACTCAATTCGCTCCATCTTCACTTACTAGTTTCAGCAGGGCACTATGGAATGGCTTTTCATCCGCAGGGGTTGTTGGCCCTGCCAGGAGAAAACTTCCGAGGTACTTCGGCCAGTGCTTATCCCTCACCACTTTGAGACAACTAGTAGGACTTGAGGGGATCGTTAACATCTAGTTCCTGACTGTTTTAGAGATCTGGTCAAATCTACTCCTACTACTTCATCTTGATGTTCTCCTTCGACTCATGGCTGGTATGGTGGCAGGCAACCAAGAGGTCCTGACACTTTTAAGGGTAGTCGTGTGCAGCAGACAGCTTTTTCGAGACTCAAAAGTGGAAGCCTCATAAGACTCGTAAGTCTTAGAAATAATTAAGGTGACAAGATCTTCCCTGTGTACAGAAAATGCAACATCGCGTATTTTACCCCTGATCACCTGCTTTCCTGCTTAGGACTTGAAAAAGAACTTATTTCGAAGTCCTCTTCTTGTTTTGGACTTTTTATCAGTTCTTGGTTTCGTAGAACTGGTTTAGTCTAATATCTATCCAGATAGGATGAGAAGCAGCACCAAATGTTATAATTTAAATTTTCTGACTTAACGTAATAATAAATGTCCTATTAATATTAATTATTTGGAAAAAGAAAAATTTCTTAAATTACGATATATATATATATATATATATATATATATACATATATATATATACCATTTGGGCTACAAGGTGCAAACGTGATGGCATTATGTATACATACATAACGGTGCAGGTCAGACCCAGATTATATCTTTAGGTTAACGGGTTTGAAATATTCGCCCATCACCAAGTGCCTAGTAATTTTAAACATCGGCCAGGTGACGAGGTCACACTGAGCTGAAACCCTTCTCTCCACACCAGCAGAAGGACTTAGGACGTTACATATTAACATGGATTACATATTAACAGGACTTAGGACGTTACATCCAACCCACGTAGTTCCAGCCACCCAGTCAAGGGAGAATGTGGTCACCCTCCCAACCACTGCCCGCGGCAAATGATTCTTAACTTTACTGATCTTAACGGGAAGCGGGGTGAAGCTGCTGAGTCACTGGAGCTCTGACATTTTATACAGAGGAGCATCCAGTGGGTGTACAATTTTACCCAAAAGTGAAAGGATAAAGAAACACACGCATAGAAAGAGAAAGGAGCATTTATGCCCGAACAAAGATTCGAACCCGGGACTTACTGCTTTGAAGTTAAGGACGCTAGCCACTTCGCCATTGGACGACGATGCAAAAAAAAAAAATCGAAAAACCATTGTTTGTTTTACCACATGGCGATGCTTCAGCAATGGTAAATAATTTGCTGGTGAAAAAATTGGTCAATTCATCTCTTGGTCTAGACCGAGAAGTGGATGTCAGCTTCGCCACGCAGTTCACCATTAATTAGAGCATTGTTTCTCTACTGTTCACGATTATTTTTAAGCTACTCACCTATTTTAGACTATCACTTGCTGAAAATAGGCACTTGATCTTTCTTGAACTTTTATAATGTATATATATGTTTTGAATACTCAATTTTATTTGCTTTCCTGTCCAATAAATAAAAGGATTCTTAAATCATCTATGTATGACACTATCACAAAAATAATTTCTTTAACGAAATTCTAATCACAACCTTTAAAAATATTTCTTCATTTATTTCTCGATATTTGGCATGGAGTTCAATATTCCGTATCTATCGATAGTGTGTATCGATTGTATTCAATAAGAGTTTACAAAGTTTTATTTATCTTGTTGAAGAATTACAAGTGAACCGAAGTAACATTATTAGATGATAAGACACTGCCGTATAATCCATCGTGCCTAAATCTGAATTTGGTCGGGTTTTTTGGCAGATATCCTTGTTTATCTGGCAACCTGTGTTTGTATTACTTCATACAAATCGAGAATAGTAAGAATTATAAAGAAAATTCTGTTTTGGCAACCTAAGCATTCACACACACACCATTTCGTGGAAATTTAGAGCATTTTATTACATTTTTGCGTATTATTTTACCCACCATTTTATTCCATTTGTGGATTTTATTAAAAAATTTTGTGAAAATAGTTCGTCTAAATTTTTTTTAACTTGTTCTGTAGATTTCTTGATCTTTTGGATATTTATATTCCAAGTTAGCTATTTTTTTCATTACATTGAAATTCTTTTTTTATTCGGTATTAATTGTTTAAAGTTACTGTTTAGAATTATGTCGATATATCTTTTTTTTAGTTTATGTATGCCATATATATTTTTATTTTTAATAGCATTAAGATGAAATATCTTTTTTTTTTAATTAATTGTTAATTTAATGTGTATTTTATAAATTTACATTTGAGAAAAATTCTATTTCTAAATTTTCTTTCTTAAAATTATGAAGTAAAATTTAAGTTATATTTTATGTTTCATTTTTTCCCAAATGTTCTTTTTTTTTAGAATTTATATTTACATTTACGAAATGAATGTTCTTATGTTTTCTTTTCTACAATCCTACATTTAAACTTTGTACATTTACGCTTTTTATTTATCAGCTTTAGATTTAGATACGTAAGCTTTTTTCAGGAAACTTTAAGCACAAAGCGCTTATATGCTCAAATAATTTCTGCCTTACATTCGTCAATAAATTTAATACTGTTTTAGTTCATAAAAATTAATGCCTGAGATCCGTAGTAGTCATAGATGCTAAACGATGTTTTTTCGGTCTCAAAACATACTTGAAGTCTAACTTCATGAGTAGAAAAACGAAGACTCTAATTTACGAAAGCTTAATCGGACCCTTTGTTACACGCTCTGCTGAGACCCGGGCACTGACAGAAAAGGGTAACATTTCTATTCTCATATATAAAGAAAAATATATATAAGGATTCGGAGGATTACATTTGCAGGACACCTAGCAGAGGGGTGACAGAAGAAAGATCTTCTCGGTCAGAGCTTTCGGCAACCGAAAAAGAGGGAGAAAGAACTTTAGGTGGCTCGATTGTTTGGAAACAATTTTTTAAGAATTTTAAAAATAACTAGCTGGATGTCATGGCCGAGGATAAGAGATCTTGGAATTAGATTCTGAGGAAAGAAGGGCACATCCTAGACCGTCTGGTCATTGAAGAAGAAGTAATTCAGAAAACCGAAATGCGTATTTGAAAATATTTCTGAATTGTGATCAATATGTCGCCAAACATACGATTTTGCACGAAGTCTGGAAAATTTATCAATTTTGCTTACATTTAAGATTTTATTAGACTTAACTCAGTCAGATTCTTTTCCTCCCTTTACACTGAGTATTCAGTTTATATTAGATTGAATACTTTACGATACATTGCTTTGCTGCGAAACTGCGTTTACTGTTTCGCGTTTCGTTGGAAAAAAATGGAAACGTGATTCATTTGTTATTTAGCAACCACTGCTTTCAAAAGGAGACTGCGGTGGCCTGGTTGGTTAGACCATCGATTTCATTATCGAAAGGTATTGAGTTCGAATCTCAACTTAATCGAAGATCCGCATGCTCACTAAAGGCGGATGGGGCACATTAAAATTCGGCGTGGTCACAATGTCCTCCAAATGAAATGATACCTCTAGGAATTGGTAGGCAAAGTATTGGAGGTCTTCTGTTTAGTCCCTGCCTCAAAATCACGAAGACTCCACCTGGCTGCTTCTAATTGATAGAGCCCAACTCAGGGCTAGCTACAGGAAAGCATGCTGGGGCAGCAACAACTACTTTCATAAGAAGCAATATGAATAATTTATATCATTTTAATTGCCTTTATAATATAGATGAAAAAGAAATTTTACGAAAAAAATATTGGATTAAATTTTAGTCATAGTGTACAGATAAAAATTCATTTCATTATACATCAATTTCACGGAACTGATTTATATCATGTGCGTAATAGATGTAATTGAAATTTCAAACAATTTTATATGGATGATTGATTCAACTAAATGCTGTGGTATTAAAAATTTCTTTTAATTTCAAAAGATTTATAGAGTAGCTTTCCTCGCAGCATAAGCAACTTTACAGTGAATGTGATTCTACTTTGTAATTATGATTTAAATTATTTACAAATGCTCTAATCAAAATGCCAGAATGAAATATAGTTTTTGTTATAACTTGCCTAAAGAACTACAAACTAATTTCATTCCATTTTTTTTTTCAGTTTAAGATGGGCAAAATTTCGGGCAAACAGAATTAGGATTTTATTTACACTGACTAATTTATGCTATCTTAACCATCGCACTAAGTTATTACAATTTTATGCTGCGTTGGATATGACAGGAATATGCAATTCTCCGAACCAGGGAATGTCTTTTTTCTTTATTAAAGTATCACGATTCTTTTGTCTAAAATATCCATTAATGTTTGATTAATCTCTCCTTCAGGAAAAGTTAATCCGTTTGTTTCGAAACCATCAGTTTATTATAATTCAGAAATCTTTTCCATTAGGGAGAGTTGTTTCTATTTAAACATAGCTTATCCATAGATATATTTTTTGTCTCTTCTAATACATGCACATATAGCGGTGTTGGTGAGAACCGGACTGTACTTTAAAGTTAAGGGGTTTGGAATACTATCCCATCACCAAGTGCCTCATAATTTTGATCCACGGTCAGGTGACGGGGTCGTACCTGAGACAGCACCCTCCTCTCCACATCCACGTCACACCAGCGGAAGGACTTCAGGCGTCACAGATGAACGTCCCCAATCTACGGAGCTCCACCAACCCAGTGAGGAATGATGCTAGGGGTATAGCAATCTATACGCCCAAAGGAAAAAGACTATTGGTCAGAAATAAAAATTCACCAAAAAAAAAAAAAAAAAAAAAAAAAAAATTTTTCAAAATTTTAGTTAGTACACAAGAGTTAAAATTATCATTATGTCTATGGTATCAGGGTAGAGATTAGTCACTAGTTCGTAAAAATGAGAGTATATTGTAATAGTAAGAGAATACCAAGAAAAGTTGTAGCATTTCGCTGTGGCTTACTAATAATGACCTAATAATTCCGAAGATGAATCCATAAAACGGGTTACAAGCATCGGAATTTAAAAAGCAATTATTGTGACCTACCAAATATGGTAAAACATTTGAATATCCATCCTGTGTTTCCCACCGAAGAGTGGTTTCGTAGATAATGAGCCTAATTCCAGTATCCAAGGGATGAAACTTGGAAAATTCGAAAATGGTCATCCCTGTAAATGTTTCTACAAATGCCAAAAATCAACATCCATCTCCCGTTATTTAACAGTAGCTAGAATTGAACCTAGAATATCATGTTCCGAAGAAAAGTGTTCTTATTTTTATTGTTGATATTTGAGTTATAAGATACTTAAGTAGTAATAGCGTATCGCTTTCGAGCAGCTTTCATAAGAAGTGGGCATGTTCTAATGAAACAAATAAAAAAAAAACCCTCAAGCAGCTTCTTCGACATGCATACATTGCGGTACAGGAGAATCTCGGACTATACATCAAGGTTGATGAGTTTAGAATAATGGCCCATCTCCAAGCGCCTCATACTCTTAAACCACGGTCAGGTGACGAGGTAACACCTGAGCTGACACTCTCCTCTCCACATTCATACCACACCAGCAGAAGGATTTTGGGAGTTACAAGTTAACTGAAACACGACCCCAGTAACACATTGAGGGTGAATGTGGTCACCCTCCCAATCCCTGTCCGCGGCAAATGAGGCTTTACTACGACTGTGGTATAAGTAAGAAAACAAAAAACATACCATAGTTCAGTTGTAACTATAATGGAACGTAGGGCCTTCTATTCTGCAAAGGTGCATTGCAATTTTAATGACAACATAATCTATGACTTCTTTCGCTGACTTTTCAAATTGTTACTGAATGACCTATAAACTTAAAGACTATCGCCGAAGGCTGAGACAAAAAGTGCTCTGCCTATAATAAATAAGATTCCCCAGAGGAAGAATTTCTGGGCTTTTTGCTCCATTTGACCTTCGTTAATACCAAGACGCTGAGTAATTGCATCGCATGCATTCCTTGCGCGAGGAATAAAATAGACAGTGCTCCTCGATCTTTTCTGTAAATATACTCTTTATATACAATTCTCGATCCTATAACTATTTGAGCAAACAGGCTAATAAAATTTCTTTCTTGTATTTCACCATGAATATATTTAAGAAAGCAATCCGACGCGATGAAATAATTCATCCTATTTTTCACATAAGTATTAAGATTTCTTAATAAAATGTATTATTTTCTTAACTTGTTGGGAAAACAAAAAGAAACACTTGTCTGCGATATGAATCAGGGTTATCTTTCACCGATAAATTTTATAACAAATGTTAGGATTATTTGGTTAATAGATTGTGATCCTGGATTTTCACCCGAACAACGTTCAGAGCACTTTTTTTAAATACACTGCATATATACATTGTAACCATTTTTTCTTATTCAACTTTAGAAAATATTAATATTGAGCTACTAATATTTGATATATGCCAATATTATTCTTCAGAAATGGTAAATATGTATACAATTTTAAGCATTTTTTAAAAAATTTCAAAAATGCTACATGAAAAACTATTAAACATATTTGAAAAAAATTAATACCAAATAATCTATATGCTGTTATCTAGAGCATGTACCCAAATTTTAAGTTTTTGTTAAAAAATATAAAAATTACGGTCAATTGTGTGAATATTTATAATGAAATTTTAGCCACATTTTCTATGCCATTATACGAATAGCAGGCCATAATTTGGGAAATATTTAAGTGATTAGAAAACAATATACAGGCCATGCTCATGAGAAATTTCATAATGATATTATAAAAGTATTTTGAGTTATCATTTTTGAAGCGTCCAAATTATAGGCAAAAGCCAGTTCTGAGAAAATCGCATTTAAAGATTATAGTATTGCGTCTTTATAAAAAATTCTCATATTTGCTGATTAATTTTTTTATTTGATTTGCTGATTGATTTCCGGAAGAGTAATTATTTTATGCATCTTTTAAAAGCCTTCTAAATTTATATTTCAAAATTAAATACTTTTTAAACTAATTTTTAACATTATTCTAGCCCTTTAAACGCCCATCTCCGGTGCTTTGAATATGTCCACTTTTGGTTTCCTAATCTTTACGAAATACTTTATATTTCGGAATCTAATTAACGTAGAGACAAAAACTAACCTGTTTAAGAAAGCTATTTAAATTCCTTATTTAACGAAAGAATAAAATTAATTTATATCATTTTTAGTCCATATTGACACTTTCAACATGTACGGATACCTTAATAAAATGTATTATTTTCTTAACTTGTTGGGAAAGCAAAAAGAAACACTTGTCTGCGATATGAATCAGGGTTATCTTTCACTGATTAATTTCATAACAAATGTTAGGATTATTTGGTTAATAGATTGTGGTCCTTAATTTTCACGAAAGGAAGAATATCGCTTTTGTATCTAACTGGTAACAGATTATTCGATATCTGGTATAGCTGAAGATCATTACAGTGCCATATCCTGCAAGTATATGATAATCGAATGCTATATTTAAACAGGAGAAGTTAGAAATTTTTGGAAACAAAAGGGCAGATATATATATATATATATATATATATATATATATATATATATATATATATATATATATATATATATATATATATATATATATATTGTAAATAACCTACATATTATTTTGTACATGAGGATTAAACATCATGGGTCATGGGCCCTACAATAAATAGATTTCGAGTCACTACTAACATCCGTATCTAAAGTAGGTACAGAACTTAACCATTAAACCGAATTCTACGAAGCATTAAACCGAGATCCAGAATGGTAATAAATCCGCTTTCAGCTAGGCTAAAATCCATGATATTTGAAAACGATTTTGAGAGTAACCTTCGATTAAATTTATGTCCAGTAATGAAAGGTAGATTTTTTTGGCTATTTCTTAATTCAAAAGAAAATAATTATGTTAATAAAATATCTGAGCATGTAAAGAAGGATTCACTATGAGTAATGGTAAACTAATATTCCAAGAAATGAAAGTCTTAGGCTCGGACACCACTTAAAGCGGGTAGATTAACATCATTTATGACATCTGTACGTATATACCTGTCCTGTATTACCCCTTTATAGAAAATACCACATACTAACGTGCATT
Source organism: Latrodectus elegans (assembly GCA_030067965.1). Lineage (NCBI taxonomy): Eukaryota > Metazoa > Arthropoda > Arachnida > Araneae > Theridiidae > Latrodectus > Latrodectus elegans. The sequence goes on along the minus strand of CM057821.1, from coordinate 78,212,089 downwards.
CCTATTTTCCAAGGGAAAATACTCGGAAAGCGCGTGTGCGAACAGCAGAAAGCTGAAAACCAACAACAATCCTGTTGTTCAATGTACCTGGGATTGAGCTTTGAACATTAAACTTCAAAGACTGCAGTCCTACCACTAAGTAATGATTCATTCGAGAGACTTTTATTTAACATCGCAAAATGAACAGTCTAATGGCCAAAGGAGTTTGTAAGGTAAATTACTTCATGGAAGGACTTTCCACTGATAGTGATCCATATTCACGAGTGACAAGAAAGAAACCTCGCAGAAGCGCTACCTCCTGTTGCTCAACAGTCAGTGCCTGTGATCAAACCCAGATCCTTTTACTCTGAATTTCTTCTTCTCACTTGGCTCGGGACAGGACAGTGTGCTGTCACCAATAGACAATAGTAGGTTGCAATGACCTGGTTAGTTAAAGATCGATCTTGTTATCGGAAGGTAGTGAGTTCGAATCCCGGCTTAATCGAAGATCCGCCGTGTTTTCTAAAGGTGGCTGGGGCATATTAAAACTGGTCGTGGTCGCAATGTCTTCCTAGTGAAATGATACCTCTATAGATGGCAGGTCAAGTATTGGGAGGCCTTTTATTTGGTCCTTGCTTCAAAATCACGAAGTCTCACCCAGCTGCTTCTATATAAACTAGTAGCACACAACTCAGGGCAACAATAGTGAAACTTAGGATAGGGATATTGTGCTTCTGCTGTCGAGATGAGTATTTTTTCCCTTCTTTATAGTATGTGAAGGCGTTCCCCATTATCTGTGAAAAATCCTCTCTGAAACGCGTCAGATGTCCAAATGCTTTACGGAGTCTTTGTGCTGTGTGATAGATTCTCATTAATGCAGTGTGATATACGCGTAAGGAGTAAAGGAATGACAACTGTCCTACTTTATTTCATAATGTGTTTATTTAAATATGGGGATCAAATCAAACATTTGAATTACTTCTCAAAAGTATTTCTGGTCAAACGCTGAAAATTGAAATTACAGCTCACAGTCCGATGAACTGTTGACTAAGCAAATTTTTTTTTAATCTGAAAATGACAAAATAATCAAATTAACTCGATTTATTCAATAAAGAATATAAAACTATAAAACAATTGTACAAGCATGGGCATGTTATCAGTAAGGTATTAGTTACTGTTTGAGGAATATTCTCTCACAAGCATCATCATTTAAATCATTGAAGTGTGGTTCCGTCTTCTTCCATTGTAGATCAACAATGCCTTAATTGTCCTGATGCTACAAGCCATGGTAAAATGCTGGCTTCACGAAGATCGTTCTCGATATGGTTGCGAAAACACCCTCTCCATATCTTGACCCATGGGACAAGCTGGAAGAATAGTCGTATATACAATCAATATGACGAACGTATCAATATGAAGTTAAGTTGTGAGTGTACCAGGATTGAAAGCTTGAAAAATCTACCTTTGACACCAGCATAACGGTCGAAGACTGATGTGAGGCAACTAAACCTCCATCGTATAGAGCCTTCTACCAAGACTTCTCATGGATAGTAGGTGTATTCACGTGTTGTAAAAGAGGAAATACAGAAAATACCCACGCCATCAGACATGCATGCAGAAATAAGAATGACAGCATTCATTTCCGTGGTGCAACAATAATTCTATTCAAAACCGGAGAGCACGCACTTAGGCATACACTACATCATAGGGAGCGTAATCGGTCGACCTGAAAATCATGCCAATACACACCGACGTGAAGCTAGTATGGCCTTCCTCCATGAAGGTTTGCCGAGGACATGAGCTATGAGGTCATTAGAGCAATCTCTAACTACCAATACATCCGAGACATATTCAACAAGTAAGAGGATAGTGGATTGGAGTCTAGTCTGTCAGAGTTATAGCTCAACAATTTGTGAGTTCAAGTCTATTCTTGGGTATGGGTATTTTTAATTCTTTCCGATCCCCTTTAAACTGTGTAGGAGCCTTTTGAATGAAAAGAGTGACCATCGAGGAACAAAGAAACCAAAATATGGATGTCTGTCTGCAAAACAATGGTGGCTGCTCAATGTGATGATGATGGAACACTTCAGTTTGAACAACTGAATGCTAGCACATAATCATGTTATCGCCTTTATAAGACAGCTGGAATTTCTGAATTTCCTATGCATTTCACAGAACAGTTCCAATTTTTGTATTTTATAGATATATCATGAGTGCCGTATATTTCAAATCCAACTGTTCGCCTTTGAATGCCCATTCTTATTTGTTGTATTTCTGGCAACCTCTAGCATAGGCAATGATGAACAATTCCAGCATATCGCTCGTAGTGATCTGATGAAGTGATGTGGCAACATCTCCCAATTCAAAGAATTTCCTTTTGCAAAAGTACACGGCACGGTACAAAACATTTTGTCCTCAAAATCACGAGATTAGCGTTTTATCCTCGAAACTATTTTATCCAAAGCATTTTATCTTCAAAAACCACAAGACTCGTAATATTATGTCAATATTGTGATTTTTCTTATACAAACAAAATTTCTTGCCACCTTGACTTCCATGACGCACACACACAAAAACCCTTTCTATACATATCTTATAAGAATCCAGACTTTGCTCAGTTTATTATCAGCATATTCTTCTTACAACTGAAACTCCAAAAATATATGCCAATTATCAATTATTATCTTTTTGCAATCTCAATGGTGAACGGTCTTTACAATCAGTGTTGTTCATCGTATATAGGCAGTTCAAAAAGTTAAGCTACACTTGTCTTGCCAGATATGGCATCATTGCCAAAGAACGAATCTTGTGTAGACGATAATCGAGCTCCACGGCTTTCAACTGTAGCAATTAAATTCAGACTGTTTGAATCATTACTATGTACTACGAGAAAAAAAATGACGCCTCAGCTAGAAACTTACTCACACGTTGAGTTCCACGGAACAGAACGTTTTTCGTGGGGAAAATATTTAACGAGTTTGAAGATTCATCATGAAATATCAGCAGTGTATGGACCCCGTGCAATGTCATGTTCAGCCATTGTGAAATGAAGCCAGCAATTCGAAGACAGTTACAGACTTAACGGATGCGGTAAAGCAAGGAAGAACAACAACGGTCAGCTCATCGGACATGGTGGAATAGATGGAAGACATTAAATTATTCTCACCAATAGCAGATCGAGCGTCGCACACATTGCGCAGCAGTTGGAAATATCTGTTGGCAGTGCTCATTCCGTCATCCGTGACCAACTGGGTTATCGCAAATTGTGTTCATGATGGATTTCTCATGCTTTGAGTTCTGAACCCAAAAAGAGCAAGGTTTGCAGTTTCACTAGAATGCCTTCAACATTATTCTGTGAGGGGAAATGTGATTTCTTAAATAGCATCATGATGGTTGATGAAGCTCGGGTGTATCACTTCACTCATGTGTCGATGAAATGGGGACACACATCATCCCCTGTGTGAACAAAATCCAAAGTTCCTCCATCAAAGAATTTAGTCATTGCTACTGCTTTTTCCGATTGAGAAAGAGTTGTCTCTACCAAGTTTATGCGGAAGGACACAACCATTAATGCTGAGTCCCACTGCAAAACACTAAGAGGTTTACACAAAGCATTAAAAAATAAGTAACGTTTAAAGTTAAGTAATGGCGTTATGTGTGTCCTCTAGCACAACAATGCAAAACCTCACAAGACAAGCACAGCTCAGGATAGCTTCGCAGTTTTGAATGAGTGGTCTGGAACCATCCGCCATGAGTATCGATATGGCGTCCAACGATTTTTATGTGTTAGGCAAGCTCAAAGAACATTTAGGTGGAAAACTATTTTCCGACAATGACCAGGTTCAGACAGCTGTTCTAAGCTGGCTCAAGGACCAATGAGTGATTTTCTATCGTCAGGGCATCGAGCGATTAGAGCTACGTTCTGACAGATGTTTGTAGCGACTGGAAGATTCTGTAGAGAAATAGTGTGGTGAAAGTGTGTTATATTGTATAATAGAGCACTTCTCATTAAAGTGTTTTTTGACTTATCATGTTCGAGTGTAACTTACTTTTTGAAATCTTGGTCAATAAAGTAATGATAATAATGTAATATATTCTTGCATATATATTTTTATACTACTATATTGTCACTTATAAGTCTACTTTTGAAAAACCATACGAAAATATAACTTTTAAAAGAATAGTTTCGTGAGATATTAAGCAAATTTCGAAGATTAACTCTTAACAACTGAATACAGAGAAATTTACCAGCACTTAAGATAAATACAAAATGTGCTTCCTTATAAGAAGCCGTGCTTTAATTAATAAACTACCAATTATGTATATAAATAAACATTGACGAATTCAATTATTATGTGTACTTCTTTAAAGAGCCCGTTCACTTTTAATGCCCAGCTACTACTAGGATTTCCACATTTCAGCACTATAAGGGGCATAAGTGATGACAATTAATATAGTGGGGCACTTAGTGGATGTGCCATCATTGCTCCTAAAGTCGGTGGATCTACCTAATTTAGAAACAGGGCTCAAGCAAAAAACTCACAGACTTGACCTGTTACCCCCAGAGCTATTAATTGGGATGAAGGACATTGCGACCGTGATATATTTAACGTATCCTAGCAACCATTAGGGAACACGATGGATCTTCGATTAGATCGGGATTCGAATACACTTCTTTCTGATAGCAAAGCAAACGTCCAAACAAACTAGGTCACAGTGGACACAGACTCCAATATGTATGTACCTTAATTAGACTAGGGCTTAAGGTTTATAATGGATTCTGAATCACTATAAATATTTATGCTCAAAGTAGGATTTGAACCCACGAACGCAGACAGCAGCAGGTGACACCATTTAAACGTTGACATTCTAAAGATGATTGTGATAAAAATTCGGAAGATAAAAATGATAATTACGATCGATCACACTGGCAACTTTTAGCGATTTTAACTAAACTTAATATCATATAGGTTTTTTTTTAAATTTGGCCAGCAACCATAAAGAATGAAAAATAATATTATATAAATTAAAACAACATGTAAAAAATGCAAAGAAAAAGTTACATTGCACAATAATTAAATTTCCTTAACAACATGAACATATAATTGGCGATTAATCATTTTTGATGAATTCTTCTAGTAAGAAAAATATCTTTAGACTTCAGTATTTTTGGCAATGTTTTATGTTTGGAAAAACACTGACAGAGAAACATGACAACAAATCATTATCTTTTTAGTTTTCAGTTCCTCTCCCCCCCCCCTCAGTGAAAGGCATGGTAAGTTACACTAATATCGAACATTGGAAAAACATTTTCATACAACAAATATTAATATGAAAATGGAAAAGGCACAAATTTAAACTATAACTATCATTAAGAATCAATCATAAATCGCTGTAATATACTTGCTAACATTAACTTATATTTAGTTTTAATTGCTTTTGGTGAATTTTTCTGGGAAAAAAAGTTATCAAATATTGGTACATTTTCCTATTTTTTGTTCTAGACGAACTGTGGCAGAAATACTATTTTGTGCTTAAATTTCCAATGCACTACTCCTTTTCCTATTCTAAATAATTTTTTTCATAGTACTCTTATTTATTATGATATTTAACAGAATATATAATTAATTATTATTGTTATTGATAATATTAGCATTTTTTAGATTAATAAATTATTCCATTTTTTAACTACATAATAAAAGAAGAAAAAATAGCTCGGCATGGCTCAAAATCCTAGTGAACATGTTCAGGAATCTAAATGACTCTTTTCCTGTACGTCCTGCAGCAGTCGGCTCTGTGAAAGGTGGCAATTCTAGCTTTTGACAACAGGTCACATTAATGAGTCTGGACTATGTACTTGCAATCCACATTTACCATACTAACATTAATTTATTCTGTTTCCGATGAAAATGCCTCTTTTATGACACATTACATGGTGTAACAGTAAAGGCGTTCTATATTCAGGACCAGTACACAAACTTTACTGGCACCCTGAATACAACTGACTTAAAAATAACAAAACTAGCTAACTTTCAAAAATAATTTTATTAACGATAAATGAATACATATAGAAACACCAGCAAAGAAGTTAGTTCTGCAAAAATAGACCAGTATATAGAATTATGAAAAGTATTAAAAAAATGATATAGTTCAGTTAAAAAAATTAGAACATTTACTTAAAATGCAAAATAATGTTCACTTCATTTATTTTTTTTAAAAAACGTTGCAGATCTAAATTTTAATATCACATTTAAACACAATCCTATTCATTTTTAAACTTTTAAAGAGGCTAAAATATATCTGAAAATTATATCACAAAATCTATATTTAAAAAATTTAGAAGCATTATAAAAATGTTTTTTTAAAAAAACATTCTTTTATCAGCATAAATAGAAAACAAACTTACAAAGCACACAAATTTTACTTTTTATACGAAATTATGAAATATCATTGAATAAAAGAATTTAATTAGAATCCTGTTGTGTCAGAGGGTACAGTTAAAAGAAATGGATGGCAGTTGTTATATTGATGTTAATATAACAACTGCCATCCATTTATGGTTAATAAAATATGGAAGTTAATGCCACAGCTGCATATATTGAGATTAGTAACATGATTAGAACAAAAGAAATCCAAACGCTTCTTGCAATTTCCTCTTCAGCCATTATTCTATTTTTCAAACATAATCTTTCATGAATTAAAACTTCCAAATTGTTCCTCGTATATTTCATGATTAAGATTCAAATCACTTTCAATTTTCAATGTAAGCATTTTCCTGAATGTCGATAAACCTAAAGAAAAAATACCATAATATTACGTTTAAATAAAATTCAATATTTTATTATATAATGATTCATTTTTTATTATATCAATATGATATTATTTTATTTAATTTGAGATTTTCTAGCTTCAATCAATTTTGAAGTTAAATTTAACCAAATGAAAAATTTTGTTATTAAATAACAACTTTAATAATAAACTAATATATTAATTTTAACATTAACATATCAACTAGCACTAAGATAAAGTTATATAAATTTTGAATTAATATCAAACAATTTTTTTTTATAATATATAATGTAAAAACTATAATTTCATACATGGAAACATTTATCATGAAGCCTGGTGGCTTAGGAGTAAAGCTTCCTTCTCACAAAACACTGATTAAAGGTTCAATCATTGGGTGGGTAACCCTTCATTCATTCAGTGGGTTGATAAATTGAGTTCCAAGCATGCTTGGGAGCTAAACATTGGAAGTTTCACGTTAGGCTGATCACCTAACCAAGACAAATGTTTTGCAACACAGGAGAATTCAGTCAGGAAAACAAATATGGGCACGCCCTACTTTAGGACTTGGCTTTCAAATGGGATGTCATGTCACACATTCAGTTTCCTAAATATCTTAACAGAATTCAAAAGGCTATATATAGCAGAAATTTTTGTTGACTCTTTTAGAGCGATGAAATTAATTACTAGGTTTTTTACTGATATTTCCATTGAAAAATGTTTAAGTATTTTAGATTTTAATTATTCATAAAATATGTAAAGTTTTATCAAGAGAGAGAAATATATTCCACTTAAAATATTAAAGATACACTTTGATAGTACAAACACATAGGTGGGAACATTACACTTAAAGTGTTAAAAATGCACATTAATATCAAAAATGTTTCGGAAAAGTTAAGAATGCAAGAATAAATTACAGATTAGTTAGACTTATCATTATAATCATATTTAACTAATTTCCTTCTAAATGCTTGAAACAAATAGAAATGATATCATTAAATCACGATTGCAATAGGTTACAATAAGAATTTTTTTTCACTACTGTGAAATTTCTTGTAAAATTGTTATTGAGAATATTTAAAAATAAGAAAACATAGTTCAAGTTTTTCAAAAACTTTCACAATGTGGAAAGCAAACCTCTCCTATACCAAGGCTATGTATTATTCTCTAATTATGAAGAATAATTCAATTATGAATATTATTTTATTGAAAAAAATTTCTACTTTCAAAAATGCTTTACACCCATTAGGCATAGAATTTATAAACTAATTTGTTGACTGTGATTTTAATATATTCAAAATGTTTTACATCTATTATAAATAGAGTTTATTATAACTTATTTATCTACTACATAACTGTTTATATACTACATGACTGTTTATTTACAACTGACTATATGGCATGTAGTTTCTCACTTAAAACTTAATTTAGAAAACTAGTCACAGAAAATTTTTGATTGAACTTCCAAATAAATCGTTTTAATATTTTTTACAAACAATTCATTTGATTAAACTTAGACTTACATTAGATCTTTAAAATTTCACTATTTTATTGGAACATTATATGTTGAATAACACTTATAGCTTATACAATTTAAATACTAAACATTTGCATTAGGTTCCATTCACATTCTCGAAAACGAAGCATGGCAAACAAAACACCAGGCATGGCATGTCTGGTTCATTTAGCATCAAAGCACGCATTAGGACTAATTTAACTGGAACCTATAATTTTAAGTGGATTCTAAACCACTACAAAATCCAAGTCTTAGATGAGGATCAAACTCGCGAATTTTTTTACGTGAAGGCCAAAGTACTAACTATTCAGTTGCCAGATTGGCTTAAACTCGAAATAAATTTAGATTAAATTAATTTAATGGAAAAAATAGCATAATTAATAATGAGTTTATGTATAGCTTAGAATTGATGGTATTTGTATTATGTATCAACTGAGAAAATTTCCAGTTCACAAATTTTACAATACATACATATATTATAAAATTTATTGAAAATTTTTACATGAGTATTTCTTAAAATTGCTTTTCTTTTGAATCTATGCATTAAAATTAAAATTTTTTTTAATTCCTTATTAATTTAATATTATAGTACAGAAATTGATAATATTGGAAGCGCAACACTGTTTTTTACTAAGGTCAGTTATATTATTCAGTTCTTTTGCAGTAGGAAAAAATACTATATCAGCTCTTCTTTATAGTTTTTAAATTATAATTACTCATATATATTCAGATATATTACATTTATTTTTCATTACAGAGATACCTCTGAATTCTTGTACAAGAATACTTATTTCAATAATGATTTTGAGATCATTTGACAACTAGATGTTAGAATGTAGGACAAGTGTGGAAATCACTTTTACTTCAACTTGTGCTTACATTTATATAGCATTAAGATGCTAAACATTTATATTGAGATTAAGATGATATAATGAAAGCATATAATAAAAGCTAACTAGCACACAAAAAATTAGAAGCATTACTCAATACACAAAAAATAAAACAAAAAACTGAAACAAAGTATAAATGAAATTAAATTGTATGCAATGTATTTTGCAAAAAATGCAGAAACTTTATGAGACACATTTGATAATGAAAATAGTGAGTGCAAAAATTAAAACATATCAAAAATTCTTTCCTCTGCATTGAGTATGCATAAAAGCTTTTCTTATTCTTTTGATAAACATAAATTAGATTGAAAATCGTTTCTGACTATTTATTTACAAGCTTAAGCTACTAAACATAGATGACTATGTTATCATGTTGAAGCATGATAACATAGATGACTATGTTATCATGTTGAAGCATGATAAATTGGTAAAACTAACTGGAACTGGGTCCCTTTCTTCATAACTTTCACACTAAACCAATAGACATTAGATCTGATATGAAAAATTAACAAGCATAAGAACTCTCAGCCACAGGTCTTCAACTAGATCACACATTAATCTGCAATCTTCCAAATATGAGAATGATGCTCAGTGGAAACATTAGATTATTGCTTGAACACAAACCCTAACAAAAATAGATAACTCTCTAGTAAGCAGTGAGATGTATATTGCTCATCACATAGACAATTTTATTATTATTCACATATATAAAACATACACAAAATTACTATCATTATAGCTTTTTTTTTTAAAGATTATATTCCACACAGTTATTAACATCGATCTTACAAATCTATACACATATTCTCATACAAAAAAGTTTTTCAAGTGTCCCCTTCAAGTAAGTAAATTTTATATTAAGAGCATATTAATATGGTCTCTCTCTCTCAACTCCTATATAATTACATAAAAGTAAATAATCAATATATTCCTAATGGTTGGTTGGTTGGATTTTCTGATGCAAGATTCAAAAAGGATATGATGAACCAAAGAACTAGTTTTTTAAGATTAATTTAGAAACAGTAACTTTTTTTCAACATATATATAACACAAATTAATGTGGAATTTTATTTCAAATTTTCAATATACTTACCTCATTAATAGCATAATCAAGTAAAAAACAGAAGTCTTCAGGACAAATTTCTTTCTGTTTGTCAAGAAATCTACTGCCATTATTCTTTATTTCTAATAAATGTTTTAAATATTTTTTAACTTCAGAATGAGTAACATTTTTGAGTTATGATTCTACAGCTTTTAATGACAAGGATGAAACATAAATAACTAATCTAAATCCAGTAGCTCTAAATCTAATCAGATATTTATTTTATAATGTAAATTAAAGAAGCCTATGAATACACTTGTTTTCAAAATAATGGCTATTGTTATTTAAGCACCAGTTAATGCACCATCTTCAAATTTGAAATCATTACCATTAAAGAAAGTTTACATATTCTTTTACATTTATTAACTACATATATATTTCAACAATAGCAATTTTACGTAAGATAATATATTACACTATGTTTTTCAAGACATCCATTTTATCAAATCAATTACATGTATCAAAAATATTTTATAAAATCAATTTAGTCATACATATAACAAGGTATTTTACTTTAATACATATTTTTCATAAAAAAACTAATTCTCATTCAAAGATTTTAAGTGATAGATTTAATTACTATATTTAAAATTTATGAAATAAAAAAATTCAATTTTTAAAGCCTACAAACTTATTATAAAATTATGTTTAATAATTGATTAAATTTAAATTTTATTACCATATAAGATCAAAACATCATGAACATCAGAAGACAATATAAACAGTTGCATGATAAACAAATACAATAATGGAGGGAATGAATTTAATTATAGAACACAATTACTTTGGTAAGCCTAAATGAAGTAACCAAGAAACTCTCTGAAGTAAAATATTTTATGGCAATCATTATAAAGAATGTCACCAAATTTACATTTAATACAAATTTCCAAAGATACTGTTTGATTTTATTGGTTGAGATTAATTTCTAATTCTTCATCAGACAACAAAAGTGTATGTAAATACATCATCTGAATTTCTGTTGATTTCTCTATCATTGTCAATATTATTTTTGAAGATTAAATATTTCTTAGTTTCACACAAGCAGAATTACTAAATTACACAACTAATAAATTACAATCTATGTATTCATATTCATTCAGGCAGTTATGGTAAACATAGCACAATATTAAGAAATATTAATGGCAATAGTTTCCCTTAGGAAGGATAGTAAATTTTGTTTGGTTCATCATTCAACAATCACTTTTTTGGGCATGAAGACTAAGTGGACCAGAGTTTGCTATTTAAAGCAGGTTCCACGCTACTACAAACATTCACATCCAAGGTAAGAATCATCTACAAACTATTTAATAAAGGCGTAATCTTAAATGACTCTGTAGTTAAATAGGTGTAACATAACAGATCAATTTTTAAATTTAAAATTGACTGTACTGTTATTTTCATGTTTTCAAATTATATGCCTAGCTTCAGCAGCTAAAATAATTATAAGCCCTCATTAATGGGCATTGTTGATTATAAGAGGCAAAATCGATAAATAAATTAATATTTTTGTAAAGAATCAAATTTTGCTGGAAAATTTAGATTTTTAAAAATTTATATATTTTTAATCCATAAAGAATTTATATATATTTCTAAATCATTTACAATCTAATCAATTCTAAAAGTTACAATCTACATTTAAACTACAACTAGATACATAGAACAAATCTGAACTACATATATATATATATATTTATCTTAGAGCTTTATGAATATTTGTATTAAAAATTTAACAGAGCAAGTACACATATTTGCCTTGGAAAAATTCTGTAACAAACAATTCAGCATTTTTAACTGAGTATACATAAATATACATTACAATACAGACATATTAAATATTTAATCAGAGATAAATTCCATATATTCTAATATCAAATGCATCCAGACACCTTTATATTTATTAAAAAGGAATAAAAATTTGATGTAAATACTATGGTTGATTATAAAATTCAATAAAGAATATTCCTTCTAAAAGAAAAAATCTTACAATTTTTTAAGCATAGAGTTAAATTTTATTATTAAAAGTTAGATTTCTTCTTTTGCAGCTAGAAATTAAATTTTTCATAATCTATCTCATTTTTAAAAAAAATCAGAAAAAGTACTTTAATTCTTAGAATTATGAAAATTGATGATTCAAAAATATTTTTCTTCTGCCTTTTTCTAAAATAACATAACAAGACTTATAAAAAGATATATTAATTCTTTTCCTAAAGAATCCACTTTAATATTTATAAATCATGAATAAAAACTAAAATAACAAAAATATGTTAAAAAATTTAACACTACCTTTTTAAACAGATAATATGAACATGCTTAAAAATTAGCAGATTTATTAGATTATTAATTCCTTTTAATAAAGCACTTTTTAAATTACTATGCAAAACTTACATTAATAAATTGAATTAGAAAACATAAAATTAAAAGATTAAAATCCCTTAAACTTTGATTAAGATATCATCACAATTATTATGATTCATTTTAAGTAATTTTTGAGTTTTACTTAAAATTGAACTTGCTTACCCGTAAGGAAAAGCAGCTTTAGTGGATTGATATACAGAAATTATATTAAAACTGAACAATAAAATTTATTACATATTTTTGATTGACAATAACATAATTTAAAATGAAAAGAGCTATAAAAATTTTTACTTGGCAAAACATAAAACTTTATTCAAATACAATTTCTTAATTTGATTGCGATGAAATTCATAAAGTGTTGTATATTTCTTTACATCATCATGAATTTGTACCAGCATAATAGAAGCTATCTATTGATTTAAAAAGGTATCAAGATACTTCAAATTGTACAGATAATCTTTTGAACTAATTTAATTCCATGCATTATAATATATATATATATATATATATATATATATATATATATATATATATATATATATATATATATATATATATATATATATATATATATATATTATTTAAAATAATATGTTGAACTTGAATAGATTTTTTTTTGAATGATTTCAATGAAGTTTGTTTGATTTCATTGAAACATGCTCTTATCATTTTAAAAATATCTGATTATATAAGCAGCATAAATTATTCATAAACATCTTTAAAAACAGATATAAGGTTAACAAGAAAGCTCTTGCTATTTTTTGCATTGCCATTGAATGAAGTGAGAATAAGTATAGAAATTAGTGTATAACTGGTCAGTTGAGAATAGGAATATCAGTCATTATAAAAGCAGGTCCATATTGTACATTTATTAATTGTAACTCGTACAGTAGAGAAGAGAAATGGACGTGTTACAGGAGCTTGTTTGGTGTTGTTTACTATGCTTTCAAAGTGAGCTTTTCAGCTGCTGCATCAAGTTGCCGAATATATCAATAGTACTGTGAATGAACATGCAAGGCATTGGTTTCAGAAATTGATGTTAGGAGATTTGTTCCTCCGTAATGAAGTTTGCAGTGGACAACCGCAAGCCTTGAATAATAACACTTGCAGGCAACCATTGAAGAGAAGAGTAGTCAAATGTGTGGTGAACTTGCCAGACTAATTAATGCTTTCAGTGAAACAGTTAGACTTCATCTGCACTACTTACTAGCTAAGAAGTGAGTTTCTCACAGTCCATAAGCAAAAATAAGTGGCAGCCTGTTTATTGTTACTTTCTCACCAGGGTAGAGCATCCATATTTAATCTGGTAATACCCAATGACAAAAACTGTGTCCTGTATAACACTCTCAAGTATTCAAAACCTCAGGATACTGTAATATATAACACAAGACTACCTATGAACCCACATAAGATTAGACTTTGTGTCTGGTGGACTAGTCACAATGTGGTTCACTATGAGCTGTTATCAATGGACCAAAAAGTCACTGTGGACCTGTACTAGCAGCAACTGGAATGTGTATAACAGAAAAAGTCAACACTGGTTGATAGAATGGTGGACTGTTTTAGGCTGATAATGTCAGGCTACATGTCACACAGGTGGCTAGGAGTACCAAGCAGGGACTTGGTTGGGAGACTTTGTGTCATCCTCCTTACTCATATAACCTTGTACTATTAGATTACCACTTCTTCCATTCCCTGGACAATCATCCTCATGAAAAATCCTTCACCAATAAAGCAGACTTGTGCCAAGCAATAATAGACTTCTTTGCATCCAAAACCCCTAAGTTTAACACAATGGGACTGCACAATTGGAAACACGTTGGCAGAAGGTGCTGCATGTCAATGATTACTTTGAGAACTAACAATTGTCTACACTTTCTGTAGATTATAATCTTTTGAGTTATTAAAAATAGCAAGAACTTTCTAGTTTACCTTTATTTTTAAAACACTATATAAACAAAATTTGTACAATTTTAGCATTGAAAATTGCAATTAACTAAAAAAACAGTATAAACATTCTTCTCCAATATAATCTTTTTTAAGATAAAAACATTTTAAGTTTGCATAACATTTTTTATAGTAAAAATGTATAAAAATATTGTTTTAAGCAGATATATTCAATATAAATGAAATTTGATATAACAACAGTGATTGGGACCAAGTAATTACAGGGAAATAGCAGAGGCAGTATAAAGGAGTTTTAAAAATTTCCATTAAAGCAAATTTAAGTAAGTTAGATTTAAATATTAGTTTTATAAAATTTTAAGCTCAAATTAGAAATGCCTGTTTTTAAAACATATTTCATTAAGAATAACTAAAATATGAACAAATATTAGAAAGTTGAACAACTTACAATTAACATTAAATATACATTTTATAGACAATAATTAATCAATATCAAATACTTCAGACATTTAAGAAATTTTAGATACACTTTTGACTTTCCTCATTATTTAATAATTACAATTATTTATTTAAAATTTTGCGAATAGCTATGGATCTATTTTTATTTTATCCATCAAAACAAATATTGATGAATAATGAGTAACATTACTGTCCCATATTCATTACAAATTTAATTCTTCATCAATATTATTTTCCATATTGCAATGACTTTAAATTCTAAATTACTTAGATTTTATTTCTATTTTTTATATAAATAAAAGGTGCTTATCTGATAGGCATACAAAGGAGTTCAAGCAAGCCCCAGACATTACCTTAAGGTTAAACGGTTTGAAATACTTCCTCATTATCAAGCCTGTCCTAATCTGATAAATGATTAATTGTTAATCCTTAGTTTTGACTTAGGTTCTCTCCAAAATTTTTAAATTATAAGAACAAAAAAGATGTAAAATAAACAAACTTTGAAAGTCAGAAGCTTACAAATTAGACATTATTGACTGAGTAACAATATAATAATATTTAACTGTATTGTATTCATTACAATTCTTTATAGAAATATCTTATTGGTATAAAAAATATATTATTAAGAAAGAATGAAATTTTAAAAAAAATCATAGGATTAGGATTTCCTTTTTATTTTTTCCTCTAAAAGAGTAGAAATAAAGCTCATATTATTTGACAAGAAATAAAAAATATTATTATTGAAGAACATATCTCTTTTAAATATTCAAATATCCTCAAGATTAAAAGTTAATTAGACCATTTTAACTGGAATTTTAACATTTTACAATATAACCAACAGAAAATAAACAGAATCTATTAGATTATTCAATTTATAAATTATTTAATTTTTTTAACATCTGTTTAAGTATGTTTTAAAAATATTTCACCTAGAGTAGCTCTATGTACAGTGATGACATATAGAGATATTTGCCACCTTTGCCCAAAAAGTTTCAAACAGGTTTGAATTCATTCTGAATCAGAGCTATCTGAAAAGTTTTTAGCAACAGATGTTTAAATATATTTGCTGGTTTTATGATATATTGTTAACTTCTTTATTCCACATATATAGTTGGACTTATTATAATTATAATAAGTCCAACTATATATAATTCATAATACAAACTTTATACTTATCCACTTTAAACTTCATATAAACAGTCACTCATAAGTCCTATATCTTGTTATAAAAGCACTACATTTAAAGAGGCATAATAATCCCTTCTGATACATAAAAATTAGTTTTTAAAAACTATTCATTACCAAAAAAAAAAAAAAAAAAAAAAATCATTTAATAAAAATGTTTTTTAAATTTTACCAGTGTTAATAGAAATATACTTCACAAATGGAATTGAAACTTGGCCTTTTTAACACAGATTTAATGCTAGACTTTTAACTAGACTAGACATTTATAAAAAAACTTTATGCAAAAAATAAAAAATAAATTTTTTTTAAAAAATATTCATAATATTATGAATTTACTCAAACATATACCTTTCAGACTTTATACGTATATATTTAGGCACTTTAAAAAAAATCGCATTTTGTATAAACATGATCAATTTAATGAGTAGAATTGTGGCCACATAAAATTATGCCTAAAGCGTATTATTCAGTGTTATCATGTTCCAATTTTTTGCATTTACAAAACAATCAGTGAAAGTCTTCTTGTAAATCAAGTGTGACGCCTCTTTTAATGTAATTAAAATTAAATTTAAATATTCATTTAGAATAATTCTTTTAATCCTTTTTCTCACATATATAAGACTTGTTATAAGTGATTATATCACAATCTTCTTGAAAATTATTCAAAACACATTTCTCCACACATAACTTCATTTGATCAGGATTTTCCTTAGCATGAACAATTACGTGTCTTTTTAAATTACTCTTTTTTGAAAATTTTTTATTGCATATCTTACATACGGTAGATATTTCATTGACGTGAATGCGATAGTGTCGTTTCATATTGCAAATTTCATTAAATTTTTTATTACATATTTTGCATATATAATTACTTTCCTTATTATGAATACGGTAATGCTTCCTCAAATAATAGTCATTAAAAAACTTGCTATTGCATATTTCACACACACAATTCTTTTCAGTTGCATGTGAATATCTGTGTTCTTTGAGAAGATTTAGATAAGCAAATTTTTCTCCACAAGTTTCGCAAGCATAATTTTTTTCTTTCTTATGAATAAGGTTATGTAATTTCAAGTTATCAGAACGTGGAAATCTTTTATTGCATATTTCACACACATAAGGCTTTTCCTTAGTGTGAATAAGATAATGTTTTCTCAAAGTAGTCTTAATTGCAAATTTTTTATTACAAATTTCACAGGTATGAGATTTTTCATTTGAATGGGTATGATAATGTCGCTTTAAAGAGTTGTTATCAATAAATGATTTATTACATATTTTGCACTGAAAAGGTCTGTCATTGATGTGAGTTAAGCAGTGACGTTTTAGACCATCTTTTCGAGCAAATTTCTTATTACACACATCACACTGATAAGACTTTTTATCACTGTGGGTGTGATAATGTCTTGTGAGGTATTTGCCTAAAGTAAATGCCTGGTAGCATATTTTACAAACAAAAGGTCTTTTTTCATTTTTTGTGTTGCACTTATCATGAATATCAGGTTTTTTATCAATGTCCTCATAACCTAAATCACTAGAAGTAGTCTCCATTTATGATATTTATATTGAAGAATGTTATAGTAATGAATATCAAGAATAATACTGAATTCTTAAGAACTTAAATCACAAAGAGTATTTATGCTTAAATAGTTAAACAGAATATTTAAGGAAAATTTTTATATTTTAAAAAGTAAGTCACATTAATCTCATATTTTAATAATATTATATTTTAGAAAATAAAATTTAAAACATTCTTAGAAATGCTATTGAAGTTAAAAATTACTCTTAGAAAATACTGTCTAAATTGGAAAAAAAAAAAAAAAATATTTAGAAAGAAAAATTGTAATGTCTTAAGAAATAAGTCAATACCAAATTAATTAAATTGTCTTAAGAAATAAGTCAATACTACAGTCAATACCAAATTAGTTAAAAAGAATAAGTATGCAATGCGCAACACATCAGAATTTAAAGGAGTATGATGATAGACAAATTCTATGAAAAGTCTTATAGACATAAAACTAACATGATATTATCCGAAAACAGCATTTCAAAATTTGATTAATATGTATGCAATACAGTTCGTCATTGAATCAGAATTAATCACGGTTTTTTTAAATTCTTTTTAAAATCTTTGTAAAAATTCGTTAATTCGTGTTTCCAGACTTTCAACAACAAATGACATCCACTGTCACCATTTAATATATTTAATAATTACTTCATATCCATGCCAAGAGACAAAGAATTTAGGTTAAATTATAGCGAGACACACTTTTAAAGCTCAATACTGAAATGTTTATATCTTGCCTGGAGACAAAAAAATTTATCAGCGATTGCAGATTTTTATTACATATGGTCTGGAAGAAATGGCTTGCTTACGCCAAGCTCATATTTTAGACTATCCTCTTAAATTGAAACAAATAAATCAACAAACATCATTCATCTCATAAACGTTTTGAAAAGTATATTGGAATAAGCATAAATAGAAAGGTGATATAAATGATTAATATAGTGATTAAAAAAATTAGTTACACATTGACCGCCATTAGTTAGTGTTCTAATCGGCCACGCAGTGGAAGACCCTCGTTGGCGGAGAGCCGAATTACTGCGGTGGAAACCACAATGAATGATTTAGCAGCGGAATCGTCCATTGGGAGTAGCAGTGCTCGCGAAGCTGGAAGAATACTGGATGTGCCTCAATCATCGATTCGACGTATCCTCCACGGCATATTGCATCTCTATCCCTACAAACTGCAGTCACTGCAGGAGTTACAACCGGGAGACACAGCTATGCGAGAATCATTTGCTGAGTGGGCTATGGCAAGAATCGAAAACGACCCTCAGTGGTTGTTCAACGTTATCTGGACGGATGAGGCGTACTTCACACTACACGGGGATGTCAACACCCATAACACTCGTATATGGGCAACATCTAATCCTCGTGAAT
This sequence comes from Latrodectus elegans, assembly GCA_030067965.1. NCBI lineage: Eukaryota > Metazoa > Arthropoda > Arachnida > Araneae > Theridiidae > Latrodectus > Latrodectus elegans. Next base: position 78,192,971 of record CM057821.1, on the reverse strand, counting down.
ACACGACGAAATCTCTGCATCCAGCCAAATTGACAGTCTGGTGTGGCTTCTCCTCATCTTTCATTGTCGGACCTTTCTTCTTTGAAGAACCGTGTCCCAGATTAGGCTGGAAAACGTGCACAGTAACCACTAAGCGTTACCTCAATCTTTTGCGTGACAAAGTCGTGCCCGCATTAAATCAAAGAGGTGTGTTATCTGTAATAAACTTTATGCAGGATGGCGCACCACCACATTATGCCATTCCAGTAAAACGATTCCTTTTGAGTACCTTTGGTGAAGAGATACTGATCAGTCGAGGTTGCAAAATCGCATGGCCTCCACGATCACCCTACCTCACTCCGGTCGACTTCTGGTTGTGGGTCTATTTGAAATCACGTGTGTACCATTCATCTCCTTCAACATTGGCCGAACTCAAAGATTCCATCTGTCGTGAGGTTTCTGCAATTCATTCCGACATATTGCATTCAGCTGTAACGGGAGTTGCGAGTCGCCTTAGTTGTGTCGTACAATGTACTGGAGTTCATATTGAACATCTGTTATTATCAGAATAAATGAATAGCGTGTACTGTTGTTCTTTCATTGTGTTTCGGACAGTCAGCGCCATCTATAAGCGACTTTTTTAACTAAATCTTTTTTTGCTGCAAAAAAAATAAAAAAATCCGACTACCTTGTGAGCCTTTTCTTGCAAACCGCACTTCTTTATGTTACTTTCTACTTTTTTTATGAATTTTTAAAATTGTAACGAACTTTTGGCTCACCCAGTATATATATATATATATATATATATATATATATATATATATATATATATATATATATATATATATATATATATATATATATATATATATATATATATATATATATATATATATATATATAAGTTTGTTTTTTATATCATTTTTATATCATTTATATGTTATCTCTATGTTAATATCTTCTCAATTTTGACCCCCAGGTATGTGACTTCATTTTCAATGAGTAATTTGAACGTTTGGGTATATTTTATATGACTCCTCGTAAATAAAACAGCTTTGGATTTAGCACCATTAATTTTAATCTTCCAAATTGCTAGCCAATTTTTTATTTCAGAAATGTATTCAGAGAGGTTGTCATGGATGTTTTAATGATTTATGTTATTTGTAAAAATGGCGGAGTCATCCGCAAAAAGTCAGAGCATGGTTCTTGAGTTTTGTGAGATATCTTTAATATAATTTATTAAAAAAAATGGGGCCAGCAGTGATCCCTGGAGGACATCACCAAGAATGAGCTTCTCATTTGAATATTCATTACTAATTCTAAATAAAAAAATCTGTGTTGGAGAGAGTGTCATTATTTAACTTAATTAGATAATATGGAAATTTATAATTAATGAATTTTTAATAAGGCCTACATGCTGCACTTTACTCTGAAGGCCTTCTCGATATATAAGAAAATGCCTCCTGTTGGTTTTTGGAGTGCAATATGTTTTTGTTATTTTTTCAACAGCTCTTAGCAACTAGTGAACAGATGAGAGTTTTTCTTTCCTAATTCAAACTGCTGAGGGATGATGACAGAATTTTCTTCTTCAAACTGGGAGAGTTGTGTAGTATTTTTCTGCAATTTTCCTAAACTGACCCCCATTACTGATAATGTAAATGCGCAGTGTGTGACTGATTGATGATCACCTTTAATTCGTATTGTTAGTAATATGTCGACAAGGCGATATGTGGAAGACTTGCTTCATCGGACAAACAAATTCATCAGCCGGATAACGACAGAACAAAACAACGGGAATTTAACTATATTTTCTATTAAATATTCCCATCTTCTCGGAACGTCTCCTAATAGAAAATCTTAGAGATGTATGCCGAAGTCACACGCATTCTTAGATTTATCGGGTTCAGATAATGAAATGGTTAATAGATAATGAAAATAAAACTCTTTCTCTGGTGAAAATCCTCTGAATTTTTAGGCATACACGTTACAGAAAGAATTATCATTAAAAATGGCTCAATATATTATAGAGAATATTAGTCCCTCTGCTTTTAATTGTGTGATATCGTAATAAATATTTATTGTTCATTATTTGAAATTTTTTATTACCAAAATGAAAGCAATCGGTAAAAATAATAAACACTGTCCTTTAATATTAATTGTTTTTTTTTTCGAATACTATCACTTCTGTGAATACATTTTATGTATTGCATTTTCATAGTTGCTGAAGATATTAACAAAATTATTTTAATATCTTTAAAAATGTAAATAAATATCTGTAATGCATACACGAAAAATAAGTGAGCTTTAATATTTGCTTTCATTTTTCTGTTCAGTTAACATCCAAAAAAATTGCATAATTATTTTTTAATTTCACATGATTTAAAAAACAACTTTCACTTATAGAGTGACCTTTGTATACCTTTTCTTCATATCCTTAGAAAATCCCCTTTTGTATAATATAGTGATAATTACAAAATAAAACAGATCTATTTTTATTTGATTGGCGCAAATTATTATTTTTTTTTTGGGGGGGGGATGAACTTTTTATGACTTTATATAGAAAATAGATTGAAATAAAGAAAATTTTTTGGTTGTAAATTTTGACGCCAAAATGCTTTGGCCCCCAAAGTAATCAATTTTACTTTGGAGGCAAAAGCATTTTGATGTCATTAAAGATTTCTGTAAAACATTTATAAATTTCTTTCTAAAATTTCTTCTCAAATCAAATTGAATGCAAGGTCGAAGATATAATTGTTTGATGGTTAGTGTTCTTGCTTGTGTTTGGATCTGTTTTCATGAGTCATTTGCCATAGGATTGTGATTGCCTTGGAAATTTTGAGAGTGGGAAACATTTCTCTCTGAAATAAAGTTTTGTCTCTATAATAAGAAATGTAAAAAATTTTCAATAGATGCTAAAAAGAGGTAGAATCTTTTGATAAACAGCAAGAATTTTGTGGTTTTGTAAAAAAGTTTAATTAAAGAAATATTTCTCCACAAATAGCACCTGTTATATGCACACGGCTTTCACTACTATCAATTCAGTTATTTTCATATCGTCTGCTCTTTTGCATAATTTGTTATCAGATATCTGAAAGTATGTGCTTTCTTTTTTTTTTAACATTTTTGAAATAATTGTAATTTTTTCAACACTACTATTAAAACAAATTCTTTGGAATATTGTTATTCCAAATAACTTGTTTTAAGAATTGTTGCTTTAATAGTAAGGTTGCTAATTACACAAAATCTAATTTCTTTTTATCCATTCTTAACAAACGAATTCTTTTATCTTTTTTACAATTATTTTTGTTAAAATCCTTCAGAATGTTGATGACCTTATATATATATTAAAAAAAAATCCTTATACTGTAGTATAACATTAGGATAGTGTGAATGCTTAAAAAAATTTGTAAGCAACATTACTTTATATTAGGGATTGCCAACCCTCGGCTCTTTGAAGGATTATTTGTGGCTCTTGATAAATGCACCAGAGTTTTCTTTACAATTTTGAATTATTATATTAAAAAAAAAAATATTATCCTTATGCATGTGTTTCAAAATGTCTCAAATTGCTGACCACATATATGAAAGATTATGGGCGACGTTGTAACAAATTTAATTTCCAACTCAATTAAGAATGATAGGACTCCTGGAAAAAACTGCCCGAACGAACATAAACAGCGTCTTATACGTTCGACTACAGATCGATTTTGAATTTGTAAACTCTCTTTGCAACGGACATTGTGGTCTGGAGGAAACAATATGTATCACTCTTGCTGCGGATATGATTTGTAATCTGGAATTTTTGGTAAGTTAATTATAATTTCTTTCATAGTATGTAACACGCATTGTGTTATTGTTTTGATAACACAAAAATTACAAATCTAGCAATTTATATCGACATAATGAAAGTAATCATCCTTAGTTTTCTGATCAGTATCCACCAAATTTTAAATTAAGATCAGATAAACTTGCTTCTCTAAGATCAAATTTCAATAAATAGCAGATAATTTTGATGACGCTTAGCAATCAAGTTAATGGTGTGGCTGAAGCCAGTTTTGTAATTGTCTGGAATATCACTCGTGCAAAATGCCCGTAAAAACTTAAAAGATGTACTAAAATTTTAGATCCAAATAAAGAAGCGTTGCACAAAGTTGTTTCGCGACACAACCGAATGAAGCACGACTGCAATAAATATATATCTTAAATATAATTTAAAAAATGATTTGAAGAACTGTATTTGCCTTTGTAAATTGACCAATACCACAGATCTTCAGCAATTGGTAGTTTTCATGCGTTTTGTTTCACTTGACTTCGTTGTTAAAGAAATTATTAGATGTAGTATCACTTCAAGGGTCAAATCGAGGTGTTGATTTGAAAATGCATTAGATTCCATAATGAAAACTATTGACAGGCCTTTTAATAAACTTGTAAGAATTGCAACTGGTGGAGCTCCAGCAACGCTGAGTAAAAAAAAATCGGTCTTATTGGCTTTTTAAGAAATGATTCTCAAATTCCACTATTCATAGTAATTGACTGCATAAATCACCGTGAACATCCCGATAATCAAAGTATCCTGAATTAAAAAAGGTTGCTTGTCAAATTACTTCAATATTCGGAGCAACGTACTTATGTAAATCATTTTATTCCACTTTAAAATTCGTGAAGTCCAAACACCGATCAGTATTAATAATCCAGCATCTCAAAGAATTACTAAGAAGTGCTGTCATCAATTATTTGTCAAATTTTAAAGAATTATCAAGAGAAATAAATAAATGTGTTTAATTTTTTAATATTTTAGTTCAATACACATATTTTGTACTTTTATTTTTATGTTTTCAATAAATATAGTTTCCGTAAAAAAGTTCTTAATGCCAGTTTTGCACACCATTTAAATACGAATTTAATTGCGGCTCGCGAAAAATTTCTAATTTTAAAAAATGGCTAGGATTATTATGGAGCTTGGCCACACCTGCTTTATATGATTGATTGAAAGTTTGTTTTACATGGTTTGAGCATAATAACACACAATCATAAGTTACACATATTTTGATAATATTTTTATTACAATTTTCTATAGATACATGTTAATTAATTAACAATTTATAAAAAATCATTCATTTTAAAATTACGCAGCAGCAAGGAATATTGAATAATTTTTTTTTTTTCAATGGCAAATTGTAGACAATTACAACTGCAACATAGTCTATTAATCCATTGTTCCCTGATACCGATGGAACCAGCCAGAAACAGCGACCTCTTAGCCGCCGAGGCATTGCCCCGGGTGCACCAGAGGGGATGGGCCACTATCGCACCCTTACACATGCCATAGGGACCCGTTTATAGGGTAGTCATCATTCATACTTCATTCACATGCACAAGGAAAGGACAAAGACAGGATAGAGAGGGCAAGTACATAACCGGGATTCGAAGCCTGAACTGGGATTCGAACCCAGGACCTTCCTATCCGTAGTCAGGCACGTTGACTACTAGACAAGTTGGCAGGCTAAATTAAAAAAATTAACAGATGAATAGTAGCTGTGTTACACTCGATTTTCTCTTTCATTATTTCTTTTAAACTTTCTTAACAAGAATGAATCCAGTGGTTCAGAGGATGAAACATCTATAAAAACAAAAGTTTTGAGCATCACTCACCAAATAGAATTATTTTATATTACAATGCATTCAAGGATATCAACCATAAAAAATATATAAAAACATTTCTTATATTTTCTCTTTTCATCAGTAAAATTTTCTAAATAACTTGTTAAAGTCTTTTAAGCTATTATAAATTTTTAGGACAATTAAATAACTGCATACAAAATATCACTTTAATAAAATTAAAAATTTACTACATGAATTTAACTTATGAAAAAACAATAAAAACCTTTAAAAAAGTCCATTTTTAAGAATATTAATTTTTTAAAGTAGAAAAAATTTAATCTAACTGACACTAAATATTTAACAAATGTATGAAAAAAATTTTGCTATTTATTTTTAGTTTGATATTTTTGCCTTTAAATGTAAGCAATATTTTTTACTCAATCAACATTGCAACAGACATTGTTAACATAATAAGACTGGTTATTTTTCTTTAGTGCAACAATCAAAACTTTTTGATAGCACATTGTTTGTGAAGAAAAAACACATTTTTTTTTTTAAAAACTTATAAGTAACTTTTTTAAGAGGCAATATTTTTGAAAATTTTTTGCAAGAAATTGCTTAAGTTTTGTTCTTTGGTTTTTTCTTTTCGTTTCTTCATCTTACTGTTTTGATTTCTCCACACAAAATATGCATTCCAAAAGATGATTTTAAACACAATGCATAAATTTTTTAATACATGGAAAGAAACAGAGATGATATGCATTCAAATAAGATAGCGATAATAATGCAAATGCAATAGCACTAGCTCTTATTACATTTCTCTGGTTTGAATTTATAATTGATGGCATAAATGATTCATAATTGAGGCAAATGTTTTAACAATTCTGGTTGGAATCGGGTAATAAATCCCCCCCCCCATTATCTTTTATTTTAAAAATAGCCTTCCACCATATAAAAATATCTTGACCTTATTCACACACATTTATAAGAGAAATATTGTCTTCACATGAGGGAAGAATCCATAATTTATGAATGTGTTTGTAGAAACTTTACTCGTTAGACTAATACATAAGACAGTCCAATGAATGAATTTTCTATTAAATTCTATTGTTATTGTAAAGAGATAAACAGAAAATTTCAAGTAATAGATTTTCTGCAGAAAATTTTTTTTAAAGCAAATACATAGAAGTTTCTAAGTTTACAATCCATAACATTTCATAAATATAATATTTTATAAGTTTTTTTTATAATACTGTATTTGCAATATGACCTACTTCAATCTTACTTGAGTCCAATAATTTAATCAGAACAAAACATTAATTTCTATAATAATTTTATTCTTTTCTTCATTATATTTCTCTAAATTTAAATATTTAAACAAATATTTTGGTTAATTTGATTTAGTTTGTAACACATAAAATTTTTATCATATTTATTATGAGAATCATTGTAATTTAATAATGATTCTCATAGTAAATACGATAAAAATTTTATTTAAACAAACTGAAAACGCAATTTCAGTATTTTTCAATTCAGAGACATCTATCTGGAAGAGCTGTCCTCGATTCTTTTGGAACTTCTATTATGAAGTATTGCTCCAGGACATCATGTACAACAATCACAACTCACTACCACACTGAACTAAAGAAGGTTCAGTTTAATTAACTGTTTTCAGTAGTAGAAATGATAGTCTCATTTTCTTGCAAAAAAACTGATCAAACCACAGATAAATATAAAGAGACAGCAAAACAATCAGCATTGTAATAGATTTTGTCAAAACCTTTAACTAGCATTCCATGGATAATGAAACAGAAATAAACACATTAAACTCAACAATAATAGTAAAAACTACTTATTCAATTCATTATTTGTTTGAAAACGTGTAAATTAATTTGTGGTGTAACCCCAGGTGATTACATTTATTTATAAGAGTTTATTCATTTCCTTAATTAATTACACAATACAATTTTACTTATTTTATTGGTTTCAACATGCTCAAAAATAAGAGCCATATTGACAAATGGTATTCCTTCATTCAAATTCATATATAAATAATTTATGTATTTAACTGTTCATTTCAAAAGCTTCCATAAATTTTATATCGAAACAAAAATGCTTTAAAACAAGGAAGCACTCCTAACTCAATCACATAGATAACTATATTGCTACAGCAGAATCATAAAAACTTTTGCTACCAATGAATAATTTCTATTTAAAAAAGTACAATTATTTTTTATTGTTGTTAAAACTAACATACTTTCAGTTTTAACGATCTTCCCTTCTTATCAGTTTATACATCCTTATTATGGTCCTTATACTTAATCCTTATGAATCTAACGATCTTCTTATAAGTTAGGAAATCCTGGATTTATTATTATTGATTATTATATTTTGAATCAAAGATCCATAGAAGGATGATTGAATTTTAAAGAGAGATTGACTTTTTGAAACACTTTACTTCTTCTTAACATTTAACTCCAACTTTGTAGCTCTACCATACAATGCCCCCTTTCTGAAAAATTTCTCATATCTCAAAACAGTCACATGCAGGGTTCAAGATTCTTATTGCAAAACTTTCTGCAATACTATATGAGAAAACAAGAGACATGAAGTCATGTACATCTATCTAATAAGATCCCTTCCTAAACAAGGATGCAGATGCGACCAAAACAATTTCTGTGATGTTTGCTGGATGGTAGTGTCTTATAAATTCTCTCAAGTTGAAAACTTGTTAAGAATTGCTCAGTGAGTTGAATCTTGATTTTTCAGTGTTCTTTAGTTACTGTTCACAGTTACAAGACAGGTAGACTATCATTAGAAACTGAGTGAAAGGACTCCAAGCATAAAGAACTCTCTCGTCAAGCTGCAAATACATAGTTTGTCTCAATATCATTGTTCCATATGCAGCAGTTGTTTCTTGATACAGCTGCCCAATAGTCAACAATCATATCTATAGGCCCTGTATATTTAAAGTTTCATAATGATTTTTAGAAGGAGTTGTGATTCTTGGGAGACTATATCCAGTTTTCCTAGAGACCTTACCTGATATCTGAAATTGTTTCCTAAGACCATCAGACACAAAATTTTTAGGCAGTAAGTATTTCCCACATAATTGTCATTTCCAGCCTACCAATGGATCTCCATTGACAATCACTGTTTAAATGATTCCACATAATCATATTAACAGAAACCTATGTAACTAAATTTATTTTGTAAAAAAATAGGATTCCATGAACAAATTTAGAAGGATAAAAAAATTATCACTTTGTAGCATGAAATTTCTCCTTTTCAACCATTCTTTTTACTTTTATTAAACATTTAAATGCTTAGACAGCAATTAATTCTTTAAATTATATTATTTAATATTAGTTTTTAGTAGTTTTATTGGTTTTAAGAATGCCTGGAACTTTAATTTTTGACACCAGTGTTTATATTTCAATACTTAAAAGAATATTAAGCATAAATACTGACATGTTACAAATAATGATTGAAAAATATAGTTCTTACCATCATATTCTAAAATTACACATGGATAAGGTTTTAATAAATTTCTGAGGGTTTGAATAAAGCAGTTTCTGTGATAAACCCATATTTCATTCTTCATGACATCTTTAGTTTTCCACAATGTACCTAATGAGCTGGGATATTGAGCAATAATGTAGATAGCCTAAAAAGACACTCTTATAAAGTAAAAATTTTATTTTATAAATAAATCAAAAAATAAATGTACAAGTGTTTTTAAAAACAAGGAAAATTAATCAGTCATTTACAGTTTCTAAAATAAATTGTTAACAGTAATTGACAAATATTCTTTGTTAAAAGAAATTCAAAGTACGTAACAGTAATTAACTTTGTCTTGCAATGCAAAATTAAACACTAATTGTAACACTAATTTAAACAATAAAAATTAAACACTGTATTAATATGTAATTAAAAAAAATTTTTTTAAAGAAAAAAGTTAACATTTTTTATTGATATAAAATATTAAATAAATCTGTTATAACTGAGAGTAAAAAATTCATTCAAATTCTTTAAAAAAAAAAAAAGAAAGAAAGAAAGAAAAAAGAAAAGAAAAAAGTGCTTAAATGAAGAGGAAAAGAAAATTGAAGAGAAATAATACAAATGAGCATGTACGAATAATAGAATTAAAGAAAAAAATGGATATAATATTAACTGTATTCTGTAACTTGGGCCTACATGTTCAGGGTTTTAACATATTTTATGATAAATGTTGTTTGAGACCAAGAGCATGTATTGCTATAAGCAACAAATTAAACGCCCTCATTCTGGTTAATTACTTAAATGGGGATAATGTTGCTGTAAAAGTATCCTGTTTATTGCAAGGAATCAAAGATGAAATCATCTTTATGTCTTCATATCTTCCTTTCGAAGATAAAGACACATTTAATGTGCAAATTGTCAGTCTTCTAGATTATAACAATTTGAGTAAGAAACTCATCAGAGGATGTGATGCAAATGCTCACCACACTGTGTGGTGAAGTAGTGATTGCAACAGACGTGGTGAGGATCTTTTAGAATACATTTTGTATTATAATCTATCTATTCTTAATAGAGTAATGAACCCACCTTTATTACTATAAGTAGAAGAGAAGTCATTGACATCACTTTATGCAACAGTAAGTGTGCTGACTTTATTAAAGATTGGAAAGTGTCTGATGAAATAAGCTTATCTGACCACCAATACATTAGCTCTTCTGTTTTAGGAGCAAACAGACTAGAGGTGGTAGGTAGATACCCAAAAAATACCAACTAGGGTTCCTATAAAAAAGATCTAGAAGATCTCCTCAAGGAAGGTGACTTCAGTAAGTTATCTTCGGTAGTAGATTTGGAATTAGCTGTTGATCACATACAAAATGCCAATCTCCAAAGCATACTATCAAAACTGTGATGTCAGCAATACTTGTTCTCCAAGGTTAGTTCCTTGGTGGTCTTAAGAGTTAAGTAAACTGCGAAGACAATGTAGAAAGCTCTTTAATAGAGCCAAAAAGAATGGTGAATGGCAGAAATATAAACTGGCACTTACCACTTATAATAAAGCTATCAGGAATTCTAAAAAGAATTCTTGGCAAAATTACTGCACTGACATTAAAACTGTGTCTGCTACTGCAAGACTCATTAAAATAATGTCTAAACACAGGAACTGCTGTCTAAACACTCTTAAATTGCCAAATGGTAAGTTTTCAGAATCTGGGAGAGATACGCTGGCTGAACTGTTCAGAGTTCACTTTCCAGGTTCCAAAGAAATAAATGAAACTCCTAATTTTACTCTCTTTACATCAAATTGTGGTAGAAGTAAATGGGATGTTGCCAAAAAATCATAACTTATGATCGAATAAAATGGGCAATAATGTCCTTTAAACCTTTTAAATCACAAGGAATGGATGGAATTGTACCGGCTCTGCTTATTGAGGGAGTCCAGTGCATTGCTCCAATTCTCTGTAGAATTTTTAGGGCAAATATAGCCTTTGGGCCTATACCTATTGCTTGGAGGCATACAAAAGTAATTTTTATTCCTAAAATAGGGAAAGATAATTACTATAAAGCTAAATCTTTTAGACCTATCAGCTTAACATATTTTCTTCAAAAGGCAATTGAAAAGCTGATAGACAGATATATTAGAGAAGTCTACTTAGTGGAAAAACCACTTTCTGACACTCAATATGCATATCAACCTAGTAGATCCAATGACAGTGCCATCTACAACCTATCCTTCATTTTGAAGAAGAACTTTAAGGCTAAGGAACTTGCTTTAGCTGTTACCTTAGATATTGAAGGTGCCTTTGATAAGGTACCCATTGAAACTATTTTACAATCCCTTGCTAGAAAGGGAGTTAATGACACAATCTGTTCTTGGATAGAAAATCTGCTCAATTTGTCAGTGCCTCATTTTAGGTAAAAACATGATGATCCAAGCCAAAGTTGGTTGTCCAAAGGGAGGGGTTCTTTCACCCATTATATGATGCTGTGTTGTAGATTCCCTTTTAGAGATGTTAAAAAAACCAGGCATAACCACCATTGGATATGTAGATGATTTAGTGATAATCGTCAGAGGTAAGTTTGGTGAAATAATCTCCAGCATCATGTCCAACACCCTCAAACAAGTTGAGACTTGGTGTAAAAAAGAAGGCCTTTCTGTAAATCCTCAAGAAACCATTATGGTAGCCTTCACAAAGAAAAAGAATCTTAATCTGAGAAAAATAACTTTTTTTGGTCAAGAATTAACTTGCTCCAAAGAAGTTAAATTCTTAGGAGTATTTTTTGTCATGAACTTAAGTTGGAACAAGCACTTCAACTTTTGTATTGAAAGAGCAAAAAAAGCTTTCTGGTCATGTAGAAATGCTTTTGGAAGAACTTGGGGCTTAAATCCCAAAGTTATTCATTGGATTTACACTATGATCATTTCTCCCATTATTATCTATGGCTCAGTGGTCGGTGGCCTAAAATGAAAAATGAAACTGCTAAAGAGGTATTAACAAAACTTTAAAGGATGCTTTGTGTAGCTATCTCTGGGTGTATTTGAACAACTCTCACACCTACACTGGAGCTTCTGCTTGGTATGCATCCTTTTTGTATGTGTATTGAAGCAGAGGCAATACTTAGCATGAAGAGGCTTAAAAATACAGATCAGTGGAAGGACTACTCTAGGTCTTTATCCTGGGGAAACCTCAATGCTGACGTAACTAGTCATCCTTTTATAAGTATGCCTACTGATTACACGATTGTTAAGTTTGCTTTTGATAAGCCTTATACAATCAAATTTCCCTTCAGAGAAGACTGGAATAATGTTACCATCAGTAAAAGCTATATTTACTGGTATACTGATGGCTGAAAAATGAATTCCAACACTGGGGCTGGTATTTGTTGTCCTGCTGATGGCACAAAGCTATCATTCCCCTTGTGTAAAAATACAACTGTATTCCAAGCAGAAGTCTTTGCCATTCTCATGTGCAGTAGAATATGCTTGGACAGAAACTATTCTTGTAAAAGAATGATAGTCAAACTGCATTACTAGCTCTACAGAAGTCTACTGTAACTTTTGTTCTTGTCTGGGAATGTTATCTCACTCTGTGTAAATTAGCTAATAATAACCACATCACTTTAATGTGGGTGCCTGGGCACTCTAGTGTTCCTGGCAATGAATTAGCTGATGAGCTGGCAAGGACTGGATCAACAACCGACTTTTTTGGTCCTGAACCAGTGCTAGGTATTTCTAAAGAATTGATCAGAAAGAATGTCTTTAATCTCTTCAGAAAACAACAGTTTATGAATTGGTACAATGCCAATGATCAAAGACAAGCAAGGCTATTAAATAGCACTTGCCCTAGTAAAAGGCAAAAAGAATTATTAAAGCTCAATAGAAGCAGTCTAAGGAAAACAGTGGGACTACTTACAGGACAATGCCACCTTAAAAGACATCTCACCATAATGGGAGTTTCAGATGATCCCACTTGTAGAGGTTGTCATTATATGGAAGAAACTTCAATACACATCTTATGTGAATGTGAAACCTTTTCAGCACATAGATTTGAACACCTGGGTCAGCACTTGATTGAACCTTGGATGTTGCAGGAAATTCCTGTAAAATGTCTGCTGAATTTTGCTTCAGCCACTGGTCTTTTCAAATAGGGCTTTCTAAGGGGTATAATACAATAGACCTATGGTCCTGGTGCTAGATTCTTTTAGAACCACCCTATCTTAAATCTAAATCTAACTGTATTGTAATTTTTAAGAAATGTTTTAAATCTTAATATTTCAAAAAGATACAAAAGAATGTGTCTAAAACAATCAGTTTAGGTAAAAAGAATAACATATAATAAATAAAATTAACATTCATCTTTTTAAATACGTAAGTGAAGAATTCATATACTATATTTAAGGACCATACAGATTTCTAAGAATCAAATTCTAGGAATTTTCCGGGTCTCAAATCAAAAATTTCCAGGAGATAGACATTCATGCTAAATAATTTATAATTTTATTTTAAAATTGTTCTCAACTAAATACTGAGCTGCCTTCTAAAGGCAACATTAAGAGCTAATATTCAAAGAGGTTTTTGGACAATTTCATCAATAATTTTAAAATATAAACATGAAACTCAAAAGACTTTCTAACAAAAATAAAGGAATCAGTAGTAATTCTCGATTTTCAAGGAGTCAAGTAAAAATTCCAGGAGTTTCAAGGGTCCTTAAAATATTTTTTCAAATTCCAGGAGTTGTATGAATCTTGTACCATGATTATTAATAGTTTCATTGTAATCAATTCTTTACACAGTTTATATATATATATATATATATATATATATATCTATATATATATATATATATATATATATATATGTTAATATATATCTATATATATATATATATATATATATATATATATATATATATAATAAAATTTAAATTTGTATTAATGGCTGATAATAGTCAAAAATAAACAAAAAACTTATGTATTTAATGTTTTCAAGATTGGTTTATTACAATTCAATATTAAAATATAATGAATAGCTAAAATAATCATAAATTATCAATAAATAATTTTCTCAAACAAAAATACCAATGTGAATTAATGTGATGTTTATATAGTATATTTAAATTTCATGAAATATAGGACAAAAACAAAACTGAATAAAAATAATAAGATAAAAATAGCAAATAGGTACATAAAAATAGGTACATATGCAAACCTAAGCTACAGCAATAACAATAAAATATATTTAAAACATTTAATGAAATACATTTTGCATTACATAGAGGTGCTTTTTGTACAGAAAATTTTTGCAATGCAAAGGCAATGTTTAAAAAATCATACATCATCACAATATCAGTAACAACTTACATGTTCATGATCCATAACTTTATAAACAGGAAATTTATAACTTCTGTTTATATTTCCTCCTTGATCACATTCAGTTTCTTCTAAAAACCCATCATGTAATATATTTTCTGATCTTTTTGATAATGCACCCTCAATATTACATGAAAGTGGACAGATCAAAACTAAGGAACTCGAGGTTAGTTGTTTACCTGATGCTAGATAATCCTTCACTTTCTTTGACCAATCTGTGAATATAAAAGATGCTTATTAACACAAGATATAATAAAACTAGACATATTATTGTTATGCTGAAATGTTGCTTATATTTAACAACTGCTAATTAGATTTTACAGCAAAGCAATATTAAAAATAATATTTGTGTGGTTTTTACATACATTTAAAATGTAAATACATTTGAGGTTTTAAGAATTTAGGAGACTTCAATTAAAATTTAATTCCCTAATGATTTTTACAAATATGGAAACTAAGAAGTTTTCCTTCTGAGTAAAAAAATTGTAAAAATTTTATGATTATTGTAACATTTTATAACTAAAAGCCACACTAGAAGTGATTCATAATGATAAAAGCTTTCTCAAAAATATTTTATAACTAGGCAACACATATATACTTTATTTAAGTGCAAAATGAATATATTTGTGATGCAATGTTTTGACGCACCATCATCCCTCCATGCGTTCATCCACTAATTGGCTGGAAAGAAATGATTACTATATGAGTTCTCTTACTGTTTCTTTGAGGTAAAAATGCTGCAAATTGATGCAATTTTAGGTATGACTCAATTTTTAACCTCTTATCGGTAAGTAAAATATTTAGAAGAGTGCGTGAAATGTCAAACATAGACATATTTCAAAATTATAACGGACTTCAAGTTTCCTTCAAGGTGTTAAATGTTGCTGCAGGCTCAAATAAAGAATATAAAAATTCTTATGAACATAAAATTCATTAAAATGTTACAATGAAATATAAAATAAAAAATAATGAACAAAGAAAACCTAAGGAATATCCATATGACCTAGTTTCCGAATCGAGGTTTTAATAAAGAACATGAAATAAAAAAATATGGCCTTCCATTTAAACCAGATGATTAAAATGTAAAATATTTTGGGATGTGTAACATATTTTTACTAAATATTTATAAGTTTCCTTATGTCAAAGTTGGTTTTAATAATTAAATATATTATGTTACACAGCTTCCATGAGACATAAAATGTTTCATATCTGTATTTTAATACATACCTTATCAATATTATTAGAAACCTCAATCAGTGAATTAAGAGCATTCATTATCATACAACTCGTCCTTTTGAAATAAGCAACTATAATTTACATAGACTTGCTTCATACAGTGGTTTCTGACTGAATCAAGAAAGAACCAACAAGAGCTGCCAACTTGGCTGTCCTATCAATGAATCTTCACGAAGTGACATTTCAATCTGAGTCACTATTTTCATAGAAAAAAGTGCATGAGATGTTTTTGGAATTCCTGTGCGAATATTTCATCGATGCATCATACGGAAGAAAAATTCCCTAATATTTACACTGATAAATGTAAAAAACATATAATATGTATGTAAAAAGCATATACATCAAACCTCAATATCATGCATATATAAGCAGTCTAATAAATCCCATAGAAGTTACCACACTTGACACATGCAACATTATTAAAAGGGATGATTTATAGTTAGTCGTTCGACTAACTATAAATAAAGTTCATCTAGAAGATCTGATCTTGAAATAAAAATGGACTGAAGCATTATATAATTTAATCAAATTAAATTTTGACTATAAAATTTTTTTAATAGAAATTTGAGAAAACTTTTATTTTGAAGGGAATGAAATTTTAATCTAAAAATATCCATGATATAGAGAGTATAGTGAGATCGATTTAACTGCTATCATACCCACAAAACTTAATTCCTAATGCAATGCATCCATTATATTTTAGAATTTACGAGGGAGAAATTCCATTACAATGCATCACCAGAAGACTCTTGCAAATTTTGAACTAAGACATATATCCTTTGCAACATTATGAAGTTATTTAGAATAAAAAAACTTTTGTGACATTTTAAATTAAAGTAAGTTATTTGGTAAATACAATGTTCTTTTCTTTTAGATCAGTTTGATTGGATATGACAATTCAAATAATAATTATTTTCCATTAGTGATTCTTCATTTATTGCATAAATTGTCACTGAAATTGACATTTCATAGTAAACATTTTAGAAAAATGTAAAAAATTTCACAATGAGTTCTCAGATATTTACTTTTGGAAACATTATTTCTTTTTCATTTCTATTATTTTTGATAAAGATTTATAGCACAATTTCTAAGCTTTTGTCTTCAAATCATGTAAGCAAAAAGTCTGGGAATTATTTTAATAATAAATTATTTTTAAAATTTTTAGCTGTTATTTAACAGTTGTTAGTAAAATGCGAATAAAGTAAGCACACACAAAGCTACAAAACATGATTCGAAGGAGCTCAGTCATAATTTGAAATAATTATAAAAATATATACAAAAAGCATAGGTTTAGGAATACATTCAGTATGAAAGCAGCTTTAATAGAATAACCAAAACATAAATAAGTGGAATTTTTTTAAAAAATTTGAATAAATGCTAAAATAAGAACAATTTCCTTTTATTCTGTATGTCTATTTAAAGGATTCAAGTTTTAAAAATTCTTTCTCTATTGGTTGTGTGTTCTGTCTGTTTACTAATATGTTTATCGTTTCACTTCATTGGTCTTCTTTAAGCATTTAATCAAAATTAAAAAAAGCTTTTTAACTATATATATAAATGTAATAGATATCAATATAATAAAGTTATTCATGGTTTTTATCGAGATGGACACTTTTAAAAATAAAAATGACGTCGCCAAGTTTGTTAAAAAAAAAAAAATTATTATTTTTTAAATTTAAAAACATTTTTTACTACTGTATCAGATTTTAAAACATTTTTACCACAGTTTCCTCTGAACAAATAAAGTATTATTAGGAAAAATTTAGCATGCATTACATGAAAACATGCAAAAATAAATTTATTATTAAAAACAATTCCTAATTTTATTTTACCAAGGAAATCAGTTAAAGCAATCACTTACTTTTTCTATTCCAAAGTTACATTTTGAAAAACAAATTATTTTTTTTATGTAGAAAAGCACTTTAAAAAAAGACCTTAATCTTTTTAGCCACTCATCTATTTGTTTAGCAGAGGGTTGCAATAAGCAACACAAAGTTATTTTCTCTATGTTTGATGTACGAAAGTTCTAGTTTATTCTCTATTATAATGTTTTCTATCATTTATTCTAATAATTTTGATGAACAAATTACATCTAAATTCAGATTTAGAAAGTTTTGAAGAAAAATTTCAGGGAGCAGTAGGCTTTTCGTCAAAGTATATGGATGTGTGTATGAATAACTTGTGTTCCTTCAAGTCATATGATAACATTTAAGTGGTTTATTTAATAATGGATGAAGGTCAAAATTATTTAGATATCATTTCTTTGGTAACATCATTCCAAGCATACATTTACAAGAGCATTGAGCATAAAATATCAATTTCATAACAGTGATTCCAAGATATATGAAGTTTTTTTATTGAAACTAAATTACATAGTAATGCATGAAAGTCAGAAATTAGAATTTTTAGGAAAAATTCCACATGGGTAACTTAAAAATATCCTAGATGAATGATACTTGAGGCTGAAGCCTGTTGATAGCTCAAAGTCTACTGACATAAATCACACTGATTTACAAAAACTATTTTGCTTTGATAATGATTTTATAAACAATTTCTATTTTAGAATCAAAAGTACTTTTTATTCATTTCATTGATCAATTGATGCTTAATGTTGCAGTAAGTTATCAATAATCTAAAGATTTTCAAACATTAACATTACTCCAAGTTTCTTAATAGTAAAATAAAAAAATGAATAAAAATCAGATGAAAAAAATTATTGGTAGCAAAAAATGTATTAAAGTGAATTTATTAAAAAAGAATTTTTAAAATTTAGTTCGTAAATAAGAATTAGTATTATCATTGTGTCTATGGAACATTGTGTGGGATAATCCAATAGTCTGTAAAATCATGAATATTCGTAAATTAGAGATTCGGTAAAAAGGAGCATCTACTATAATTTTAGAAAGATTGCAAAAAGCATATGATCAGAATGGAGAAAATGTGTTTTAATATATTTATTTACCAATAGAAAATTATCTTTCATTTTTATGAAAGAAAAAACTTTACAAACAATTTTATAGTAAAAAGGAAGACTTAAAGTAATTTACTGTGATACACGAAAGTAAACATATACTTTTCAAAATTAACAGAAACTTATTTATTTCAAACATTTACATAATTGAATTCAATTTAGCTTAAATTGATTTGAAACAAAAAATTGATGAGCGAAAACAGCAGTTTTTTTATCATTAGACACAAAATAATATAAAATATTGGAGAATCACAAGTCACGAAAGTGAACATACAGGAAAGTATACGTTTGAAATTTCCATATTTTAATACTTAGTTGGTCCACCTTTTGAATTTAAAACAGCTCTCATATGAGTACACATCGAATAGACCAGTTCTTTGGTTAATGTGAGGAATTTTTTGCCATTCTTCAAGCAATGCCTTTTTAAGATCGCCTTTGCTTTTAATTTGCCTTTTTCTGATACTTCTGTCCATAAATTTTCGATAGGATAAAGATCAGGGCTTTGAGGAGGGGAGTGCAGTTGTCTTGGAGTGTTGTACAACACACCAAGACAACACCAGCTATGTGTGACAGACAACACCAACCTTGACAACACCAGCTGTGTGTGCTTTGGATCCTGATCTTGTTGGAATATCCACGCATTTCCCATGCCTTACTTTCTCACCGATTGCTTCAAATTGTATTTCAATGTATTCAAATAGACAAAACTATCTATACTGGTTTCCAAAAAGACTAAATTGCCAACACCTGAAGATGAAAAACAGCCCCAAGCCATCACTGAACCTTTGCCATGTTTTACTGGAAGAATCAGATTCTTCAATTCTAACTCTGTTCCAGGTTTTTGCCAAACTTTTTGCTTACCAGCTCAGCCAAAAATGCTAAATTTAGATTTGTATGTAAAAATAGCTTCTCTCCAGTAATTGAAATTATCATTTTCATGAAAATATGCAAATGCTTTATCTTTTGCCTCTATTAACTTTACTAATGATAGGTTTTTTATGCAGAATTCTGCTATTATATCCTTCTTCTCTAAAGGCTCTTCTAACATATTCTGGATTTACATCAGTTACAAATTGTTCGAATAATTTCTCTTTTATCTCTACCGGTCAATTTTGAAGGTCTACCAGTACTAGGCAAGTTTTCTGTAGTTTTTATCAAATTATATTTCCTTGTTATTCCTTGCACTTTAATTCCACTTTTACCTATAATTTGACTTATTTGGTTGAGTGATTTGGCCTCACTTTTCAATTTAAAAACCAATGCTCTGATTTCCAATCATGTTTCAGTTCTTTTAGTTGCCATTTTAAAATTAATAAAATAAATTTCAAAAAAATGTCGTCTAATGTTTATACAAAACAAGGCACAATTCATACAAATATGTTAAGACAGTAAAAAGTTGACCTAATGCTAACAAAAATCTATTTAAATCCAACTGTATGCTCACTTTTGTAAGTTTAAAAAACGCATATTTTTCACTTATTCCGAAAATGATTATGATAATTTTAAAATGTTTGATGTCTATTAGACACATAATGATTCAAATGCATACTGGTAGCTGTATGAATGAGAAAAAGAAATTTATTAGTATTTTACTTCAAAAAATGGGAAAATTTGTAAGAGTATGCTGACTTTTGTGGATCACTATATGTTAAGAAGTTGAATTGCTCAATTCAGAAATATTTTCAATGACTATTAAAATGTTTGTACCATTAAAACATTATTTCTTCCAAAAATAAATTTAAAATGAAAGTAATTCATTTAAAACAAATAAAATAATAATAAATAAAAAAAACAGAATTACTTCATTAAAAGATATTTCACTCCCAGAGATTAGCTTTTTGCAGTTATATAATTTCAGAGGCAGCACAAAATTGGGGCTAACTAAATAATATGAAACTGAAAAAGACTCTAAAATGCCCTCACCAATTTACTATATTAATTTACAGCTTTGTATTGACAAAGAAATATCTCTTGGCTGGATTAAAAAACTACCAACAATTGGAAACATTAAGAATTATGAGTAATGGAGTCCCAGAGATGAACACTAACAAATCAAAATTGCTAGAACACTTTTGCATGCAAAAATGATCCTGCAGTTTTACCTACCAGAAGAGTGATTGCGGATTCATTAGTGAACAGCAAGGCTCTTCCTTCCTAACATAATTATAGAAATATAAATGAGAATCCTTGTTCATTATACAAATTAAAATTTTTTAAATATTCCTTCCTCAGGAACAGAATATTCATATTTCGGGTGACATTGAGTAAACTAATATATTTTCAAACTTCTACATATTTTGGACTTAGTTTTTTAAAATACTAATATAATTTAATATTTTCAGTTCATAAATAACTGTAACACTTCTTTATTAATGCAGAAAGGCTCTCTCTAATTATCTTCTAGAGAAAGCATTAAAAAAGAAATAATTTAAAGATGTTGAAATGAAACTAGACTTGAAGCAGTTTTATTTAACACAACAACACAAGAAAAAATGAGACGTTAAAAAAATTACAAATACTAAACATCCACTACACTTGATAGTCTTTTTATACCAAAATAACATCAGTAATTAATTGCATGTTTCCATAAAATAAAAACGAGACCTTAAAAACTAGTCAGAACACTTACATTCATTATGTAATGTGATTCATTAAATGGTGAGATCCAAAATAGTTAACACAATGTCCAAACCATAAAGCTTAAATTCAGTATTAAAGTTTGAAAAAAATTCTATATACCATTATCAATTATGATACAATTCATAAACTTTTTCAAAAACAAAGATTTATTTTATGTGGTTGATAAAATATTTGATTCATTATAAATAAAATACAATACACAAAAATTAATTTAGTTGTTTTATATGATAATTAAAGTAATTTATACTCTTCTTAATAAAGTCTACTTTAATTGATAAACTGAATTTTTAATATTTACATGCCATTTCAATAAACACATTCACTGCCATTGACAGCCTGGTGCATCAGTATGGCACTATCTTCTATGCTAGCAATACTCTGAAACGATGATTGACTATAAATTATATGCTTATTTTTAGTGTAGCATTATTTTTATATTTTAATGTGTGGTTTTCAAATTTTGTGTTTAAATTTTTTAAGAACATTTTTAAAAATGGCAATCAGTACATTTGGCTTCTGAGAAATCAATACATTTGGCTATATAAATTCTACTAGCAGCAAATGTGTTAATTTTTCTTGACTTTGTAGAAAAAGGTAAACAATTTGAATAAACAAATTATAATGACAAATAAAAAATTATTACAAATTATAAGACAACTTTAATTTTTTTTTTTTTTTTTTTTTTTTAAATTTACTAAAACTGACAAATTAAAAGTTAACAATAAATAAATTTAAAAAATATTAGATTAGAGCATTTTTAATATATGTTTTGAAAAAATAACATGTTGATTTAAGCCATTAACTATTTTTAATTATACATTAATGATTAAAAAAAATTTAGTTACTAACAAAACATAATAATAATAGTAGCATTATTAATAATCAACAGCTAAATAAATTATTTTGAATATAGAAAACTATTAGTTTCAAAGCAGATGATTTTAAGAATCAAACATTTGCAGAAATAAAAAGCTTAAAAAAATCTAACAAATCATAAATTTCCAAAATGTAATTTTATTAATCCTTATCACTTCAAAATTGATCAATAAAGAAATCGTATAATATTTGCAAACTAAAACAAATTAGCAAACTTATGTAACTTTATTGTGTTTATAATTAAAAATTCAATGTTCATTTCAATACAAACAGTTGAAACAATTTATAATTTCACCTTGAAATGATACTTCAAAGTATGAGCAGAAAGCTCCATGGGCCCATGTAGCACCAATGCTTAAATTATCTGATTGAGATTTAATCAAATCAATTTCATCATAACCTTTATTCTGGAAAAGAAAATGTAAATAAAAGAGAGGGAAATAATGTTAATCAACTTCAAAATAAAATTTAAAAAAAAAAAAAAAAAAAAAAAAAAACAGCAGACTGAAAAACACTTTTTTTACCCATATTATACTAGCACAAGCAATCATTTAAGTAATTAATTATTTTAAATTAATTGTTAACTTATAATCAATTTCTAAAATAAAGAACTACCTTGTTGTAATCTTATAAAAGTATCATGAAGTTAAAAAATATATTTAACTTAACCATGGGACGCAAAAATATTCAGCTAAGACTTTTAACCTCTTAAAAATTGTTTAAAAATTAAAAAAAAAGTGTATATGACTCATAAAATAATATGTAGATTGAAATTTTCATTACCCTCACCAACAAATAAAAATTTAATAACATATATTATCCCTTCAATACTTTATTAAAGTTGCAAATAAACTCCAACAAACTCTAGATCTCAACTTTCTCCGTTTGTTATTGCATAGATAACAAAAATCACAATAAGTTATTTGAACATAAGCACCACCTTTGCTTCCCTGGAGGATTTCTCATAGATAGTTGTCTACATTCCCATGAAGCAAAAGATGAGACTAGAAACTCTTTCAAGCACTCACCATGAGAGACTTGCATAAAATAGCAGAAACACATGCATACCCATTCAGTATCTATGAAAAACTTTCGAAGGCAAAGATGCAGAGAATGTCAAAATGCTTTAGAAGAGTAATTGGCAATTAGGCTGCCTGCTATGGGATGTCAAAAGTCCATGTCTCCTCATTCAGAAATAATTAGGACAAAATTAGAGCGATCCCACACTAAAGAACTGTTATACTACTATGCAACGGAAATCAAGTTTTAAATTATAAAAGTGCTATTTCGTCAATAGTACTTAAAATGCCAAAGCCATATGGTTTTAAAATATTGGGTAAAAATCCAAATTACTTGAACAGTTAATAAGCTCTTGAAAAAATCGAATCCACCAAGTTCACGTGTAAATAGCATACTGCAAGTTGATTAATGCTGGGAATTTTTTAAATTAAATATACCTGAAATAAGCAAATAAAAAGTTTTAACTGTCTAAGAAAAAATTAAAATATAGATTAAAAAGTGAGAAAAATGACCTTTACAATTCAAGACTAACTTTGAAAAATTTTTTAATTCAAGACTAACAAGTAATGTTTAAAACAAGATATGAATAAGCCAATTATTTGGCTCATGAAAAATCACCAAATATACCACTAAAAATAGTTCATTCTTAAATAAATTAAAAATAAAATTTGATGTTATTAAATAGAAGCTTTGTCGTCTGTCTCTCTAACACAGTTTTTTTTGTAAACCTGATTTATTTTGGGCAAGTAAAGATTAAATAGTAACTGTAAAAGTTGAAAAATTGTAAATTTAAATAAATAGTTAAGCACAATAACTTTAAAATTTAATTGAGTTAAAAATATGGAAAAATTTTTTGAAAAATTATCAATATGTTTAATTTATAAACGTCCTCAAAAATTATTAAAAATGATCTTACAATGCAATGGAACTTTGATGAACATGAGCATATTTTGCAAAACAAAAAAAGAAAAATGTTTTTCTAAGAATTACTTAATTATTAGTACTATAACCAAAACATTTTACTTTTTAATATTTTATTTAAAAATAAAAAAATCAGATATTTTTATACCGAAATTTACATTACTATTCATTTAAATGTTGCATCAGTAATTTAATAGGAATACTAATGCATATTTACTTTGCAAATGAGACATTCAAAAATCAAATAAAGATTACTTTCATTTTATTTTTAAATCTACACATTTTTTTAAATAAAATACAGTTAAAAAAAGAAGTTTTATTGTAAAACCGATACCAGGAGCTTAATTTTATTCAAAAGATTCAAATAAAAAAAATTTCTGACAATTTCAACTTGTTTTGAATTTTAGATTCCACCAATCCAAATACTGAAAATATTTCTTTAACATTTACATCAGAAGCTTTTGCTCTTAAAAATTGCTGTCGATTTTACTGAATATATAGATTTGGTTTTGTTGGTCCCTATAAATTTAAAGAATACTCTATTATAATTATAAAATAAGTAAAAAAATAATCCAAGTATAATTTGATGTTATACAAGTTGAAATATTATAAATATTGAATATCCCCTAAAATAATAGCAATATATTTTATTTAGTTTCAGTAATATAGCCTCATATTAGCCATAAAGTGGGAAAAAAATAAACTGTGGAGAAATGACAATGTCATCAATGAATTTGTGCAAAATGAAAAGTTATATTTAGGAATGATATTGCCAACTTCAAATGGATCTTCCAGAATTCTTGACAGCATTCTACAATAATGAAATTTTGTATCCTAACTCTGAAACACTTAAAAAAAACTCAATTTGAATAGGATTTTCCACTTTATGACTTAATGAACCACATGCAAAACAACAAAGAATCATGAACAAAATATTTAGTCTGCTGTTTAATAATATCATTTTAACAATAAATTATCAAATTTTAAATAAAAAATTATAGGTACAAAAATTTTGCTTCTTTTAATTACAATATTCTTACAGAATTTTGAAAACTATCTCTTGTTAGCTTCAAATTATCACAGATACCTCGAAATATTAATAATTATTTTTATGATTAGAATGTGATTTCATAGTTTGTTTTTTTTTTATCTCTGATCAGTTTTTACATACAAGAGCTAATTGGACAGGGACTAATAATTCAAAATAGATTTCAAATCACTAGAAACATGCATAATTAATGTGAGAGTCAAACATATGGACTGTTGAACTGCAGATCAGAGCAGATTACAGAGAAATAATGTAATTTTTTGTAATCCAAAATATAAATTCTACAATACTGCTGAACTTAATAAAAGCTCTATACAAATTATTTGAAATATTAAAAGCTTATATAGTGTCACTTTGGGAAATCAATCCTAAAATAAACATTAATTCAATGGTTTTTATCAGATATTACATTGATATAATATGCATTTTACAAAAAAAGTAGCATAACAAATTAATTTTCCATGTGTGTGCGTCCATGTGTGTGTGACACATTTACAAACTGAAATCTCTACATGAATTTTCAGCTTTAATTAATTTAGTATTATTTTTTTGTAGAACACAGAATTTGCACTCTACTAAAACATTATTTGTATAAATAAGCTTTGCATTGCAAATTCTTATGCACTAAAATAATCAAAACATATCTAAGTGATATTTTAATAGTTTATTCTGTCAGGACACAAAATTTCATTGATGAAATTTTTTTTAGCATTTTGGTCACAGACATATTGAAGAGCATGCATTCAAACAAATTTAGTAATATGTTTTAATTAGGGAATGTAGTAGATAAATATTTTTTTTATAAAGGAACAATTATATTTAACTGCACAGATGAAGTATTAATTTATTTACAAATTTAAACCCAGAAAATTGAGCTGTAAAATGAATTGAGTATAAAAAAATTGCTGCGGTCTTACAAAAGAAGTATAATAATGCCGATGATTTTAAATTTTAATGTACTTTTCTTGTAATTAATCTTTACAAATTTGTTCTTTCTTTTTTTCAATTTATTTAAATTAGTTTAGCATTTTTTGATATTTACTTAGAATATAGAATATCTTACTTAGAATGTAGTATATCTAACAGATACATCACAGGCAATTATGTATCACTGTAAGCGAAAAGTCTTATATACAGTATAGATAATGATGAATTCTAGAGCTACAGTTCAATAAATAAACAATAAAAATTAAAACAATAATCAGTAAACAAGCAAGCATCAATTCTAAGAAAATTGATGTTTTGTTTTCAATGCAAGAATAATGCTTTTTTGCTCAAAGAATAAGCTAAATATAATCTATTTCAGTTCAATATTAAATTAAGATTCAATCAAAGCATTCAAAAGCAAGTTTTTAAAAGCAAAAATATTTACTTAATTATACAGGTAATTTTTTAAAACATTTTTATTCAAATTAATTGTACCATAAAATGTGAAAAATATAGAAAACTTTTTAAAAAAATTCAAGCAATTTAATTATTTAAAATTTTTAGTGACTTACTTAATTGAGAAATTTAATTTATTACCTGCTCGTAAACAAAAATAAAAATGCTCAAAATAATTTCCCAAATAATAACTTGAATATAATCAAACTCAATAAGAGTGATCTCTTTAATCTATAAAATAAAAAATAATGATATTAAGAAGACAAATTAACATTTTTAAAAATAAATTTCTATTTATTAAAATGAAATAAATGACTATTTTACCATTTAAAACTAATATATTTTTCATGGGGCACATTTAACATTTTAATCTAAATTTGCATCTCAGTATTTGTTTTAAAACTTAATATTTGTATAAATATTTTAAATGAATGTTGCTAGATATAACATAATTATCTTTATTTATTTTTTATCATAATATTTGTATCAAAATTACTGGAAAGTAAAGAAGTAATTCTGAAATCTTTTCTTACAACCCAATGCTAAAAACACAGAAAGTTTATAAAGCTATTTCAATATCAAATATATTTTAGTACTTTTAAATTTCTATCACAGTTCACTCACTCACTCTCTCACACGCACATTTATATAAGCTAAGTTAGTATAATAGAATAAGAGTTCATTGATAATTTAAGCTATTTAATAAAATTCTAATTTTATGAATGTTCCCTTATATGAATTCCTTAAACTGCAATCTACACTGAAGTCCTAAAACATAGATGCCAATGGATTGCTAAGAGCTTTCTTATACATTTAATAACCCCTTGCACTAAGAAAAAAAACACACAGATGTCTGCTAACCATTATAAGGGTCAGATTTATATTACAGATGGACAATTTAACTTCATTTCAACTTTTATTTAAATACATGCTATTTGGAATATATCTATGTCTTTCATTCACTACCTTAACACTCTGCTGCAGACTGATTCTAAATCATATGTATGTACAGATTCAAGGTGTGTCCTTCCTCTGAATGCATAGGTTGAATATTCTGGTCTACATATATGGATGTATAGGTTTGAATACCACTTTTGACATACATAATTTTTATATTAATTATGAAGGCTTTCTCTGCGATTATTGAAAATTTAATTATTTCATTTTGTGTTAGCAGCAATCAGATTTTAAATTGAGTCCTACAGTTTGTAATTATATTTTTAACTAATGCCTGTGAATAAAAAATTTGATACAAATATAATTTGTGCAATATTCGCAACCTATGTGTGGTTAAAAGTGAACCAAATGGACTAAGACACCAGACTCAAGGAGATTCTTCCACTAGATGCAGAAGTTGAGTGTTCTAGT
The DNA here is from genome assembly GCA_030067965.1 of Latrodectus elegans. NCBI lineage: Eukaryota > Metazoa > Arthropoda > Arachnida > Araneae > Theridiidae > Latrodectus > Latrodectus elegans. The sequence goes on along the minus strand of CM057821.1, from coordinate 78,165,060 downwards.
CTAGGTATGTGGCAAGCTTAAAGCATTCAAATACGTATTTAAATTATTTTTGTTTTCAAAATAATGCTTCCTTATTTGGAATAGAATGGATTCCTAAACATTGTTGTGTATAAATATATAATAAAATATTATTATCCCAAATACACATGGACTTGAAATTAACTCAATAAATAGAAGATAAAGATAACAGCAAATATTTCTGTTTTATAGAATAGTGTTTTCTACAACAAATATTATGTATTGTATTTAAACATATTTAAATATCGAATTCCTCTTCTGACATACATAATTTTTTTATTGATCATAAAGACTTTCTTAATTTCTCTACAATTATTGAAATTTTTAATTATTTTGCTTTGTCTTTAAAAAAACACACATATATATGGGTAACACCTTTGATATTAAACACAATTAAATTTCTGTTGCTCATTATACATAAGCTGCTTAATATATTTTTTATGAGTAAAATATAAGCAGTTGAAAGTCTAATGTGTTTTCAAATCAAGGTAAACCATATTATTTTCTCTTATAAACTATATATCAAATCAGTACAAAAGTTCACAAGCATTTTTGAGAAATTCTTAAATACATGTATATAAAACACAATTTAACATTTTAATATGATATTTTTCCTCCACTATCTATCATTTTCTACCACCTTACAGATAGTTTTGTTATTCCATTGCTATAAAAAGACTCTGGTTTCGATGTGAAAAAAAACTTTAAAATAACTTTTGTACAATCTGCTTAAAATGTTATTTTTCCCCCCAAGTAAAAAATTTTGTTTGCAATGAAATAAGTGAAAATCACTTGCTACAATATCCAGAGAGAAAACAGCATACAACTGAAACTCCTAATTAAATTTATTAATTTTTCACAGCATTGTTTGAGACATATGCGGTCTATCATTTTTATAAAGAAACAATATTTTTTTGACAGTCATCAATTATGGACAATTTTTAATCAATTATAAGCTTGCAGAAATATACAGCAAATAACTTTGCATGTAAAGTTAGAAGTCATTAAAAAAACGACCATGATTGGTGAATATCAAGAAAACTGTTTCATCATGATAATGCTAGACTACATACTTGAACAATACTGTAAAAAAGTAGCGAACTTAATTGGGATATTTTTCCACTTACTGCTTATTTCCCAGGTATTGCACCAAATGATTTTCCTTTATTTCATGCCTTATAAATATTTTTATTAAATAAAAAGTTTAATTCTAAACAAAATGTACAAAAAGAACATTCAAATTTTTACATCAAATAGTTTTACATCATGCAACTCAATCCTGCTCTTAAAATGAAACAGATTTTTTCCCTTCAAACCAGAGTTACAATCTAAAGAAATATGGAAAGAAATAATGGTTTTGCAAAAAATGAATACTAAACAAATACCTATTACAGTAAAAATAAATGGGATATAGATTAATGTATTTTAATAGCAGGTAGATTATTGTTAATATTTATAGGTTATAGATTAATATTTAATAACACCATGTATAAGATGTGAACCAAATTCACAAACTATTCAGCTGAAGATCATTATGCCAGCCATTCAGTATTTAGCTTGATTACATTGGATGAAAGTTTCTGTAACATGAACCTTAACATGAATATAGAATATTTTTGGTAAAAAAATTCAGTTGTATAAAGCTAATTTTGTATTACAAGTATCCTTCTCAAACTAATTTTCATTGAACTATTGAAAAGAGAATATATTCTTGATACTGATGTAATTTCCTTCATCTAACCGATGTTATTTCCAGCCTAACATCAAAATCCAGTGCACTTAATGCAAAATAGTGTTATTGAAGTTTGCAGTGAAAATTCTATGAAGAACAATATTATAATGAAGATTTAAATGTGTGGCAATTAATAAAAGAGTAATATTTTCCATAATTCAAACATTAGATAAGTAATAAATTATGAAACTATAAATATGAGTTACCTTTTCGTTTCCAAAGATCATCACTCCCCATAATGCGAGAGTCAAAATTAAACATCGACAAAAATATTCATCAAAATGGCAGTTAATACTTGTATTTTGCATTTTTCGAAAATTTTGTAGAATATACAAAATTAGTCTGCGAAACACAATTATACATGACACTGATGAAATAATGATTATCATTCCAGCAACTATAAAAAAATTGAAAAAGCAATATTAACATTTAGAAAGCTATATCAAATCAAAAGAAAATTGTTATCTATAATTTTGTAAATATTTTGTTAAAGCCTGATATATTTGTAATTATTATTTAGCAGCACACACACAACAAAACAAAAAAAAAAAAAAAAAAACCTATTCCTGAAATGAGTAAATACATAGAATTGTTTTCTAAAACAGAACACATCAAAAATTTAATAAAATATAAATGTATTCCTATTTCTAATAATGGTCAGGTGATCACAGTTAGAAGTATACAATAGAAAAACTAAATTATTTATTGGAATTAATACTCAGCAAATATCAACATAATTACATATATGGAGACATACTCCTCTTTTCATAATAAAAATATTTAGTAAAATTTGCTGTTTTTGTGCTCATTTAGAATATTTCGAATTTTTCATTTAAATTCAAATGAATCTTTTTTATTGTTTAAAAAATATTTCTTATTAATATTTAAAAACATAAGCAATTATTATTGATAATTTAAATCACAATTAGATTTAATATTTTTGTAGGTAAAGCTCATGCTTTGAGTTAAATTGGAAAATGCTTCAAATCATTGATAAATACAATGTAGTTTAATTTTTAATGAACACATAAACTTATAACTGTAACATAATGAATTGCTTTGGCAGAATGTAATGAATAAATCAAACCATAGTAAAAAATGTTTGTAGTAGTTGGAAATTAATCTTTGAATTTGAATATTATTTGGCATTTTGGAAGATATTTTCAAAGATAATAGGACTTATTCACATATCACCAGAGAAGAAACTTAAATAAAACCAAAGTACTCGTGTCATATAGAAAGTAAAAAAAGTATCACCCTCTTTCCAATATGTAGTATAATATATTTATTTGACTTGAAGGAATGCATAGTCTAACTTTCGAGTTGTGAGGAATTTTAATATTTGTTCTATAAATTGTTTTCCAAGAGGATTCTTCTTAAATAGTAGTGTGCGTTAATATGTCAAAAGAAGTGAAATGCAGAAAACTCATACACATTCTCCTAGATCTGACCTTATCCAGTGTTGAACAACAGAAAATGGGTGTTGCACAGTATGATTTCTTTTAGGGTGTGGCTAAGGACTGTTTTCTGGGTTTCCTCCCTAGTGACATTTGAATAAGATTCACTATTCCTAAAAAGTCCTCCTCAGAAAGCAAGGTGGATATTAAAATGCTTCCACATGTGATGGTCTTCAGAGTTACGCTATCCACTATGAAGTGCCAAAAGTATCACCCCTGACAAATGTGCATGAAAAATATAAGCACAACATCCATCTCATAATCTTTTCAAATTTTTTTCTGTTGTTCAACAAGGGCTGTGATTGAAGCTGAGACTTAACACTCTGAAAAGTGCTGAGCAACCACTAAGTCATGGTGAACCAAAAACAAATCACTAAAAATTATTTGTACCTATTTTAACTTGTAAATACAATTTTATTGCATATTTTTTCAGTGATCTGAAATTTTTTTTATCTAATGTAGCAAAAATACTTAATATTCATTAAAAAAATCACTTAATTTTAATAACAATTCATAGAATATAAAAAAGTGAGAGTTTGATTCAGAAAATTCTTCCATATGAGATTGTTTTCTTAAAAATACTCCACTGCATTTGAGTTTCATTTTTAATGTTTAGTCAGGATGTTTACAGAGGGCATATAGTTACAAGACCTTAAACAATTTTATTTCTAGGTTCTCCATGATAATTAATTTTTTGCTCAGTGTTGTAGATTTTTATTCAAGCTAGTAGTCATGATTGTATTTTCAAGATAATGTTTACAATATCTACTGTGGCTCATTTTTTCAATTGAGCGGACTAATTTTATTGTTTGATTTGGTTATCAATTTATGATCACTTTTCACAAACAAAAGCTAATTCAACTGAATTGTACAGTATTAAATGAACTCCAAATTACTGCAAATTTTGCATCAAGAAGATGGAAATGCTAATTGATGACCAAATTCACAGAAATTGCTTTAACACTCATAACATATGGTATATTAAGAATTTTTTGTACTAACAAATGGACATAAAAACAATCAGCAAATTAATAAACTATTTACCGTTTCTTAATGAAAAATTTAAAATTTTCACATTTTTTTATAAATGAATAATTGAAAAATTTATCCAAATAACTTGTCTTTTTTAGAATGAAGACTAAATCTTTTTCCATATAAAGCTTAGCAATTTAATAAGTAATAAAAATTATCTAATACCCAAATTCCATTTATTTTTAAAATAGTATGAAAGGACATAACAATTTTATTTTTTGAGAAATGTAAATTTATTAATCTTACAAAGTTTTTTATACTTTTAATTTACAATTTGCAAATTAATTAAAAGTTCAGTAAAAATTGAAAAATTTTCTAACAAATTTATAAATTTAACATATTTTGATGGCCAAAGAGCATTGTGTGTGAGGACTTTTTAATCACCATTCTATAAATTGCCTTCAGGGATGACTTAGCAGGCATTATTTATGTGTCACAAGGGATGAAACCTAGAAATTTCCCAAGTACCCACCCCAACAGAAGTTCTTGCATCAGCATACTTCCATGTATCTAGGATTACATTGCACTTCAGCAGTTAGTGGAAGTTTTCATAATTTAGAAGAGATCAAGTAGAAGACCCCTTAATACTTGACCTGCCACCCCCAGAAGTCACATTTCACTTGGTGCATATATCAACCATGATGCAATTAATGTACCCCAACTGCCTTTACCAAATACAGCAGATGTTAGATTAAGTCACCATTCGAACTCACAAATAATGGGAGATAATAAGAATGACGTCTAACCAACAAGGCCTCTCCCCACAGATGCATGCAGGAGGTACAGAGGGTATTCTCACATTTTTAGAACGATTTTGCGACCATTTAATTAATATTTAAAATGTAAAGATTATTTTTTTAAATGTTCGCTCTGATAGCCTTTTTTCTGGACTATAAGTCTGCATCATGATTTTCATGATAGAAGAGCTTTTATCAATACTTCCAGGGGTATTGCTTTCCATTCCTCTTCCACTACTTTCCAGAGTCCATCTATCGTGGTGGGTTTGCATTTAAAACGAACCTTTTTTAACAGACCAAAGGCACAATATTCCGTAGGTGAAATGTCAGGAGACTTTGCAGGGATATGTTGAAAATGTATACATGCAATACCTGTATATGTTATCATTTTTCAAGGAATGCAGTGGTAGTTTTCAAAGTATGACTTATAGCTTTGTCTTGATGAAGTTTCTCTCTTTGAATGTCATTGGGATAAAGAAGTGGGATTTCTTTTGTAAATATTGCATAAAACCTTCTTCTGATAGTACGATGAGTTGATTTTAACATTTCTTTCCACTTTTATTATTTTTAATTTCCCATTGTAGGAGAAATCTGCGACATCATAAACCCCTTAGTGAAACTTTCTTTACATTGACGGAACGAGTTTGTATATTTTCCTCCTCATTCTCTATAGTAAAAATATGCATAATTCTATAGTATGGTTTTCATACAGGATTCTACAAAATGTTTTGCGTGTAGCCACATGTCTCGGCAAAAGCTGGTGAACATTATGTTTTTTAGCATTTTTAAGTTGTAAATACTGGTTTATTATTTTATTTATTGTTGCTATAGATGTATCTAGACTTTGCAATTGATTTCTCTGTTGGCGTGTTTCCTCTTGTTACCAACGATTTCATTTTAGAAACATTGGAAACAGTACGTACCTTTTACAGATATTTGTTTGGAGTCTTCTTTCTATGTAGAAATAATGATTGACAGTTTTTACCTGTCCAATTAATAAGATTGCTTATTTTGCACTTAGAAATTTTAATACCATGCATTTCACAACGTTTTTGAATTCTAGAATAACGTTTATCTTTGGAAAGCGCAAAAACATATCCTTCAGTTCACAGCATGGTAATATGTGACATTTTGAAAGAAGAATAAATTTAAAAATAGCAGACGATACTTTTCATTTTAAATAATAAGCTGTAGCCAAAAATTTTTATTCCAAAGCATTTACTTTTTTTAATTTGTTATTGAAATCGTTCTAAAAATGTGTTAATACCATCTGTACAAGTGCGAGAGACTGAGATCAAATGTGAAACCTTATGCCCTAAAGTATGCTGTCCTACCACTAGAACATGGTAAACCTTTCTTATATAATTAAAAAAATGAAGTATAGCTACTTAATTTATTTCATCTCCATATAACATCTTCATCATGCTCAAACAGATTATGCAGATGGGAAAAATTTAGTTTAAATTTAAAAATAATGCATTAAAATTAGGTCAAAGGTATTTTTTACTACCAAATTTAAAACATACTGTAACATAATTTAAAAATTATTTTTATTGCTAGGTTTTTTACAATAAAACTTTAATATGAATTGACAAAATATAGATATAAAAAAGTAAACATTTTTAAGTAAACTATTCTAAAATAGATTTTTTTATTAAATCTTACCTACCCACTAGAGTTATCCATTTAAGAAATTTATTTTTGTTGTCCCTAGAATTGACTTAAAACCATGATTTATTGATATGGATGCTGTATAACACTTTTACAGGTTTTCTTTTTTTGCCTGTTTTCCAAACTATAGCAACTATATAGAATAATTAAAAGATCTTATAAAATTTCAGTTATATTTAATTTTAGCCTCTCAGGGTTTTTTTACAATTGAAGAATACTTTTAAGCACTTAATTTCAATTAATATTTCTCATGTTTACTACAATTCTTCATAGAGTAATTTACTGATTATCTCCTGAAGCAATATTATTTGTAAATTATATTGTCTTTGGTTATTATATTTCATTTCATTTTACATTTCCTCCTACTTTTTACATACAACTTTGGTATTCATCTATATATATTTTAAATAATTATGTTTTATATGCCTCTAATAATAAACAGTAATGTTATAACAGATTCTTGTAGAATATTATAAACACAAATACATATTTTTATTCCATAATTTCTTTTAAAACTTTGATAGTTATAAAATTATTTACTTGAGCTCAAATTATTTCTGAGCTTTCATGTAATTATTCAAACATTATTTTTGCAACATTTTCAAACATTATTGTGCTTGGTGCAAATTTTCAGCTTTTAACTGGACATGACTTTTTGTGTAAACATCTACACTGTATCGGTGTAGTTGCTGATGATACCTGCCCCTTTTGTTTGTTGGGTGAAACTATGGACTTTGATCATTTGACAACTTTTGACTCTGACAACTTTACCAAGGCTGAATTTTATTGGTCCGCCAGAAGTCTTATGGAAGATAAATGCCACTGACTGATGAAGAAAAAAAAAACATTATTTTTGTATTCTTTTACTTAACTTAAAATTTTTTACTTATTTTGGCACTATTTCATTATGCCCCAGAATTTTAACAAATATCCTAAAGAAATAGCATGTTTCTACCTGAGAAGAAGAGATGAGTTCATTTTATGGTGCCATCTTCTTTAGTTGGTTTTTAAAATTATTTACTGTAGAAATGTTTCTTTTCAACTCCCAAATAACAAAGCAGATTCAATAGTGTATTTTCAATGATATAGAATTACACCTTCATAATGAAAATACTTCAACCTGCATAACATGATTTTACCTGTTTAAAAAAAAAAGAAGGGGGTGGTAAGGCGACAATGTCACATGTACAAGGAAGAAATTGGAATCAGGAAAGCTAATTGGTTCAAGAATTGTCTCTCTTTTAAAAGTCGTAAGATTTATTTATTTATGGTCAGTAGAATGACGTCTATATTTTTGGTCATAGAATTTGTGAAAAAAAGATCTAATGTAGCACACTAGTGTTGTTGATCGAAAAAATTATCTTAGAAAAGTCTGTACCAAAAATATACTGGATCAGGAACAGAGATAGACAGGAAGACCAAATAAAATTATTGAAATAGAAAAGAAAAAAAAAACATTTCACCAAGATGAAAAATAATACTAATAAATATTGCATATTTTAACAACACAAATGGTTTTTTGGTGGAAGCACCATGATATAAAGCATGCCTTACTTATTCCTATTCCAAATAAAGAAGCAGAGAGTTGCATGGAAGAAAATATGAACAAAGGTGCTGTTATTTATTCTGATTATCGGAAAATTTACAAAATGGGCAAACTTGAAAAACTTTTCTCATTTTCAAATGAATCAAAAGTTCATATTGGTGGATCATGAAACTAGCATTTACATGCAGACAGTAGAGCACTTATAGGAACCTGCCAATAAAGAAACAATCAATATCAAATTTTTGCTTAACATTTGCCACCATATATGGGAGAATTTATGTGCAGAAAAAAAGTAAGCAAAAAAGATTCATTCAATTAGATCACCAAAGAGATTGCAGAGCAGTATCTTTCAGCTATAAACATTGGTGTATAAATATGTTTTGTCAATAAATGATTATCATTTAGCCTATATAATTTAAATAAAATGTTTGTGATAAAATAGTTCTTAGACATTCCAACACTAAACTTGGTGATACATTTGACAATTAATTGCTTTTGGTGAATTAATTTGGCATGGAAAAAAATCCACAAATTTTACTAAATATGGCGATTTTTCGAGTTTAGCAAGCTGTATCAATAATGCTCAATTTAGCCATTGAATCTGTATTAATTAAATTACTAAGATCTAATTGTATAATAATTATAGTTCTAAAAGAAAACAAACTATATAAAAGTTTCTATACATGAAACATTAATATAAAACTGATCAAAGTTTATACACATTATACATATATACTTCATCATACACTTTCTGCCAAAAATCTGCATACATAAAACATTCTTCTTTATTCACGCTAAATATCCATTAATTTTATTTGTAAAAAAAAGTAAAATTCCTCCCCAGTAGATTCATTAGATTTATATATTAAAACTAACAAAATATATAAGCCAACTTGTTCCAAAATTAAAAATTATCACCGAATGACATTCAAAACCAATGCCAAAAGTCAGCATACACTGAAAAAAATAGCATTCACCACTTTTTCTGCTTTTATTTTCTCAAGGGATGATTTGAAATAAGTTTGAACTATTCTCAAGTCTGATGTTCAATTTTGGCTTTAGAACTTTTTCTAGAAAGCATGGAAGTTAAAAGAAGAGAGATAAGTGTTAATGAAAGAAAGATTATAATAAATCTTTGGAAATCTAGGAAATCACTCAGAGCAATTGTTGAGACAATTAAGAAGAGGCATTCTTCAATCCAAAATGTTATTAATAACTACAAATTAACAGGTGTTTTAACATCAAAAGTGTCCAACTGCACTGATGCTTAGAGTCCTGTTTTGTAATCCTTTTTGTAAAAAGGATCCTTGATTGTCAACATCAAAAATTGTAGCTGAGATTCAAGAAAATTTTTTGTTTAACTACAATTTGAAGAGTAATGAAAAAGCATTATTTTCATGCTAGGATTGCAAGGAAGAAATCATACATTTTTTGAATGAACTGAACAAAAAGAATTGTGTTTGCAAAAGAACATTTGGATAATATTTTGGATTTCTGAAATAAAATAATTTTGTGTGAGATGAAAGGAAATTTTGCATTTTTAGAATAAAAGGAAGAAATATGTCAGGAGGAATGTTGGTACAAAACTCAAGAGAAAAACCTTCTGACTGTCAAACATGGAGGAGGAGGCCTAATGGTTTGGGGGTGATAGTAAGCAGTAGGGTTAGTAATCTCGAGTTTATTGAATCGACAATTAATAAAATTGATTACTTGTACATATTTAAAATGAAACTATAAACTAAACAAAGTAACTGTAAACTTGGATTGAAGGATGATTATGTCTTCCAGCAGGACAATGATCCAAAGAATACTGCACACATTTTGTTATAATGGCTGCTGCGTTCAGTACCAAACTGATTGCATACACCTTCTCGGTTCTCACACCTAAATTGATTCTTGTGGGACTGCTTTGAGAAAAGAATCAGAGAACATCCATCACATAACATACTCAGAAATGCTAAAATCTGTTTGAAAAAAAGAATGGGGGGAAAATGACTTTAGAAGAGATGTCAAAACTTATTCAATCAATGCCAAATAGATTGAGAGAAGTTTTAAATAGAACAAACTATCTAATAAAGTATTAACTTTCCGAAAACTAGGATTAGTTTTAACATTTTTGTAAGTGCATGCTGACTTTTAGTGCATGCGATTTCTGTATAATTTATGCATATTTTTTTTATATTACATTGCTGCTTTCAAATGATTGTTATTAATTGCTATTAAATTTTATTTGTGTGTTTATGTGTTTTATTTGAGGTATCTAAAATGTTCTTATTTAATAAGTAAAATTTAATTCACTTACGAATCGCTACATTAACACCAAGCATTATTCGTTTGTACCCAGACTTTCGACGGTAAGTGTATATATGCACATAAAACTTTATTGAAGAAAATCAACAAGAAAACATGTCAAACCTGCATTCATTATATTTAACAAATCGATAATATTATCCATGATTAAAGTTTAAATTATGTTCTATGGTCACATATACAACATTTATGTCTGAAATTTTAAATAAACAAACTTAGCGTGATTAAAAATTTCGCTTTTAAAAAAATTCTCAAGATTGCATAATTTTAGAATTGACTTTAATTTGCCTAAAAATTGCACTGCATTAATGAAGCAGAAAATTAAAATCGGACTACAAACAACGGGGATATTTCCGTAAGCAGAACTGCTCCGATTCTACGCCAAATAGGATGCCAAGAGGATAATAGCAATCTTGTTATGGTGCTAAAGCACCATAACTAGATTGCTTATTGATTACAGATGATGTTAAGCAAAGAGGAGGGGTTGATGACGTTGTGTTTAAAGCTAGGCGGAGTTAATGACGTTTTGAAAGAGAATCTCTTATAAAATAATAGAATACTTTTTCGACTTCAAGCATTTTTTTTTTTTTTTTTTTTTTTTTTTTTTGCTGAATTTTAGGTATTTTTAATTTCATTTCTTATTTTATAATTTTTCGTGATTATTTTTATTAGATGACAAGTAATTGGAACCAAGAAAAGAGCTTTCCAGTTTTGATAACTATTATTTCTGTTATATAATGTATGTAGAATCTGTTACATATATTAATGTTATGGTGACTGTTAGTTCTGCACAAATGAGAGTTTAAAAATTAAGGTATATTTCACATCGTGTGCATCTTCATTATTGCATATAATGTAGACTTCAATAAAATATTGAGAATTTAAATTTTTATTTTTAAAGTAATTTCATTATAAGACTTTTGTACTTTGTTTTCTATAAATGAGTTATAATTGTCTACATACATATCATAAATAAATCGGAATCATTATGTTATTTAAATACACTTAACTAAATTACTATTCATGTACTACAAATTAAAATTAGTAGCAGTAATTTATAAACTAGTGAAAAGTTTCACAGTTAAATTCTTAAATATTTTTCAACAAGTTATTAATAAATTATTTAATAACAGCTTATTTAATTTTCATCATAAAAATTGAAGTTTTGTTTATTGTTTCCTAGAAAAGTTTCTTATTCAATTTAAATATTTGAGAGAATAAACTTCAATAAATAGTGTATTTGCTTCATAATTTAATGTATTCTAATCTTACCTCAATAATAAAAAATGAATCAATAATTTAAAAAGTCGTAGCGTCTTACATGAATTCAAATAAAAATTAAATCAGTTTTTGAGATATAATACAAAATATTATATTTACTATTTATTCAATATTTTAAATAACACATGTGATTCATGATAAATTTCTTAGAGAAATTTCACTTTAAAATTTATGTTTACTAGCAAAATAAAGTTAAATTAAAGTTAAAACATTTGATTTTATATTTTCTCTAAGAAAAGATGAGCCTTGTTTAGTCGTAAATTAGTCATTGTTCAATATTTTAGCATTTTTTAACTGTTTAGTTTAAGAAATATTAGCCGAGCTGGCACCCGAATGGTTAGCGCTCTTGCCTTCGGTTCAACAGTTCGTGGGTTCGAATCTCACTTTGGCATGGATGTTTGTAGTGGTTCGGAATCCACTTTAAACCGTAGGTCCCGGTCTAATTAGCCCTCGTGCGCAAAAAATGACCTTTGAGTGACAAACCAACCTTAAGAAATATTAACATATTTAACAGAATGATACAATTGATTAACATTGCCGCCTTATAAAAATTAAACATAAAGTTTGACATACTTTTATTACAAATATAGTTTGATAAATTTCAATGATATGAATGAAGATGTTCAAATAAAAATTTAATTTATACTTGCTTAAAATTCTAAGAAAATAATCCTGTAATAGGAATCCTCTGTTTTGTCACCACATAGTTGTGTTTCAACACTTACATTTGTTGCAAAGAAGAATGATATCTTACTGTCACATAAATTCTCTTATTTTTATATAAATAAGCACTCATATTTTTTTATGAAATGTTTGTGTCCCTCAATGGTCATTTTTAGACACGACGCCTAACTAGATTTTTTATTGTAACATTAATCTTTCCTAAAACTGAATAAAATCTTCTCTTATTAGCTAACTACTAAAGTTTCAAATTTATCTTAGAAGATAATACTATTTTATGTCATTTTAGTCAATCATTATGTTGCTGGACAACAGTTGCTGGAATTAAGAATAAAATTTTTATGTGCAAACTACTTTTACTTAATAAACTTAAAATTCAACGCATTTGTGTTTGTTGATAAAATAGCTAATTAAAATGTGTTTTATAATATGTGATTACATTTAAAACTATTAAAAATGAGAAAATCTCCTTTTTACTTTTAAATAACTTTTAAATATTTTTTGATAAGATTTTGAATTAATGAGAAATTTAAAAAATTGTATTGATTTAGCATTACTTAAAAATTTATATTAGTCTGACGAAAAAATTGCTGTTAATTATATTTTAAATTCGTTCTGTATGATTTCTTATTTTTTTATTTACAAATAGATAATTTTGCCTGAATTTGCATGTTGAAAAAGTATTTTCAGCTTAAAGATATCAAATGTATTGATGGTTTATGGGAATGATATATTTTTCCTTCTGGCGGTAAAAGTAACATCCTGTGAAAGTCAATTCTCGGAACGCAGATGTGGGACTGCAGTTGTACCAAGGGATTTCATCCCCCTTTCTAGCCCTCCACATTCTTCAGATCAGATTTCGTTTGCAGAGTTGAAGGAAACCGGACATTGGGGTCCGAAAGTAGTAAAATTTGAAAGTAACTAGTGTGAAGAATTTTGGCGAAAAACCGAGCACAGTGATTCTTTTTTCTTTCTCCTTCTTTTTTTTTTTTAAGAAAAAATTAGTCCTTTATTATAACAGTTTTAAAATTATATTAACTTTTTTCGAAAAAAAAATTAATTATTCCATATTTTGAGGATTTGACAGATGAAAAAATCAGAAAACATCTGAATTATTAAAAAAAAATACTTTACAAATAATAGTGGTGATTCCTATGACAAATTTGGATTAAATGATTCTTTTTTGATGACAATAAATATGTTAATTCATCAAAGTCACTTAACTTTGTTTGGCCATAATGCTAATGCAGATAACAAATACATTAATTTTAAATTTAAAAACTTCAACTATAGAAACATAAATAAAATATTGAGTAAAATGTTTCATTTTTTTATCCATGGATATTTTTTTATACTTCTTTGCTTGCTGAAGAAACAGAAATGGCTTATAAATCTTCAAATTTACGTCCAGAATAAAAAAATAATAAAACAAAAAACTCTAAATCAAAATGGACTGGTATTTGATTGATTGGAATTAAAACAGTATTTTGGTATCTCCCGTTTTGCAAAAAAATTATGTTGTAGTGGCAGATTTTATTAAATTTTTGGTAAATAAATTTATCAAAAATTACTAGGTATGTGTGATAAGATATTACAAGCATGACTATACGATAAATCTTTATTAGAATTATATAAAAAATGTAAGAATTAATAAAAATCTGATTTTTCAAAAGTCATTTTTAAAGTTTTCTTTGAAAAATTATAATCCTGCCGTAGAATTTAGCTATTCATATAGTGATATAATTCATTGGAAGTATGATATATTTAAGCAAAATATTCCTAAAAAAAGAAGAAGCAAAGGAGAATAAATCTTTCACATTTGTAATGTATGTGAAATATTTAATTTCTATTGTAATAAAAATATATGCAGCGATTATCGCCGTGTGCATTTTTATTTCGTAGAAAATTTTTGGTACACTATAAATAAGCATTTAATTTCATTGCATTGATTACACATTAGAAAAAAAAAAAAAGTAATATATCATGCATTTGATCAATTTTTTCTGGATTAATTTTCAAGAGACAACATTAATTATTATACGATTTCACCATCATAACGTAGTTCTTTATAAATCAATATATCGAATAATATCTTTATAGAGAATCCACTATGATCTATAATTCTCTCTAAGGAATATTGTTCGATTTTTCCGATTATGATATTATTTATGTTTATACTGTCCTTAAAATGTGCAATATTTTCATGAAAGGATGTGCAATTCCTTTAATCCAATGTCAACAAAAATGTTCTGCTAGAATTAAATGAAAATAAAATTGAAAATAGTATGTTTTGAAGGGAATGGCAATGAATTTTGAAACTCACATTTGCCTATTACTCGATATCAAAATGTTTATTTCACTTAAAATAAACAAGTTTTTGATATTGGATATTTTACGCTATTTAGCTCATTAAATTTTTATTTTTCGAAAATTTTACAATTTTAAATTTAAAAGAATATTTTGGAAATTTTTTTATTTTATTTATATTTTTTAAAATATTTTTTCCCTTTTTCAAGAAATAAATACTGCATTAGAATATAAGTTTTTAACTATTATAATTATATATTATAGGTGAGAAAAAAATCTTGAATAAATAGTATAAGAAATCACCGAGTGATCCAGAAGGAACACAATTTTGCAATTCTATTCTACAACAAAAATTATGATAGATTTTGCAACATTTTTTTCAAACATGTCGACCAAAAATTGTTTTGCTTGATCAGTCACTGAAACACACGAAGTGAAACTGGATTTACGTATAAATCTAAGTCAACAAGCTTTAAAATAAGTGATATCTTTAAGTAATAGAACATAGAATTTACTTTCAATGCAAAAATTTAGAGTATTAAAAACTAAAAGTCGTCATTATTTTAAAATGCAATTATCTTCAATCTTTTCTAAATTTCAAATTTTTAAAGTTTTAATTACCAAATTTGGATATTTTAGATTTTCTTGCTTGCAAAATATTCTTATTTACATTTAGATTTTAACATCGAATATGTTTCTTTTCGAACTATTATTGTTCTCATTCAACTATTTTATTGCACATCAAGTCGCTTAAAAGCCAATTATATTTACTTGATTTTAAAAGTATCATACATTTTCAAAACATTTTGATGATTAAGGATTAAACTTACTTCAATGAAGTTTACCACAAATATAATTCTTTCATTTATTTATCTTGAAAGTTAATTTCAGGATGTTTTTCTTGGATAAATTTGCCATTTTAAGATTCCATGAATTCAAATTTATTCCGAAACCAAAATAAGTTTACAAATCAAACATGAAATAAAAAATAGTTTATATAAGTTATGAAAATTTTTAACTTAGCAAAAAGATTTAAATATATTGAGTTGGTAGATTAAAATTTGTCTTTAAATATATTATAAGGTTTATTAATGATGGATAATATCATTATAATATTCTTGAAATTATTTAAAGTATAAGGGAAGAAAAACAAAAGTTTTCTCTACATGAGAAACGTATAAATTTTCCATAGATTTAATTGTTAAAAATTATAAGTAGCGAAGATTTTTTTTTCAAATTTTATTAATATTTCAAAACTATGGATGTGAAAAAAATCAAATGTTCACCAAAAAGTTTAACATTTTATGGTAAACACTTGTTCCAGAAAGTAATGGCAGACTTCGCGCGGGAATTCATTCTCGGAAAATATAGATTCGTCACGGTGAAATTTTCGAGTAACAGTAGAGCGGGGAGAAAATGACACTCTTTCAGTAAGGAGGAAAGGGCGTGGGGGTCGAAATGTGTGTGTGTACTGTTCTCTCACGCGGGAGTAGGAGCATTTTCCGAACAAGAAATTGCGGGAATAAAAAGACTAACTTTGTTCCAATGATTTAATTTTCAAAATAAAGAATTCTAGATTTAGTATAGGTTTTTTAATTTAGAAGAAGTAAATATATTTCTCATAAATGCCAAGGAAAAGGTAGCACAAAATATGCCAAGGGAAATTTTGTTTCTTATTTGTTGTAATAATACATTTTATGCTTCAGAAAATTGAATTCGGAGATTTTGCACTCAAATTTTAAGTAATTAATTATGGTAAATTAATCAATTAAGTCACACACAATACTTATAGTCAAACATGTTATATGCTTGTTATGAATATTTGAGACAGTAAACTCCCGATTATCCAGATATGTAAATGTTAAAAATTTTTAGTTTTTAATAGAAAAAAAATGTTACAATGCTTAGAAAAGGAAATTATGACTGATTTCTGAAAAAGCAAATTTTGAACAAATTTGAAAATAAAGAATAATTTTAATATTTCTCAAGGAATAAGGGTGTTTATTCAAGTTGTTGAGTGCATAAATTGATCAAAAGCATATTTCTGTTGATTTTTACCTTTTCCATACTTTTCAAGATCGTTTTCTGTAGCCATGTTACTCGATTTCACTAACAATAAGTAGTTTGGCGAATTTACTCTTATTATGATATTCCTTAAAGTAGACTTACAAAGAATCAAATTATTATTTTTTCAAATTCAATTACAGATTAAACAACTATCAACTAAATTGAACACTGTCCTTTTTTGCAATTAATATTAGTATTAATAAATTTTAAATGCAATAATATAATCGTTTAGTAAAAAAATTTTAATTTCAGTATTATTCAATTCAATACCAGGAAAAGAAAAGAAAGGGCTTGTTGAGTTCTCTTTGTATTTCTTTACAAATTTCAAAATGGATCAAACAACAAATAATTCTTTCTTAAATATTTCTAATTTTATTCCTTTAAGATGAAAAACTATTAGATGATTTTTCAGTTTAGCTTTTAAATCATTAACAAGAATTATTTAATCACTATTTAATTTTTTTTATTATAAATTCTAGCATTTAGCAATGTTATTTCACAATATTTTTAGTTAACATATTTTTTAACTTTCATTAGATATAGCTGCAAAAGTGTGCTATTAATTTATACAAACAATAAATAATTAGATATTGAAAAGATAACTATGTAAGGGTTAACAAAGATAACATTGTTGGGAAGGGGCAGCAATGTATAACTTTAAAAAAAAAATCGTCGTTTGACAGCTTTGTTTTTAAAGGAAACATTTAATTTTAAGTTGGAGTTATAAAGAAATTGAAAGAATATAATGAGGAATAATGAATTCAGGGAAATCTAGGAGGTCTACGCTCCTTGCATTTAAAATGAGCTAAAGTTCAATTTTTTCCTAATTTCTCCTGGACCAAAAAAAAAAATCAAATGTCCATCTTAAAATGTTAAGAAAAGCGTCCAATGACCGTTTTAAACAGCCAGTAGTTGAAATGAAGAGAAAGATAATTCCAAATTCTTTAGAAACTGTAGACATAAGAAAATTGATGTAACTCCAAATTTTAATGAAGATGAAATAAATAAATTAAATAGAATAAATCTTTACTTTTTTTAAGTAACACACACACGCACATATATCAATATATACAATATATATACATATATATATATATATATATATATATATATATATATATAATGTCCCCAAAAATGTATTCGTTAAACACAGAAATGTTGTTAGCCAAAAGAAACAAATTAGAGTTCAGGGATTTACTAAAGATTTATTAGCGAAAAGACAAGAATACAGCGACAACAGCGATTATGACAAAAAAAAGAGCTTCATGGAATCAACACCTTGCTGATGATTAAAGCATAAGTTGTTGGATATGCCCTCCGCCTTGTTCCGCTACTAATTGGAAGCGCAAAACGGCATGCTCCACAACAGATCGGAGGGTATCTGTACTGATGCAATGGATGTGGTGTGTGATGCTTGCCTTCAAGTCGGCTAGATTTTGAAAACTCCCGCTGTAAACAACATTCTTCAGGTACCCCCAAAGCCAGAAATCACACGGGCTTAAGTCGGGGGAACGTGGCGGCCACGTTGTTGGAAAATGACGGCTTATAATCCTGTCATCTCCGAAATTAGCACTCAGTAGCTGCTTCACAGGAGTAGCAATGTGCGGAGGAGCGCCATCTTGCATGAATATTGTGCGATCCACACACTGACGCTGCTGAAGTGCCGGAAGGACATGGTTACGCAAAAGTGTTTCATACCGCTTGCCAGTAACGGTGCAGGTAACGGGACCTGCAGGTGTGATCTCCTCGAAGAAAAACGGACCAACGATAAACGCTGCCGTTATTCCGCACCACACAGTAACCTTTTCAGACTGAAGAGGTAATGGCTGTAGCTGGGACGGATTCTCGGTCGCCCATATCCTGCAATTTTGCGTATTTACAGAACCTTGCAAATGAAGGTGGGCTTCGTCAGACCACAGAATGTTCCGTGGCCATCCGTTGTCCATTTCCATCCGGGCAAGAAATTGTAGTGCAAAAGATTGACGTGCTTCCAGGTCAGCCGGTAGCAACTCCTACACATGAGTTATCTTATACGGATAACAGAGCAAGATTTTCCGTAGAATTTTACGCACCGTGCTGCTCGGCATATCCAGCATTCGGCCAATTACCCGTGCACTGCTGATTCCAACATTACCGTTAGTCTGTTCTTGTAATGCTGTAGCCACATCTTCCATTGCCGCAGCCGAAACTGGTTTTCTTCCTCTACCCCGTTTAACGTCAAATGAACCGGTCTCTTCGAATTTAACAATCATTTTTCGCAGACCTTTTGCGGTTATTGGACCCCATTTAATGGATTTTAATGTCCGAAACTTCCTAATAGCTGTAAGTGCACAGTCATCGTTCTTATAAAAATAATTCAAGGGCAGAGCGCGATCCTTCATAGTCAGAGTCATGATGAAGCATTTAGGCAAAGAGCTGGTGCTCTGCATTTTTATGGCAGCTAAGTCTCATGTGTGCATGTCACGTATTAGTAATTTGCATATATCTGGACAATGTAAACGCTTCGGCACATTTTAGAACTATTTTTTTCCTTCTCCAAATAAAATTCCATTACTTTATGATTGTTCTGCTAAAATATCAAGTCATTCTGACCAGTAGTTTTAAAATTATCGATTTTTAAAACCGGGACTTTAATTATAATCACTCGGTATGTATATAATATCAATGTACATTTCTTAACGAAAAAAACTTAGATTTACTTTATTTAATTCATCTATATATATATATATATATATATATATATATATATATATATATATATATATATATATATATATATATATATATATATATTATGTCATAAAAGTTCACTGAAATCGAAGACCCCAACATAAAGCAAAAAATATTACAGTTAACCCTAACATGAAGAGAAAAATTACGAAATTTAATATATTTATCAATCGAATTTTAAAACATGAATAATAAGTGATCAAAAATGGGTTTCTAGTAGTATAATAATGAAAAGATTGTTCACTTTAATATGCTTTCAACAATTTGGAAGCAGAAAATTCAATGAGTGAAGTATGCATGTTTTGACAACAAATTATTAAAATTGAAAGGGAACAATAAAATTATTAAAATTTATCAGATGTATCAGGGTCCTAATATCACCATTTAAAAATAAACTTATTACATTTAGAATTAAAAATATCGTCTTTATCAAAAAGTACAAGTAAAATGCTGTTCGCATAAGTTACTTTTAATTATAAATGAATTAAATTATGAATGAATTTAAATTATTTTGATAATAGTATTAAATTGTTATGTATAATTTTCAAGGAATACACCAGTATTCGTCGTAAAGATATATTTTTTTTCATTTACGTAAAATAGTTGGATTTGTAAATGAATTCTTTTTTCTTTTTTGAATACGTTTTTCAAGGATTTTAAGAATATAAAACATTTATACGCATTTATTCCGGAAAAAAAAATTTATTTAAAATTGGAATATAGTGAAATTATTGAAGTCAAAGAGTTATATAAATCAGGCATCTTATGAATGGCGATGCGAAATCAGATTGAATTGCTTGTGAAAATCGGTTTTGAAAACAAAAGAGTGTAATTAGATATATCAAAATTATATAGAAAAATGTGATCAGGAAGATCAGTCTAAGTGTCTTTATTTTTTATATCAATAACATAGCCCAAATAAGCAGTGTATCCTAGACTAGCCTTAAAAAGCGGTTATCTATGCGATGTCAAAGTACTTTGAAAAGGGTTCACAATGATAATTAAATGGCAAGACCATGTTTTTTGGAACAGAAGGTCTATGGCTCAATCCCTTCACTCTTGGAAAAAAGAAAAAAATTAAGGTTTTATTTTTAGTCTTTGGATGCATGTCTTTCTTACGGTCAAATGAAATCTTTCTGATATTTAGGAGTGTCAAAATAAAGTTCCGCTCCCGATACCATCAGATTTTGATATGCCGTTGTCTAATTGGCAGAATATGTAAATATGTACAAGAATGCTTCAAAAAATTATAGTGGATTTAGTTACATTCTATATAAGAACTTCACGACTTTTTATATAACATTTCACTTATATATGACTGTTTAACCTAATTTTTGTTTTTACATATTAAAATATTAATTTAGCTTAAAATATGCATTGAAAAATAACACCCTACCGTGCTGTTATTGAAAATATATTAAAATGTTGCCAAATACTTATTCGGGTATCTTTTAATTATAACAGAGTATATCCGATCACTTTTTACATTTCCCTCCACAAAGCAAAAGTAAGCGATTACTTGAATCTCCATAGTTATAACTACACCAATTTAATAAATAATTGCAACTTTTGTTTAAGAGTAAATAATTGCAACTTTATTTTGTTTAAGAGTAATTAATGTTATGTAAACATGTTTATATTGAATAATAGGGACGAGACGCGTTTCTTAAGGCATGCAGGAAGAATTGAGATTCTATCCATGCATAAAGCTTGAGAAATATTTGATAAAATAAAAAAAAAGAAACAATACATAAAATGAATTCACAAAATAAAAAAGCCATTATACTGATGATTTTTAATTCGCACAGAAATCACAAATTTCCAACATAATTATTTTAATGGTCTAAGCTGTAATAAGATTTTCATTACATCGGAGATTACAAATGAAAATGATTAAAAATTATGCGATTGAAATATTCATGGGTATTAGTTTTTATATTTGGAGTAACACAATTGCCAACAAATAATTATTATAAAATGTCCTCTTCCCCATGAATTTTGAAGAATAATAGTCATAATATCCCATCGTGTCCTTTAAACTCTTTAGATCGATCAAGTTGATTGACGAAATTTTTTTTAATATTTTTATTTTTGTAAAATTTATTTCTGTATTTTAAAATAACGTGGAGGAAAGGATTAATACAAAAGAGCAGTTCATAAATAATCTTATACTGAAGTTATTATAATTTATGGTGATCACAATATATTTCAATATATTATTTTAATTATTGCATATACTATAAACTATAATAAAAGGTTTAAAAATTTAGATTTTCTACAATTTCTGAGAAATTTAAACATGGGATTTGTATTTTTCTTGGTTTTAACTGACAAATTTAATTCATATATGTTCGTATTTTATATGTAGTCTACATATACTTTGTAAGTGAATTAGAAAGCATTAAAAATTATTGTTGTTTTTCACTAATTATTGAGATGATCCACTGTCAAACTTTTTATTTTAAATCATTCCATTATGATTACATCATTTAATATCTAGTTATAAGTATTCCATTCCTTAATCACTATAAAATGTTTCTTATAAGACAACTGCTTAGAAAATCATCTGATAGGGATTTAAATTTCCTTAAAAACAAAAATAATGAGCACCAATATTTGAGATGTGGTAAATGATAATATTAACTATATAACGTTTGCGATTCATAATAAATTTAATTGTAACTTCTGGTTTTATGACAAAATAAAGTATAAGTTTTATCTTATGCATTTAATACCTTTTAATTGTGTTGAACATTAACAATGTTGTGATTTAGATTATTGTTGCTATCTTTCTAAAAAGAAATTAATCTACATCTTTATAAATGATTTGAATAATAAATCTAAGCTTGATTAATTTCAATTATTTAACAGCAGGCATAAAGCTGGAATTGAATTTTAAAAATTTCAGAGATATGTTTATTATTATATCCATGATCTCCAGGAAAAGAATTTAATCTTATTGAAACAGGTAGCAAAACGAAAAAATATTCCACTGACAAAATGTTATGCATAATAGATTATTAACTGCTGAAACAGAAATTATTTCTGATGCTCCTATTTTAAAAGTAATTCCCAATAAAATTAGTCATGTATAATGGTGGTGATTTATATAAACCTTTAAGCTTAAGTAAATCACTAATATTATATAAGACGAAATTATTTGATTCATAAAAAATATAAAAATGTATACAATTTTTTATATGAATACAAAAAAATTAATATAAATTTTGGTTACATTAAAACATTTGAAAAACATGCGAAAAAAAACAATCTAACAAAAATTAGATAAACTAATATTTAAAATAAAAAAGTAGATTTATATATATGTGAGCATTTAAAAAAAATTAATTTGTTTTAATTTTTTTCTTTAAAGTAATTCTTAATTTTCTCCATTAAGTTTCGCTTTCCATTCCCGTAAACCTTCTAGATATCAGTTAAGATTAAAGGCTACTTTTAAGAGTTAAATATGACCACGCCTCTTGAGTGCTTATCCAACAAGGAGGTGTTGGATAAGTTTAGGTTTACTATACATAGGTATCGGTAGTGAATATGCCAATAGTTCATCTTGGCGAAGCATTTTGCGCCACAGTTCTGCTTATGGAAATATATATCCCCCAAACAACTTTTTAACTAATTAAAAACAAACCTGGTCATTGTTAAAAATCTACTTTCATTTTGAAACCTTTTCTTCCATTAAATGCTTGTTCATGAAAGTTGAAAGGCTTTTCAGAATCCAAATTGAACCGCTTGTACCATTAGTACACATTTAACAGATTTATAGATTTGAATTCAAAATTTATCGTTAGGTTCAAGAGATTTTTTCTTGTTTTCATCATGTTGGTATGAATATTTTTCGGAAAATTTTTTTCCCAGCTTAAACTTAATCAATTAGTCTTCAAAAATAGTTGCATTTTAAAACAAGGCATTCATGGTTAAAAATAGAATTATTTTTGAATCACTAATAAGTAACTGAAAATTATTCTAACATTTTTTTAAATTCTTTACATTTCTGACTGCATATCTACGTAATTGCTTGGGTGTATTTTTGGTTTCCTTCCTTATGAAAAATCATTCTTTATAAGAAAACATGAAAGAGACTCGGGAGGTGAATCTCGATATGTACCTATCAGTTGCATTGGCAGTTGGATTCTACACAATCGAATACACCATTAAACTAATAAATAAGATATAATTAAAATATATTATCAGTGTGCTGTCTTTTCAATAGATAGCAGTGTTGAAAATATGTTAAATGATACTGAATTGCATTATTTGTTTTTATCCAAATAATAATTGCTTTTCTGGTCTCATATTCTTTCAGCATTTCTTTCCTCAAATAAATTTGGAGCTGCACATTTGGAACAACATATCAACTCTCTGAATTTGAAAAACTTCTAAAATCAATATATGAGAATAAAATAGTACATTTTTGTCTGATATATTTGTATTAAATAGAATTTAAAAAGTCAAAGTTAATTTTTTAAATATGAATTTTTCTCTTCAATTATTTAAACATTGATTGTGAAGTATTGTTGATATTTTAGAAAATTCAAGTACTTTTAAAAGAAATAATGACTATTTTTGAACCTTAAACTGACTTATCTTGCCATTTTAATGACTTGTTAATTTTTGCACACGATCTTTAACCAGCATTTCTTAACCATATCCAACGACCAAGATAAATATTGGTTTGTGACCATATCACATTATCAGGAAATAAACAGCTAAACTCTTATTTCCTTGTTTCGGCCATTATCTGCGCTTGCGCATGTTGTGTGTGTGAAAGATCAATTAAATTATTTATTATTATGATTGCCTAATTTCGTGAAATCTTATTGATGCATAAAATTTTAGGAAATTTATTAGAATAATTAAATTTGATTTAATTGATAAATCAGCGTGCTTGACGTGATGGATTCTAAAGGTATGTTCGAAACTATTGCTATGGACTTATAAATATGCTGCTTATATGCTTATGATCATTCATGAAATGTTTGATTTGATTAAAAACTACCATACAATATTATCTTCAAGCAATCATTTTAGTTGTCATTTTTAAGATTAGATATCTTTTATATTGTTAAATTAAACATTTTAAGGAAATATATTTATTTATGTATCTTAACAGGTGATCATTTAAATTATTGTTTTAAGCAATTATTCATTTTTTGCCTACAAATTAAATCTGATCTTTATATAATATTATTTAGGGAAGTTTGTTTTGTATGCATTTTATTTCAAATGTTTATGCACTTAATTTGCATAATTCATATGTTAAAACTTATCCATGTTTAATGTTGGTTAAATGACTATTAGTACTTGACTTTTTTGTCATAAAACATTCCGAAATTCTAGAGATTCACACTTGATTAAGTTTTGTAATGTTCGATATACTGTTCCAATATATGAATATTGTATTTTCTCTATGATATAATTTTAATGTTTAAAAGCTGTTTGGTTTTATTCTTATACATCTCACATTAAGAGTTTCAGTTCTACTATTGGATTTTACAGTCTACTATATAAAACATTTTGTACCAAGCTCCTAATTCAAGATAACTTAAATCACTATATTAGAACTTCCCACTTTGTTCATTAAACTGGAAAATCCCTTTAGAAAACTGAGAAGGGTAATTCTTAGTATTAGGAATACCTAAAGTAGACTTTGCTCTTACAGCATTTTCTAAATACAGTATACTAAATAAACTGATCACTATTTCAAAAGATTAATTAATATGTAACTTTTAATAAAATGTGTATTATTATAATTCTGTATCAAGTTCTAGTGTTTTTGGAATTTGAATATGTGATAGATTGCAAATTCTAATTTAGAATTTAAATTAATAATTAATTTAGAATTAATAATTAATTGCTGTATTCTGTTAATATTAAATTTAAGTTTTTTGCGTGTTATGTTTAGAAATTCAGTACCTCAAATCGCATTTTTTAGGGTACGCTAAAGCCAATAAAATTGTAAAAATTTTATTTAGTTTTTTATTCAAAATAATGGTTTGAATTTAGAAAAATTAATGCAGTTGTCAATGGATGGACCAAGAGTTAATTAAGCTGTTTTAAAGCAAATAAATAGTGAACTGAGTAAGCAAATTTTACCAGTACTAATTGATTTGGGTACATGTTGCTTACACATAATCCATGGAGCACTGTGTAAGGGTATTGATAAAACTGATTGTAATATTGATGGATTTGCTATAGATATTCATCAATTTTTCTAACTATCTCCTGCAAGAAGGGAAGATTATCATTTTTTACAGTTAGAAATACTGGAAGAAACTTTAGCTAGACATAGTTTCCTTCGTCATGTTGAGAGCTGTTGGTTAACTTTGGGCTCAGTTTGTAAGAGAATTGTTGAGCAATATGATGTTCTAAAGGAATATTTCATTGTTAAAGTACCTAAAGAGTCGAAATTTCCTCTTTCTGTTAGACATCTTCGGATTATAAAACATTTGAAAGGCCCTAAGACTGGCATATCTACATTTTGTTTAATTTTTTTGTAAAACTTTTGAACCATATTTGCTTCGAATGCAAAAAGTCGAACCTTTCGTACTTGTGATGTACAGTAAGTTAAATGAACTTGCTTGCAGTATTATGTTTAAATTTTTAAACCCAGAAGAAATCTGTGAAAAAAATGGAGTAAAGTTGCTACAAATTAATGTTGATTCAGGAGAAAATTGGTAAAATTTAAACAAGATTGAAATAGGTCATGGTGCAACAGCAATATTGGAAGAGCTTACTGATAAAACAACATTTCTACAAAATGTCAGAATCTGCTACATAGCAACTTCAAAGCATTTGCTTCAAAAACTTCCTATAACAAATCCTCTTTATTCAAAAATCTCCAATGTTTGTCTTCATATAATAGAAAAAAAGAAGAGTCTAGGAGTTAATTTAGCAGATTAATTCAACATATTGCTCATGTGAATAAAACTTATTCAGATTTTGATAAGATGAATGAAGAGTGGATTCTTTACATGTGTGAAGATGTAGCTTTGATTGTGAATAATTATGATAATAATCAAAATATCTGTAAATATTGGAATGCAGTTTTCAATATAAAAGATGCTGGCGGTTATATAAAATATCCTACTCTTTCTTGAGTGGTTAAAGCAAGTCTGTCGTTATTGAATGTAACTTCCTAACCAAAAAGAGATTTTTCAGCTAACAATTCTGTTGTGACATAGGAGAGAGCTTCTTTATCAGAATTAACAGTGCAAAGTTTACAGATTTGTCATGATGCATGACAATTCTGTTTCCTCCATTCCATATACCAAAGAAATGATGCATTATATTCAGAAATCTCATGCAGAATGTGCATTATGTATGGAAAAATCAAAAGATGTAACACAATTAGAGAAGAAAAAAAAGGATGAGGAAGATGTAGAAGCTATTTGTGAAAAAAGTTTAAACAATCACACTTAATAGAAAAAATTAATGAACTTGAGAAAGAAAAGAAAAATTTGCTTGATAATCAGTGTGTAGCTCAAAAACTTTTGGATGATGCAACTAAAAAAATAGCATGTGCTATCAGTGATGATATTATGAGTGATGTGGAAGTTGGACAAAGGATGTTGTCTGCTGTGAATGCAGATATTGTATCTGTGAATGATAAGTTAAAAAAGTGCAGTATTAAATTATCCGAATTAAATGCTAATGCATCCAGTTCAAAATGAAAATTATTCAATTATGCATAAATTAACTGTTAATTTAAAGCATTTATCATGTAACTTATTAATTTTCAAAAAATGTTCAGTGTAGAAAGTTTAAATTTCTGTATCATATTTCCTATTGTTGTATTAAAAATTAAAAAATCTCACAATTTATTAAATAGTTTATTCTTTTCTAAAATGTGTTTTATGCATAAAAACAATTTAATATATAAAAGTAACATGGATTTCGTTTAATTATTAAAATATGTCTTGAAAAATGTCCTGATATTTCTTGAAAATAGTGTCCTGAAAAAAAAATTTCTGTACTCCTACCCTGTAACAGTGTGTTAGTAAATTAAAATTAATTCAGGCGCATTTAAGATTAAACATGTGGATGATAATTCCAATATTATCGCCAAAGGGACCAAATATATTTAAGTAGAGAACGAGAAACATTTAAATTAATAGATATTGATAACATAGTTAATCAATTTGCTTCATTGAAGTTGTTCATCAAAAGTGAAGAATTATTGTGCCATATTGAGAAATAGACAGAGAATGGAAAGGATGAGAGAAAATCTGGAGGAGCTTGTCATAAGCGAAAAACTTATAATATTTTTATATAAATTATTTTACATAATTTAGTTTCTCCCTCTTTAAATTGGGTTTCCAACTATAATCTACTAAAGTTTACTATTTTGCTCAATATCTGTAATGCTGTATCATTAGATTATACTTTAAATTTTGCACATGTGAAAATCAAATTTGGAATCTTTATTTTATAGGATAAAATAAATAATTTCGCATTAAAATTTTAACGATTTCACCATTAAATTTTTGTAGTTGCTCTTTTAAATTATAATTATACTTGAGTGTTTCTCTTCCACTTTGAGTAAAGAAGGAACCTAATAAGAATGGGAAAAATAAAAATTGTCATAATTGATCAAATTATTTAAAAAAAAAAAATTTAAAGTTCATATTGACTTCCTTTCCTAAAAATTCTTTAAATGTGTTGATAGTATCAAAATATCCTAGTTTCACTTTCAATATCAAGTAGTGTAATAGAAGATAATGACATCTCTAAGCCTGTATCTATTTTAAATTATTACCAAATGCATAAAAAACAATTTAATTTCCTGTTCGCTGAATTACTCTTAAAATCTTACATGAAAAGTGAGAATCGACTCTTGAGAAAAATCGTAATTTTATATAAAAATGTTGCTTTTATATAAGTAAAATAAAATTTTAAACACCAATTTCGAAATAATACCTTATGAAGAGTTTTTCTGTAGAAAGCAATTTAATTTAGCATTTAAATACCAAATGAATTTCACTTATTTTTTGTAAAACAATTTAGAGTGTAATCTCTAGAATTGATATAATTTGTTTCAAAGAATGGGATAAATATCAGGACATGTGATATGTCATTGACAGAGTAAAAAATATTTATTTCCTAATATTATTCTTTCATAGCAATAATAAAATTTATAGTTAGTACAACAAAGTAAAAGAAAGTTGTAGAATAAGATGACATTCACAGCAGAGTAATGTCAACAACATCATAATTCTATTTTTTCTCTCTATATGTAAAAACGTTTAATCCCGAGACATATTTATAAACTTATCTATGTTGATATTGATTTGTTATAAATATACATGCCCATCATAATTATGTTAGAAGCAGCGAATAATTTAAACTATCTCAGTTAACAACTTTCAAATTTAAGATTTTTAAACATGTATTTTTTTTTTTTTTACACATATAAATATCAAATCATCCAAATAAGTTAAAATTATTAATTATAATTAGTAATAGCAATATTAGAAGAGTAAGATTTTAACTTCCTTTCATCAAATATTCTTTAATGATATTCACAAATTAAAAAAAATATGAAATATTAAGTAATAAATATAAATGTAGGCGAAATGAATCTTAACATTAAAAAGATAAGAAAAGACCATTAACTTTTACATCCAATTTTCTACTCAGAAAATATTTCTATAATTATAGTTAATGTAAACACACTATAAGAATTTTTAATTTTTTTATATTTTATTTTCCTGTTATGTAGAAAAGTGCTTCCCTTGAGAAACATACTTTTACATAGGCACCAAATAATTCTTTGCTTTAAATTTTGATTTTCTATACCTATTTTTAAGATAATGTAAAAAGTTAACATTATTATTTATTTCTAGTGTCAAATCCAAACACAGTATTTGAAATGGACCTTACACTAAAACAAAAATATTTCAAATCAACACTACATTTAGATTTTTTTATTTTTAATTTAATCAAATATTTAATAGTTTCCTCACAAATGATTCAGAGTTTTCACTTTTACAAGTAAAGGATGCATGTCAATTAAAATGAAATAGAAGATATGAAAGATAAAATTTAAAAAATTAAGATTTCAATTAAAAATAAAGTAATAATTATATATAATATTATATTAATACAATAAATTCATTATTAATTTTACATATTTAATTTTATTAATATATTAGAAATAGATAAATGAAATTTAAAGAAATAAGATTTTTAAAGAATTAAACAAGATTTAATTGAAATTAAAGAAAAAATCTAATTAAGTAATTTAAAATATATATATATAAATTTAAAAATAAAAAATTAGATTTTGATATTTTAAAAATTTTATTTTTTTATTACATAATTATTTAAAGAATCAAGATTTTTAAAGAAATAATTATAATCAAATAAGTAAGAATTAAAAAAATAAGATCTTTATAATTTAAAAATTTTCTTTTCTTTTTATTAGATTATTATCCTGGAAATTGCATGAAGTGAATTTTAAGCAATCAAAGAAGTTTTAATTAAAATTAAAGAAATAATTATGTATATAAAAATATATATTGCTACTAAAAATACATGAATATAATACTTTGTTTTATTTTATTATTATGTTAGAAATTGATAAATAAATTTTAATTAAATAAATAATAATTTTAGAAAATAAATAAAATTCTTATATTCAAATAAGATTGAAATTAAAATTTAAAAAATAATGATGTGTATAATAGAAAAAATTCATTGAAATAATACTATTTAATGATTTTATTTAATTAATTGTAATTAATAATTTTAAAATAAATAAAGCAATTAAATAAGATTTATTTTAAAATCAAACATATATAATTATGCATATAAATAATATATTAATAAAAAGCATTAAAATAATACTATTTGTTTCAATTTAATGTAATTTATTTATTTTTTATATTAGAAATGAATAAATGAATTTTAATTATAAATAATAATTTAAGAAAATAAATCATAGTTTTTAAAAATAAATAAGATTTTTAAGCAATCAAATGAAATTTCAATTAAAGTTAATGAAATAATTTATATAAATAATATTATATTAATTCAAAAAAATACATGAAATTAATGCTTTAACTAATTTTATTATATTTGAAATCAATAAATAAATTTGAATTAAATACATAATAATTTTAAAAAATAAATAAAATTTTTAAGCAATCATAAAAGTTTTAATTAAAATTAGTAAAATAATTTAAGCAATCATAAAAGAAATAAAATAATTTAAGAAAATAAATATAATATTTATATTAGAAATCGATAAATGAATTCTAATAAAATAAATAATAGTTCTAAAAAACATAGGATTTTTAAGCAATCAAATCAGATTTAAATTAAACAAATAATTATATACATCAATATAATATTATTTATTTATTTTATAAAATATTATTTATTATTAAGAAAATAAATAAGATTTTGAAGTATTATGAAAAGGAAATAAATAATTCCTCCAGAACATAAGTGTAAAAGAACAAGCAGCAAATACCCTGGCGATCGCCAGTAGTGATAAAGACTTTCATATAATCGCCTGGATAGAGAATACCACATGACTGTGACGTAATAAAATCGACATTCCTCAAGTGACGTTACTAGTGGCCATATTTGAGTTATTATCGCTACTTGGCAATCAAGCTTGGCGAAACTTTGGCGACAGATCTCAGTATAAGATTATCCCCAAAATTTAAATACTTAACATACAATTCTGGGAATTCTATGCCAACTGAAAATAATTAAAATAAAATCCTTACTGATGATAATGTGAGTTATTATTATTTTTTTTCCATTAAACTTTCATTCTGATTGATAAATTCTAGTTTTCATAAAAATGTGTGTTTACATAAGTAAATACATTCTTAAGTAAGCTTTATTGCATGTTTTCATGTTAGTGTTAGAATGCGCCGTACTGAAATTTTTTTAAGGTGGGAGCAAGTGCTCGATATTAAAATTTGAGTTTTTATGAAAAATGCAATTTGTTAATGTTAGCAATTTAACTTTATTGTCCAGTTGTCACTGTAGTAGGTAACGCTATTCTGTTTTTTTTTTTTTTTTTTTTTTTTTTTTTTTTTAAGGTGGGCACAACTGACTGGTATATTAAAATCCTATTTCGGTAAAAATTTACTGAGTATATCTATAATTTTATTAAAATTGCTCTTTGTTAGCTTTATTGCTTGTCACTGTAGGTAGCGCTATACTGTAGTTTCTTTAAGGTGAGGGCAACTGCCCGGAACATTAGAATTTGAGTTTTAATAAAAAAATTTGTTTCTAGTTATTAGAATTTTTTTCTTCTACATTACATAATTATTATGAAATATTCTAAATTTAAAAATTTGGAATTCGAAATCGCGCACATTTCAAAAGTTGAAGTTTGAATGTGATTGTATTTAGTATGTGGATATTGCTCATAGTGACATAATTTAAGTTGGTGAGATAGCTATAGAGCTCTTGGCATAGAAATTCGTGCAAAACCAATACACTTTTTCACCAAATTTTATGTTACTGAATTCAAATCGGCTAATATTTATGTGAAATTCATTTCATGATGAGCATTTAATTTATTATCAATTGTGCAAATAATGAACAATAGACATACCTCTCTTCTGTTTACCATTATCACTCTCTTCTCTTTCCTTTATGGGCTCTATTTCATATTCGATGTTGCGAGTTCTGGCTCTGTGTCGGCTCTTAGTGGAGGGTACACAAGAATCAATAAACTGCATAAATTTATTGCACGTATGCTTGTTTTTTTGTTTTTTATTTATTTATTTTTTTTTTGACACATATACTTCGCAAGATGATAGTCCAGTCTATTTTTAGCCATTCCACATTTAATACTAACCACATTCCTTTCAATGTATAAGTGTGGGCTCCTGCATTTGTTTTCTTGAGATTCAGGCTATAATTTACTTTCAGATGTACGAAGCCATCATTGGAGTGGCAATTGAATCTTCCAGCTCTCTGAAATTTTTGTAGAACATGAAAGAATAAAATATGATCACATTCAACAAAGTTTCAAATATTCTATCATTCATAATTTTTATAGAACATTTATTTGTCTCACATTCAATTCCCCCAAACATCCATTTACCTTCCAAACACTCACTCTGATTGAATTTACATTTACCAAATTTATCTCAACAATTACATTGCTTCCCCTCAGTTTCATACTGCTTTCAATCATTTCTTTCACACAAACCTCTCTGCAAAAAGAATCAAAATCACACACAGTCTTTAAAAAACATTGACTCTCTTCGGAACTAGTAGGGTATCCCCCTCTATTGGCGATTATTTCAACTTTTTAAAGAGTCGCAACCCAGAATGGCTACCAATCCGCGTAAGAAACCAGGGTTCTCCCCGATTTTGAATTACTAGGCCTAACACTACATAAGAAAACAATAACAACGACCATGTAAATAAAGGGAGGTATACCCCCCCCTTTATTTCAAATTACTTATAAAGTAACAGCATAGAAGAAAACAGTAATCATATTAAAAATTGATTCAAGATTCTATTTAAAATTATTTCAGAATTTAAATTAAAAGAAATAAAATAGAAAAAAATAATTACATTTAATAACATCTAGTTAAAAATAAAATAATGAATTTCACTGATTGAAAATAATGAAGATAGACTGTTACAAATCATTACATAGAGGTAGATAAATCTAGAATAATTCCAAAAAATAGAACAATTCTATAATATTGTTTTTTAATAGAAATTTTAATACATAACATACAATTCTAGAAATTCTATGCCTGCAGACAATAATTAAAATTAAATTCTTACTTGCATTTTTCTTGTCTGGTGTTCTATATGCACTGCAAAATGAATATAAAAGTCAAGGTTTAAAATCTAGCACGATATCCATAGTGAAATGCAAAATGAACATTAAAGGTAGGATCAAAATTCTGGTGCTATATCCACAGTGAAATAAAATATGTGAATATAAAAGACAATATTTACATTCCATGCTACATCCAAAGAGAAATAAAGATATGAATAAACAGGATTTAAATTGCTGCGCTTCATATCCGATAATAAAAATTAACAACGTATACGCCGACAAGCAAATTGAAAACTGAAAATGTGTTTGGCATTGAAAAGAAGCATATGTATGATGTGAAAATGATCTAAAACACAAGAGAAACAAAATTTAGAAAGCAGCAAAAACTAAATTTGGGAACATTAATAAAAAGAAAAACTTAAATTGTCAACACTACAATCAAAACAAAGGGCTCTATCATATCCCCCCTCTAGTGATTTGGCAAGGAATCACTTAGAGGGGGATATGATACTAAATCCTCTCTTTCATATTAAACTGTCTTACTCTCACTCACCCACATATAAACCTAAACTAGAATTTTATTCATCATCAATTTGCATAATTCATAAAACAAACCCTTTCTCACACTTCTTTTAATATCAGGCATTTCTCCTCTTATCTTAGATTTATACCTCCATTCATATCTATCTGTAATCTAACCAGCTGTCATGCAAAATTCAAACGTCTCCTTCCTTTCCAATCCATACCTTAAATACACATCCTCATCATATCACATAACATCATTATTTCCAAACATTTTTACACTTACCTCAGACATACCCTATGCATCAGCCATCACAAAGAATTTCAAAAGAACAAGGGAGCTGGAAAAAAAAAGAAACAACATGGTCAGATTAAAATTAAATACGGCAGTTGTGGTTACAGACTTTTTACAAATAGGTATGTCAATAAAAATTTTCGCATAATTTGGAGCCAAAAAATCATGTAAAAGGTGAACGTTTAATAAATCTAAGTCCATTATGTAAAAAAGTAATTGATTATTACTTATTTAAAACTTTTGTAATTTTATTATGCTATTTTGAATAAAATGCAGATGTTTGAATTTTGATGGCTCAATATTAAAAACGGTATTAAAAATCAGATAGTTATTAATATACATAATTCATGTTTCATTATTGCTACAGTGACATTTTTACATTCTGTACATTTCCTAATTAATTTTCTTACAGGTGGGGAAGTGGAAGTTAATGTATTGGAAGAACTTTTGGTTGTACCTGTAGAAGATGATGAGTTAATTGCTGAAATAAACAATCAAGAGAAAAAATCAGGTTTATATATTTTTGTATAAAAATAAATACTGTATGATTAATTTCATTAAATTAACATAAGTGAATAACTTAAATTTAAAAAATGACTTACAAGCTGTAATAGTATTTTTTAATAACCATGACAAAAATTGCATTTGTTAAAAGTAATATATTTCATTTTATTGCAATAATTGTTTGCCATTGAAACTTAAATTTTATATCCATTGACACAGCATATTAAATAGCCTTTTTCCCCCTATTCAGTATGAAGAGTCAAAGGATATAAAACTTAAATACCCATGGCAGAAAATTAATTGTTCTATGGTATGACTTCAAGGCCTTTAAATGTCATTCATAAAAACCGTTGTTTATCAAAAAAATTTTTTAAAGGTTATGAACCATCTTCTCAGTCAAAAGATAAAGATCAGTTCTGACACCAGAAGCAAAAAATTAAAGGCATTTTCTATTGTTATAGAGCAAGCTTGCATGGATAGCTTGCTATACATAGTATGCCTTTAATTATTAAATATTTTTTTCTGTCTTAAATTTAATTTTGTGATCAAATGAAAAGATTTATCTACATTTCTTTATTTGTATTGACTGAATTTGATTTGCATAATAATAAAACAAATATGTTGCTGCTGAAGGAAAGGTAAAATATAAGAACTAGCAGTTCATTCATGGAAACAGACCGTTTTGCAAGTAATTTCCAGAAATTTCGCTCCAAGTATAGGTGCTGAAGAAAATTACTCATAATTGGTTAAAATAAAAGCTGTAGATATTTCAAAGGCATTCATTTTTCCATTATAGTCTAACATTGTATCAAAACTGTTGTGCATGTTTAAATTATCAAACAAGAATAAAAAATTTAAATATGTGCGTTATCACAAATTGTTTTTCTTTTGAAAACACCATTTTTGCACATTTACCTACTTATATCCAGAATGAAAATAGAAAGAGGCAAAATTTTATTGTTTTAATTAAATTATTATTACAGTATTGAAATATTGTTAGTCTTTTAATGCAGTTTAATTATTCGTAAGTAGCTATCCTGATATATATACCCACAATTATGCTAATTGCAAAAGAGTTACTACTATAAGTAAAGCTATAATTATAAAGTGCTTAATAAAGCTAAGGAAACACTAGCTATTAGTTTAAATATCTATAAAGTATTTTTGTTTTCATTCATAGAACCTGATGTATTAAAAATAAGAGTATATCAATAATTAGACTTGCTATTTTTCATTTAAATTCAGTTTTATTAATATTAAACATAACAAAATACTCTACATAAATTAAATTTAAAATTTCAAAAGGGATAAAATAAAACATTTCAGTTAAATTATTGTCGTTACAATTAAAAATAAATAAATTATAATACCAAGGCATTACACTTTAATCAAAAAGAAAAACTATCAAACACCAGAAGTATATACAAATGCATCGAATAAAACTTTTCTGATTCTTTTAATCTGGGATACATCTCCTTTGACGCACTGGTATGCATATATATTTAATAACAATTAAATAAAACAAAATAATTAAATTTTAATAAAGCAATGCCAGATCTGCAAAGTTTTAAGCACATTAGCAATACAAAACTTTGTTGCAAGTATGCTGGTAAAGCATGATAGAAAAATTAATTTAAATAATATGTTGATAAGAACACTGGTTACTACAAAATTTAGCTTGCATACGGGTAACAAAAATTCCTGTAAAAAATATAGAGTAACTACTATATAATTTTTTTGTAGTTTTAGAATTTCCAAATCAGAAATAATAAAAATAATGTATGCAAGTTCTTAGCTGGAAAAAAATCAACAGCATTTGCAAAATCATTCTGTTTTCTTAGTTTGATACCCTACCAGCCTTCTTTTGTTCATAATTGTTCTTCTATTTAGAGAAATATTTATTATTTATTTTTTTAAACTTTTAAATGTCTATAAATCTAATGAATGTTGAAATTTTGTTTTAAATCTGGTAATTTTAAGTCTAGAATTATTCTTTTATTTTAAAGAAATGGAGTTATCTTGAAAGCATTGATCTGTATTTTCTTTTCTGAGATGGAACACATTTATTTTAGAGTCTTTAGTCTAACAGTTTGCTAGTCCTGGTGTTCAGGTTTGGGTGTTTGTAATGGTTCAGCATTGAATTTAAACTGTTGATTGTAATAGTGCAAAAATTGACCGACATAATCAATTGCTTATGGATTGAAATGTATTTAAAACTGAGCTCCTAGTTGAATTAGCCCTCTCATGTGAGAAAAGTGGGTCTAGAGCATTTTAAGAGTGTGGTTGCTTAAAATTATACTGAACATGGTAAAGTGAGAGAATAACATAATAAGTGATATGTGTGAACAGGTTATTAAGAAATCTTTGCAGAAAATATTAACAGTATTTGATATAAAAGAAATGTTCTGTATCACAGGAATTTTTATAGTATTTCTCATAGTGCTTGAATAAATTAGTATTTAATTTTCTGATCAAAAGCATCATAAAAATAAATGAAACAAATATATCACACTTTAATGTCAACATATATTTGTGTTCATTTGATTAAAGTTTTGTGTTTTGAGGGTTATAATTTTCTTAACATTGTGTCTTCAATTTATAAGTAAATCTTTCTTTCCTTTGTAATTTAATGAGAGGGTTCTCAAAGCCATTTTAAGTGTTTTACCTTTCATTTTAAACTACCTTATATGTTATAAGATATTACTGTTTTAAATTTATCTTAGTACTTATAATTTTTTGTACATTGTTACATACTTTTCCAGTTGTGTTAGTTTACTAATGTTATTCAAACTAAATAAAGGAATCTCAGAGATATTTTTATTAGATTCAAAATAATAACAATTATACTGAACATGGCAACATTAATTAAATTTATTTTTTGAAACTAGCATCTAAGAATCAAGTGAAAACAGTTGGAAATTCCGAGAAATCTAATAGAAAAATTATTAAAACTTCAAAAACAAGCTCCAAGGTAACCAAAGTTTCTACGACTGGTGCGGAGAAGAAATTATCTAAGCCAAAACCAAAAGCTGATGGGAGTGGAACTGTGAGACAAGTTCTCATTAAGACTGCAAAGCCATCTGAAAGTTCTTCAAATACGGTGAGCAACAAAGTGAGTAGATTTTTAAATAACTTGTTGGAAATAATTTAAACAATGAATAATCAGCTTAACCTAATTTCTAATGCAGCAGTTCTGGGTATAAGATTGAGTTAATTTGGAAGCTGAATGGTTGTTGCATTGGCCTCGATTTCAACTTCTGAAAGTTTTGATTCCTATTTCAGGCATAAGCATTCTTAGTTTGAGGTCTATTTTAAACAATAGATGAGGATCTGATCAGATTTCATGTGCAAAAAGTGACCATGAAGCATCAACTTAACTAAACCCACTCTAAGATTATGTATGTACTGCAAAAAGAAAAAAAAAAGGAAGTCTTGTTTTTACAATAAAATAGTATCACTTATTTAGAATAATGCTCTCATGTCCATAAATTAAAGATGATGTCAATTAGTGCAAGTAAATATTCATTTACAAATTAAGCATGGCATTCATATGAAGTCAATTTATAAAACAAAAACATATTGCAAGGGAAAAAATCTGGGAAACTCCCAAGTTCCCAGGTTTCCTCTCTTTCAGATTCAAACCAGTTGTAAAAACTGCCACATTCCAATGAGTGATGTAATTATATTGAAGGCACTCACTTATAATTTTTGCCTATTAAGGACAGATGTTGTAATAAATAAGCACAAATTCTACACACATTCCAATCTGAAAAATATTGTATTTTTCACAGTGTGCCAAATAGGAAATGCCTCTTAAAAAAAATTGATTACTTATAGCTGTACAACAAGACAAATAGGTTTAATTCTCTTTAAATGAAATTTTAGTATATTGCTTTGTTACTTTACAATAATGCTAATATCATAGGAAATATATAGACATACATATTTATGTCTATTAAGAAGTCTAGTTTTTAAGGTATTAAATAAAATAAAAAATTGTGGCTTAGAGATACCGCTTCACTCACTTAAGGTACATGTCCAAAGTTTGATTCTCTGTCTGAATTGGCCTTTCATTCCTTCAATGGGTAGGTAAACTGGGTACCAAGCATTACTAGGAACTAAACACTGAGGGTTTCAAATTATGCAACCACCTAACCGGGACATAGGTTTCACACCCCAGGGCCCTCTGTCAGGAAAATATATTGGCATTTTATAGGCCTTGGTCCTTATTGAAACTGACACAGGTTTAGTTTTTTTTTTAGTTTATATAAATATACATTATTATTAAACAAAATAAATACTAAATTAAAAATTGAAATCTTCAAATTTTCATAAAATTTGTGTAAAAGCATTGTGAAAAATCTAGGAGAACAAAATCGTTGTAAGTACACAAAAATTTTAACACTCTTGAGGTTGTTAAAAGTATAAACATTAATTAAAACCCAGGTTAAAATGTTTCATCTATATGTATTAAAAATACATAATTTAATTTGCATTATAATTTATTGTAATTTTTACATTCTGCTCCATATAACTTTTCTCTGCAAATAATATTTTAAATTTTAGGCTCCTGTGAGGATAGTGAAAAAAATTGCTTCAAAGCCAACCAAGAATTCAAAGATTACAACTTCTGCTCCCACTAAAATAATTCAGAAGACTATAATTGTTAAAAAAGAACCTGCTAGTAAGTAAATTAATTGGGATTTAAAATGTAGTTGAATATTGTGTAAAAATATAAAGTAAATTATTTTTGTTCATACATATGTTTCAGCAGTTTTGTATTCTATTTTTTTAAGACTTGTCAATGCTTATAATTAGTAATTAAAGTAGCTGGAAATATGGAAAATAATTTTTACTGCTTTACCAACTAATTAATCTTTTTCAAAAAAATATATGATTTTTGCACTTAAACTATATATAGTTTTAAGAAATGAAGAACCCAACATTCAGATTGTTTAAAGATAATGTAACATTACATATGTAAGATTTAGGTCAGTAGATATTTGTTGACACTTGCACGATTTATATGATTAAACTTCCAAAAGAACATGCAAACTGCAGCATTTTGTATGCATTCCAAGTGTTTGTGATGATTTTACCCGGCATAGTAATGATCTATTCAAATTTTGCATCAGCTAAATTGCAAGGAAAATAGTATTTAATGTATATTTTCTATGTTAAAAATACTTTCAGAACTGTTTACATGCAGAAATAAAGCTGAGTAATTTAATGTGTGTTCTAAAGCAAATGTTGGAGATAAAAGGATACAAAGTTGTTTCATAGACTTGATTTTCTTCTTAATGTCTTCGTTTTAAAGCAATTCTTAACAGTTATCAAGATCTTTGGCATACTGTAAAATTTTCATTTTCTACTGCATCTGATCTTACTCTGTTAAGTTTCTTAATAGCTATAATTGTTAAATATATATATATATATATATATATATATATATATATATATATAATGGGTTTTTATAAGAATGTTGGAAGATATTAAATTTTTTACTTTTATAAAGTGGGTGTTTCGTAAATTGTAGTTAATCTGAAAAATCTAGAACAATTGCTCATGGAAATGTAGGCTTCTGTAGGGCTGTTATTGATAAGTGTTTTCTCTCCCTTTATATGTGCACATTAGTTTGTCATATGATCAAACACTGTAAATTTATATTAAATTTTGCTATATTTGTTGATTGTAAGCATCCTTTTCAAAAGACAAAGATACTATAAACAATTGATTTCCTTCATTAGCCATTCCTTTCAATGTAAATGCTTAAAAATATGCTGTCAAGGTATTGACATAGTTGGTTATTAAAGATTTTATGTCCCTTGATTTAAAATAAAAAATTTCTACATGAAATAAGTAATTGGTATTTCATTTTTACTGTTCACTGTATTTTGAATTTATCTTTGATATATATATATATATGCTTTTTTTATTGAAGACAACAATTTTTGCTCTAAAACTTAAAGTATTTTCATGTAATTTATTTCATGGAAAGAAAATAGTACAATATGGCTTTTTACTAGTTTTTCTTAAAAAAATATTAAACTCTTATTATAACAAAATATTAAACTCTTATTATAAATGAATACCCAAAAGATTATGTTAAGATAAACTATAAACTATATGTATCTGATAGCTGGGAAAGAAATGATTAGGTTGTTTACAATTTTGTGTAAAATGAGATGAAACAAAAATTTTAGAATTTTTCTTAACGTTGTTACCATTCATATCAGTGTAGTAGTTCCGTGTGATATATAAAAATTTTTAGTTTTTCTCTGCTTATTTTATTTTAGGTATTAAATCAGAAAGTACAACTAAGCGAGCTATACCCACCGGCATTGTATCAGCACCTTCAACAACACGAAAACCAGCAAAAGTTGCTCCAAAGAAAACTACCCCACCCACTCAAACTTCTCAGGCTGCTGTTAAATGTGTTTTACGAGGCACAGACCCAGAAAGCAAAGCCCTTGCTAGCAAATGTAAGCTGCCTAAATTTATTCATATATTAAGATTATTTATTCGTT
This sequence comes from Latrodectus elegans, assembly GCA_030067965.1. Taxonomy (NCBI): domain Eukaryota; kingdom Metazoa; phylum Arthropoda; class Arachnida; order Araneae; family Theridiidae; genus Latrodectus; species Latrodectus elegans. Next base: position 78,123,857 of record CM057821.1, on the reverse strand, counting down.
TTATGTCTTTATTTTCTTAATATATTTCAATTGTGTATATATTTGATTCATTAATATTACTGTATCTTTTAATTTGTCTTACCTAATTGCTGAAACTTATTTCTGGTTTCTTAAGTAGTACTTGGGAATCCAATTTTTAAACTGGAAATTTTGGTCATTAACTTTTATCTTGTAATAATCAAAGGGCAAGCTAACAACCCAATCTGGTTTCTGAGATTAAAATTAACTTTTGTGTGAAAAAATGTGACTGAAGAGCATTAAATAAATTTGACTGTTTTAGTTAAAGTAAAATGTAAGGGGAAAAAGCTTGTTTTTTTCCATTTTGAAGTTTTACTGACAATTTAATGCTGAAATTTGAGAAAAAATAAGAAATTTTTAATTAATACAAAACATGAAATTCTTATCCCTAATATAATAAATATATACTCTGTATTAGTATGGAAATATTTATAATACTGAATAATTTTAGCAATATGTGTTTCTCCCAATGTAGATAATAAATTAAATTAATAAATTTGCTTAACTTTCTATAGCAAAAGGTATTATAAAGTAAAAATATTTTTTTATTATAAAAAACAGTAAAAAATGTAAGAAAAAATTTTAAAATTTTTATTTTATTTAATAGTTCATTATAAAAAATAATGTATTTTTATTCAAAATTTGAAATCTTTTTGGGGGAGATAAGAAATTTTGGTTCTTTTTTTTTCTTCTATATATATAGAGTGAGAGAGAGAGCGCAAAGTCATTTCTAAAAAATAGTTTTTTATATATAGATTTTTTAAAAATATAATACTTTTATAATTAAAATCTTTGGTTTAGTTCTTGTATAATTGTTTTCATTATACAAATATTATATTCTTTAAATATACATTCACACATTTAAAAATAAGTTACATTAGAGTAATATAAATGTGGAAGTCTTTTATTCTTGGATTGTGAGTTATTCATAACACATTATTAAAAATATTTGTTTTTGTACATATATAAGATTTGAAAAAAATTTAAGTTAATTAAAAATTGATTGCTCTTATGCATTTGTAATCTTTTTATTTAAATAAGTTATCAATTTCTTAATGTTTTGAATATGTCAGCTTTAGCTCTTGCTCATGCTAATGCTAGCCATGCTACAAAAAGGGAAGAAAAACGAGACCGTAATGAAGAAAAGTCAGACATATCTTTAGGAATTGATGATGATCTTGATCTTAAAGGCTCATTGGATGAGAAGAATGCTCATTTTAGTACAGTGAGTGATGCTTCCAGTTCTTTGGCTGATGATGTTACGTGCTCTTGTGGGCGAAGCAGTGTTATGTCTTCATCCCCATCGGTATCTCGTTCTGGTTCAGTTAGTCCATCTCCTTCATCTTCTCCTGAATCAGGTTAAAATAAAAATTTTTATCTCCGATTTCAATTTCATAATTTAAGGATACATCATTAAGTATAAAGAAATTAGAATTTATTAATACATATATTGAAATACTTCAATATTAATTTTTTTTTGATGCATATTATAGTTTTTTTAATTATTTTTTTATTTGTTATGCTTTATATAAATTTTATATTTTGTGACATTAAGTTTAAAATTATAAGTGTATTTATATCAGCACTAAATCCTCAGGGGGTTTACAATTTTTAGGTAAACACGGGTGTCACAATCCTGAGGTACCCTAGTGAACTGTCCTCTTCTTTCTTTTCTTCTCTCCTCTCCTTCATTTTCTTCCTTTTATCCTTCATTGTGACTGCCTTGAAAGGGGTTTAGGGCTCCCTTGAGTAGCTATTAGCTTCTCTTGGAGACTAAATCACCCGTGTGTTTGCCATGCGTGGATACTTGTGCTCCTGGAAAGGAGGATCCTGGTGATTGAGGCTCTCAGAGACCTCTGCTTCAGGTAAACGGTAGGTGCATTGTGGTCCTCAGCATGCCAATCGGCTTCTATGGATCAAGCGATCATATATCTGTTGTGTGACTCGATAAGGGTGGAGGTGACGTCAGAGATTTATTGAAAGCATATAAGGTCTGGCTAGCACTGATGCAGTTATATTGCATCCCCTTGTTGGGCTCAGCGGTGGGTGTGCAGTCAGGCCTTGAAGTAATTAACCTATTTCTATGGAATGTTCTTCTAATTCTATACTCCCTATGGAACAACAAATGTTAAAGGATCAGAAATATTTTGTTATGAAAAGAACTGAGGGCAATTTTGATAATGTTTCCCCTTTCTTAATTAATAATAGTCTTATTGGTACAGTGGGAAATGTCAAAAATGTTCGCAAGATGAAATCTGATGATCTGTTAGTTGAAGTTTTATCAATTGAACAGGCCAAAACACCCTAAAAGTAAAATGCCTGGGTAATATAGATGTTATAGTATCTTCTCATAGTAGGTTAAATTCTACATGGGGAGTAATTTCAGCAGATGATCTATTTTAATGTTTCAGAGGAGGAAATTTTGGATAATCTTGTTGACCAAAAAGTACAACATGTGCAGCGCAATACAATCAGGAGAGAGGGCAAAATTATAAGAACTAAACACAGTATACTCACGTTTGCAACTCTTGTACTACCATAATCTATTAAAGCTGGCTACCTATATTGTAGTGTTCGCCCTTACATTCCAAATCCACTACATTGCTTTAAATGTCAGTGATTCGGCCATGTAAAAACTACTTATAGGGACATTTGACTTGTGCTCGTTGTGTATCTGTTGGACATGACAGCAGTCAGTGACAATTATAAGAAAAATGTGTCAACTGCTGTGGTGAACATCCTTCATGCTCCCGATCATGCCCAACCTGGATATTAGAAAAGAAAATTATTACTGTGAAAATAAAACTTATCTTACCCTGAAGCCAGGCATACAATGTCATCCCGTACCCCTAATTAAGGTATTGCCGAGCTGGTAGCCGAATGGTTAGCGCTCTTGCCTTCGGTTCAACAGTTCGTGGGTTCGATTCCCACCTTGGGCATGGATGTTTATTGTGGTTTGGAATCCACTTTAAGCCTTAGGTTCCTGTCTAATTAGCCCTCGTGTGCAAAAAATGACCGTTGAGCAACAAACAAACAAAGGTATTAGCTATTCACAAGCAATTAAAAAAGTCCTGAAATCTTGTAGTACCTAAACAGATTTCTTAAATTTTCCAAACTTATCCTCAAATATTCCTAATATAAATGTCTCACCTACTCCGAAGAGAATTTCTCCCCTGTCTTTCTCAAAATCTAAGTCTCAAAGATCCCTAAAAGGGCTCCATAAATCATATTTAAAGAGTAAAAGAAGCTCAACTCTTTAAGACAGGTATAAAGAACGTAGACCCATCAGATAATGAAACACTCTTAAATGGAGATTCATTTGAATCCCAGATGGCTTGCTCTAATGCCCGAGCATTCAGCTTAGATTAATGGGGAACCTTCGTTTCCTGGAATTATCTAGGTTTTCGCACTCATATAGAAAATATAAAAACAATTATACACCTGTATAATCCAATTTGTTTTGCCAGCCAAGAAATATTCTTGAAACCTCAGTACAGTTTAATATTGCATGGATATAATTGTGTGAGGAAAGATAATCATGATTCAACTTCTGGAGGTGTATGCATTCTTGTGTCTTGTAATATTCCTAGCACTGTACAATCTGTTAACACTTCATTACAAACTGTTGCAGTATGCATACACTCAACGCCTTTCATTACTATTTGTAGCATTCACTTACCTCCCCATGTGATCATCCATGAAAGCAATTTAAACAGTTTGCTGGATCAACTACCTACACCCTTTATTTTACTTGGTGACTTCAATGGTCATAACACCTTATGGGGTAGTGATAATATGAATCCTCGTGGCAATATAATTGAACAGTTCATTTCTAATAACAATATCTGCCTTCTAAATTCTACAGAAATAACCTATTTCCATCAACCATCTAGAACTTTTCATTGATTATATTTAGCTTTTTTCTCTCCATCAATTCTACCTTCATTAAATCTTAATGTTGATAAGGATTTATATAACAGTGATCATTTTCCTTTAATTATAAATCAAACTGGTATAAGTAGACCACAAATCTTCCACTCCTTTTATTCTTATCATCGTGCAGACTGGTCTCTCTACACTCATTTAGCTGCTATTACTCACAGCATGGTTAGAAGTGATAATATCAATGATGCTGTGCAAAAACTAATACAATTCTAGATGCTGCCAAAAACACAATTCCCAAGCGCTCCCCAATTCCACACAAATATCATAAACCATGGTGGAACCATGAGTGTCAAGTATCGTACAAAAAACAAAAAAAGTTGTGGACTGTTTTTCGCAGGTACCCTACCATGGAAAACCTCATGGCTTTCAAAATAGCTAAAGCTTTTGCTCGTCGAGCACGGTGAAATAGTCGAAAAGAATCTTGGATAAGATATGTTTCCTCCATCACATCATCAACTTCTAGCAAAGAGTTGTAGAAGAAAGTTAAAGCATCCAGTGTCATTTTGGTTTATAAAAGGGACTTCTCTATCCCAATACTATGCACAGGAGCTGTCACAATTTCTTCTCAATATGATATTGCCAATCATTTAGGTGAAACTTTGGCAAGAGTATCTAGTCCAGCCTCTTATGATCCTAAATTTCTAAGAATCAACGAGCAAGCTGAAAAGAAATCTATAAAGTTTTATGATAAAGCCATACATCCATATAATTGCAATTTCTCTTTGATGGAATTGCAGAGAGCCCTGTCCCAAACTAAAAATAATAGTCTGGGACCAGATGGTATCTTATATAACATGCTTTGTCCATCTTAATCATGAATCTTTAATAAACATTCTTTTTCTATTCAACAGAATATGGAATGAACATGTCTATCCCAGTCTCTGGAGCAAAGCAATTATTATTCCAATTCTTAAACCTGAGAAGGATCCAACTAATCCTCAAAGCAATCGTTGATCGCTCTCACAAAATGCCTTGCTAAAACTTTGGAGCGTGTGGTCAATTTTTGTCTTGTTTATGTACTTGAAAACAATCAGTACATATCACTTCATAAAAGTGGATTCCGGAAAGGTTGATCTACTCTGGATAATATTGCGTATCTAGAAATACAAATTAGGAATGCCTTTTAGGTGTGCCTTAGAAACACAAATTAGAAGGCATCATTTGGTGTCAATATTTTTTGACATAGAAAAAACTTATATGATAAGACATGGCGTTATGGAATTCTTCAAACTTTGTATAATTTTAATTTCAGAGGAAATTTACCCATTTTTATTCAGAGTTTTTTTTTTAAGTTCTCGCATTTTTAATGTCCGTATAAGATCTGTTTTATCTAATCCATTTATCCAATGTGAAGAGGTTCCTTAGGGAAGTGTCTTAAGTGTTACTGTTTTTAATATTTGCATCAGCAACATTCTTCATGTATTACAACTATCTGTCCATGGAGCGTTATATGTTGACGATCTCCAAATTTCTTGCCAAGGTTCCAATATGTGACTGATTGAACAGCAATTACAAACTGCTGTCAATAATCTAGTTGCTTGGTGTAATGAAAATGGGTATACTTTGTCCCCTTGTAAAAGCAATTGTATCCATTTTTGCAGAAAAACTGGGCCTCATCCTGATCCAGAAATTAAGATATCAGGCACAACTATTCCCGTAGTTAATCAAATATCATTTCTTGGGCTTATATTTGATAAAAATTAAGCCTTCCTACCACATATCTTAGTTTTGTGCGAAAGATGTAAAAAATCACTAAATATTCTGAAAGTTCTCTCAGTTTTAATTATTGTACAGTGCAGAAATGTCCAATATTGGACCTTGTATCAGTAAACCTCACAAAATCAAATCATTAGCAGCACTATATTTTGCACGATTTGTAAAATCCTACAAGCTGGTACTGGTTTGCATGATCTCAAATTTTTGCACCAAGGTCTGCATGAATGTTTTGCTTACTTAAATTATGTAGCCTTGTGCAATATACAGTTGTCAAAATCCGATTGCAATGCGCTCAAACTTGAACTGTAAATATTGCAATCTCCTGCTACCTTAAGTTTTAAATATTTCAGTTTAATTATTTATTAAAGAAGTGTTTATAAAAAAAAAAAAAAACTAAAAGCTAATCTTGTAAAAGATTACATATTAAGAAACATATATACTAGTTATTACACAGTTTAGAGAAGGAGGCAGATGGACAATATGTAAAATTAAATAACATACATTTAGAAAAGAAAATTTGAATTAAATGGGCAATAGCACTCACCTTAAAATGAAATCAGTATAAATGCTATCAAGCTGCAAGAGAGAACTGGGCAATAAAACTAAGATCAATAGCATAAATTTTTATCCATACTCGAATTTCTAATTAATCAGCATTTTTGTGCATAGACCAACTCTTCTGATTTTATCGTGGAACTCCTGATTTTTCGTTATTTCTCCCAATTTCCCGATAATACATGAAAATCTACTGATTTTTGGCACTTTCAGTGAAAAAAATTTAAAAACAGCTGAAATTTTGCCGGAAAAAAAGTATTAATTTGTTTTAAGAGCTTAAATAGTCAACAGGTAGTGCAATAATGCAGTAATAATATACATACATATATTATTTTTTAATATGTTCTTCAGAGTTTCGATATGCAGTGAGAGGATGCCGCTGTAACCACTAGGCTGTCAAGACTTCAACGAATTGGCAGTCATAATTAACATTCAGAGTAGACATTAGGTTCCTGTTTGCATAAAGAGTTCTCAGTTAGGAGGAATTTCTAGTTATTAGCTATTAATTAGGAAAATATTTCCATCAAACAAAGTATTTTTGTTTTTAATGTAATTTTATAAGTTTATGCATATAAATTGCACTTGTGTTGTAAAAATTGCCTTATAAATATATTAGATTTTGTTTATTTTTAGATGTAGAATATTCTTTTATCTTTCATAGTTCCCTTATAAGGTTGATAAATATTTTATTAAAAAATTAACATACAATTAATCATCCTCCGAATTTATAGCTGTACTACAGTTTTAAACATTCTATTTCAAGCAAAAATGTCACTAGTAGTATCTACTGATTTTTTTCCCCCTCCAAAGTTTGCAATTATGGCATTGCAATTCTCAAGAAACTAAATACTTATATATCAAATATTTATAAACTATATTGCTATTGTATATATAAATACTTATATATCAAATATTATTATTACCAAAAATATGACATACAATAGCAATATTAATCAAATGCATAAATTAAAAATTCTCACCAAATCCTGAAAATAAAAATATCAGCAATACACAAGCTTCCAAGAACTCAAATGCAATATTTTTAGTGATTTCTCCTCCATATATATTATGCAAAGTATGAATCAAATTAATGTGACATATGATTTATACCACAAAGGCATCTCTTAATTTCTGCCCAGGTATTTTTGATGGTATTTATTTGAGCACTTTTTGTATGCAGGTATTTATAAACTTTCAAAATAAATGTCACTTTAAACTTAAATGCAAATTTGATTAACTGAGAATAATTTTCACAGCATAAACAAGTATGAAATTCATAAATTAAATTAACCTTGCTTAAAAGCTAGTCAAATGGGAGAAAAAAAAAAAAAAAAAAAAAAAAAAAACATTTAAAATGCTTGAACAGTTACTAGCACTCCAAATTTGCGCACATGTCCAGAATCACAGTGTGTCATAAAAATACTAGAAAACATTCTGGTGCAGTAAACTGCAATTTGCTGTTTTTATCACCATACCAGCTCATAAGATTTAGTTAGTAATTAATAAGTATTCAAATGTATACTACATTTTTTTAAATAAGTAGTAGCATGTTCATAACCTACTTTATTTTATCTATTCTACTGTAATATTACAACTTTTTAAAGATAGTTGTAATGAATATGTAGTTAAAATTATTTTCAACACTGAATCTTGGTATGTTAAAATACATTTAAAATGCTGTTAACAATGTTCATTAATCATATAACTTTAAAAAAGCTTTTTTGCGTTATTTTCTCTTGAATTAAGAACTGGATATTCATAAATTTCTTTATTATTTTCTTTTTTTACTTTAAATATTGCTTTCTAACTTGTGAATTCAATTGTAAAAAGCAAATTTAATTATTAAAAAACAGTCTAATTTGTATAGTCACCATGAACTGTTTAAAACTTGTTTTGACACGATTGATAAAAGAAAGCATAAATGCAAACTTGGGTAAGCTTTATTCCCTCTCTGGATATCATTTATATTTCAATTTATCATTACATAAATACTTTTCCAATAGTAGATTTGAGAAACTTTCCATTAAATTAATTAATTTTGAATTTAAAGTCGTAAGTTGATATAATTATATAAATATCATTGCATGGCTGGAATGTACAACTTTTAAATTGAAATTTTAATAACATTTATTTATATAATATACAGTTTATGAGATTTGTTGAATTAAAAGGGATGTGGAAAAAATTTTCTTTTTTTAAAAGCATTTTTTCTTATTACAGTTTGCTTTTAATAATGTTCTAAGCGCACATTTTCATTAATTTGTATTTGCTGATAATTTCAATTGCCAACTCTTATCTGACAAGTGAAAAAAAATCTTTCTTGCAGTAAATGGCTTTTTATGGTATTATAATTTACAAAACACTAATATATATATGAATGTGTGTGTGTGTTTTTAAAAACTATCTAAGAACATTTGTAATTCATAATGTCAATACAGTTTCATTTAATATTTTTCAGATATCGAAAAACCTGATAAAAGATCTAAGAAAAGAACTCATTCACCTGTTGTTTATGAAAGAAAAGAAAGCAGAGAACGTATGAATATTTTTACATTTTTCCTTCCTATTACATGTGTAAGACTAAATTAAATATCTTCAAACTAAAAAAAGTGAATTATAAACATTAATTTTTTTTGTTAATTATATATGATAGGCATTTATTTACAGTAAATAAGTTAATTATATAATTGAAACAGTTAAAGCAGTTTTCTTATATAAAACTGAATATTAAATTTAAATATTTAGAGTAACATGTTTCTTTAATAACTATTTATTAAAGTATAAAGAAAAGTAATTTAATTAGATGATTATGATTTACATTCTTAATAAACATGTCAGTTTTGTTATTACAATAACATTTTTTGTTATCATATAGTAATAGTATGGTTAACAAATAAATTTGTTGAATGTTTATTATTAAATGGAGATGTGTACAATTATTTTAAGGAATCCTCTAATGAACTTGATTTTTATTCTTTTTTTCAAATTATATTTCTTTTGAACATTCATATGTTTTAGCAGTTATTAATCTATTTATTTCTGTTTTCTCAATTACACATAATTATCAGTCTTAATCTATTATTTAACTGTTATATCTTTGTATATATTAACTCTTAATTATTATTGTTGTCACTTTTATTGATTGTTAAATTCCTCTAATTGAAATTACCTTGTAAAGTTATAGTACTGGGGCTAATGAAAATGTCACCTTCTTTCAAATTATTTAGATGTCAACTGAGTTACATAATTCAGACCATAAATTGCAAGATTTTTAAAATATAGTCTTTAAAATTGATACCATTGTCATCTATATATTGTTTAACGTTTTACATTTTTTTTAAACAATTGCAATATCAGAGCAAATTGTATACTGAACCTCATTTAATCTGTATGTAATCTTTTGCAGTGTGCCAAATTTATAAAATATCCAATATAGTCTTCTTTATAAAAACCGGGTACTTCTATTTGCTAGAATTAAATTTTCATTCATGTCATTAAACTTCAAATTTTTATTTAATCAACTATTTTGAAAGTTTTTTTAGTAATGAAAGGAATATTAAGTAACTGTTATCCACAGTTTAGCATTAAACTGTTGCTAGTTGCAAAAAAATTTTTATATTTCATTCGTATTTTCTTATTAAGTACCTGTTTCAACATGTGCGTGTTAGTTACAAATATTTTTTATACATTTTAAATTTAAAAAAAAACTTATTACAACCAATTAATATATTAAGAAAGTTTTTTTCTCACTTTGTTATTGAGTTTAAATGTTCTTATTGCTTTTTAAGTTTATTTATTCCAAACAATTATTAAGCATTTAAATAAAATGTTATCTACATGATTTTATTCCTCAATAATTGTACAGTTTATTTAATGGTCTTTATTTTGGGAGAACAGCTAATATTTTTATTTTTTAAGATTTTAATTTCTTCCATTTATAAATGCAGTAAGTTAAAAAAAAATATATATTATTCATTATCTTCTTTTAAATTATATCTGTGTCTGATGGTTAAATGAATTTTTTCTCATTTAAGTATTATTTGCTATATAATTATGTGTGGTTTGTGTGTGTGTGTGGGTGATTTATTATATTCTAAATTTTTTTGAAAATTCTTCATATTTATATATATATATATCTTGCTCATTTATAGGTCCCTCAAAGAAACCTCGAATTTCTTCTTCTGTAAGCAAACGAGGTAATTAATCTTTGATATTTTAAACTATATCAAATTTCTTTAAATGTTTAAGAAAAATGTATTCGGTGTACAGGATTGTTTTAATAATTAGAAGCTGCAGTTCTCAATTGTTTCTTAAACTTTAGGTTTTAGAGATCATGTGTCTTTTTAATGATATTATTTTTTACATTATTATTCCCTAACTATGAAACTTTAAAAAAATTTTTTTTTTTTAATTTTCAGTACTTTTAAATTGTTTACAGAGTTTTTTATAATTTTAGAATGATTGTGAAAATTTAAAAGTAAGAGAAATAATTAAAAATCAAAAAAAAAAAAAAAAAAAAATATCGCTTTATTTGATTATTTGACTCAAAATTTTCTATAAATCAAGAGTGAGAGCTCCAAAAAAGAAAAACCTTTTGCCAGATTATTCTGAATTAAGAAGTTATTAATTATGAATACTGAATAAATTTGTTTAGCAAATTATGCAATTCTGTTTGTATATGCCATATTCTATATGTTTGTATATGCCATGCAAATCCAAAAATTAAGTCTTTACATTTAGAAATGTTAAAATCTTTTTCCTAATTGTACCTGAATCATTTGCAATGTCATTGCGTAAAATGATTTTTTTTTTCTTTTACAACTTAATTCACAGACAAAATTATGTAGTTAAAATTATTTCTATTGAATGTAATTTTTCAATCCAGTTGTATGTTTGAGTTCTTATAGATAAGAGCAATTTCTATTATAATAATAATAAAAATGCATTTTGACTTCATTTATTTTTTAAATTTTCCATAAATAAAACATATATGAAACATTAAATACATGTATTTGGTGTGCTGTTTTTTAAGATTATGATTGAATGATCACATTATTATATTTTTAAAAATAATTGATTCAAACTGTTTCCTCTTGTAGATTATGGTCATCTTTTAAAGTACTTTTTCCGAGATGCTCGATTTTTCTTATTGAAGAGTAATAATAATGAAAACATTGCTCTTTCCAAAGCCAAGGTAAAATCACTAAATATATCAATTCTTCATCTTATATAACATGATACATTGTTTGCATTATATAAATGAATATATATTTAAATTTGTAGGGTGTTTGGTCAACTCCACCTCAAAATGAATCGAAGTTAAACCAAGCCTTTAGAGTGAGTATTTTAAAGTTATTTGATTTTCAAGTTTTTCTGTACTTTGTATCTAAATTATTATCATAATCTGATCACTAAAACTTTTTTTTTTTTTAATTTTAGTCCTGCAGAAATGTTATACTGATTTTTTCTGTTAAAGAAAGTGGTAAATTTCAAGGTAAATTTTACATTTTTAGAACTAATATTTCATTAAAATGTTTCATTGTTTTTCTGCCATTGTTCATAATTGGTATCGTTTATAATTCACAGGATTTGCAAGAATGATTTCAGAATCAAGGCATGATGTGTCACCCATTCATTGGGTTTTGCCTCCAAGTTTGAGTGCTAGAGCTCTTGGCGGTGTGTTTAAATTGCAGTACATCTGCAGGTGACAAATTTGTTCTTTGTTTATCCTGCAAACAATCTACATCATTTGATAATTATGCCTTAAAATAATAGTTTAAGTTGCTGCTAGGTTTTCCTTTGAATAACTGCAATTAGCATACTAAACTAGTCTACCTGGACTGAAAATTTTGTGTTGATATGCATATTCTTTGGTGATTTAGCAATTGCATTTATTATTTTCGAAACATAATGTTTTCAAAGTAAACATTTTTTCCTTTAACCAAATTAATTGTTTCTGTTTTATTTAAATTATCCAAAAAACAACAACAAATTCTACTTTTTATAATGTTAATTACCAAAAGTATTTTTCTAATTAAAACTATTCATATTCCTTTCAAAAACAGTTTACTTTTTAAAAGGTTTTAAAATCTAATATTTAAGACAGAATCAAGGTTTCTGGTGCACAAACAAATCGTCTGTTATTATAATTATCAGATTATATATAATATTTTCCGTTATATGTATTTTAGGTTTATAATATATAATGTGATTGGATTATGATGTATATATACTGATTTGGATTTTGTCCTTTTTTCTTTACCAAATATTCATTTGTCATGATATTGTGCAATGAGATCATTCAAGAAATATTTTAATCTTGGCGAAAATCCTGTTAATTTCGAGATGCAATTCTTATGCCAATTTTTGATCCAAATGTCTTCTGTATTCTTCTAAAGAACATTAAATAAGTTTTTTCCATGAAAAAGCTATTTCTGATAGCTTTTCACCCTTTAAAAATATTTCTTTCTTTTAAGTCAAAGAATAGGTAACTTTATTTTATAAAATAAACTGTTGATTCATTAAATAAAATATTTTGAAATTAAAATTTAAAAAAAATTATGTTGTAATTTTTTTTTATTTATAACTACTTGTTTTAATTATATGGACCTTATGTTACTTTTATAAATTTACATAGCTTACTAGAATTTTGAATTTTCTATCGATATCTGTTGCATGCATTGTCCATTCTTTTATTAAGATAGAATTTTTTTTATTTTTAATTAAAAGAATGCAGTCATTCTAAAGTATAAATAAAAAATAAGCATTTTTAATACATCATTTTATTTTATGCTATTAATAAAAATTAAAAAAAAAGAAAAGGAATTACCCCAATTTTAATATGTGCAAAAGCACAATTAGAAAATATTTGTAAATCCGTTATTTCCTCATGGTTTTCCTTCACTCGAATAAAAAAAAACAGTTTGATTGAGAGGAATATAAATAGTGTGTTTCATTCATAAATTTAATCTGCATGATTAAATTTAGTTTCTGAATGCATTTGACTTATAATTCCATGTTATACTGTATAATAAACCTATGTTTAGTAAAAATATCGTGTTAAACTTCATTTATTTTTCTGTGTGCTATTGTTATAAAAAAATTCAGTGAGTTAAAAAATTTGATATTGGTATTACTTAAATTGCTTTGATAATTTAATTACTTAAATTGCTTGGATAATTTAATTACTTAAATTAATTTGGTAATTAATTATAAAAGTATAATTGTTCTTATAAAATTCATCTCATTTCAAGAAATTTTAGAGACCTAGAATTTTTGTTTCTAGGTGCTATTTACATTACACTTAAAAGTATACTTATTTCACTGTATTCATAATTTTATTTTTTAGTTGCATATTTAATTGAACTAAGTTATTATAAAATATATTCTGTTTATTTGAAAATATTTTTGGCTGATCAAATGTATCCTAATAAAAAATTAAAGGCATATGATTATAATTTATTGACCAATTGAAGTTTGTCTAATGGTATTTAAAGTTATTTTATTTATATTGTTGTCATCAAGTATTAAGGTTTCTTATATTGTAATTTTATTAAAATTATTGTGAATGGAGTACTGTATTTCAATAATTAGTAATTGTTATGCATTATTAGTTTTTGTAATGCATTTATGAACCAATTTCAAGTTAAAATAAATCAATCAAAAGATTTAAACATTTGAACTTGTTCTAGTATTTTTTTCCAGCCAGTTTTATGAGTATTTTAAGAAATTTTCTAAAAGCAAAATTCAATTTTGTTATTATAATAATTTTAAAAACAACTAACCTAATCCAATTAAGTGCAATGATTAATTTATTATATTACAAATTTTTTCTATCCAATTAGGCGAGAATTATCTTTTACTAAAACACAGCATCTTTATAACCCTTGGAATGAAGGTAAACAAGTTAAAATTGGCAGAGATGGTCAGGTAATCATTTTGATATTTATTTTAAAATTTTTGTTAAAATTAGCATATAACATAGTTTATGAAATTTGTTTATTTTTGCATTAATTACAAAATTGATGAAACAAAGAGTTAATTTATTATTCTATAATTTTGAAAATTTCTACTCAAAATGTTTTCTTCAGTTGTTATTTTTATTAAATTTCTTGTTATATTTTAAAATGAAACTTTTTGCACTAAGTAATAGGTTTTTCTATTAACTACTATTCTAGAATTTGAAATGTCAGTTTTTGAACCATAAGAATCGCTGTCTACTCTGAAATGTTGCATGGTAATGAAACAAATTTGAATCAAAATAAGTGAACTACAACATATCAAACTTTGGCAGCCTTTGTCTTAATTTGTTGATTAAGCCATTTATTTGAATATTGTATTTTTACATGTTTTGGTCCTTGCTTTGCAGTAAATGACGCTAATTCTCATAATGCAGTATTTTTAATTATCTAATAGTATTTATTCATATTTATGAATTTTTTAAAATTTTCCTTGTAATAAATAATAGTTGTATTTAAATTTTTTCAGGAAATTGAACCAAAAGTTGGAGAAGAATTGTGTCGTCTGTTTCCCATTGATGAAAATATTGATCTGATTCCCATTCTTAGACAGTTGAAGCATAGCAAGCCTAGAAGCTCTCGCCCAACAAGAGAGGATCGTGATCGTCATGACCGTCGTCGTGGTGCACATGGTACATCAAGACGAAGTCCACCAGAGCCTATTAGGTTAGCTTCCAAACATCAAGAACTGTCAAATGTGCTCAAATGTGATTCATTCAATTATTGGGCTGCCTCTGGTGGCTAAGTGTTTGAAAAAAGTGTTATAAAACGAAGAAAAATAAGTTCTTGATAAAGAACTTTGAAAATTCGCTCTATGCTGTTGAGGAAGAATTGAAATCTGCATATACGAAATAAATTTCGTTTTACTTGCAGCGTCAACATTTGCATGTTGAAATTCTGTATTTCAACAAAAAATAATGCATGTTATGTTTTAAAAGCAGGAGTTTAGGGTATATCAAATATTTCATAAATAATTTTTTTACAGTGAGAAAATTCCTACATTGCAAACTTATTTGTTTACAATTGAATATTCTGAAGAAATATAATATAAGTTATAAATTTTGCTCCTTACATATATGGAACTTATATTTCGTGTTTTATTAATTTATTAAAAGGAACTTTTTAGAACTTTCTGCAGGGACAGTTTTATTGGAATAATTTGGGATTATTTCTTTAAAAAATTTGGGTTTATTTGGTACTAATCTTTCATGACAGATTCTTATCTATTGAACTAATGAACTAAAGTGCGTGTATTTTCTCTTTCTGTGTTATAGTGATCACCAAAAAAAGTAGTAATAATTATTCTGGACATGGTAAGTTTTGAAAAATAAATAAAAAGCTGTGCTCTATATGTATATTTATAAAAGAACTTTCATCTGTTCCCCAACTTCTTGTAATAACGAAATTTTAAAATGTAAAGGATTTCTTTGCCAATGAACAATATGTTCGATGTTTGAATTATCGTGTTTACTTCTGCTTCACTACATGGCTAGCAAGTGGACTTATGATGAATGTTATGTGCGGTTTGTTTTCCGCACTGGTATGTTTTAACTTTTTTCTCTATATTGTGCGCCTTACTTTTTTCCATTATATATAAACAGCCAATGTAATTGATATTTTCTATTATCTTTTAAACTATCTTATACATATGATCTGGTGAATGGAATAAAAATAAATGTCCCATAATTTTATTTATTTATTATTTTTTAAGATGAAAATTTCATAAAAGAAAAATCTAATCTACAAGATATTAAAATGGTAAAACTTTTACTGATAAAGTATCAATGTGTTAAAATTTATTAATCAAATAATCTATTTTTGTTACATTAATGAAAACAATAAAATACTTAATGGTTGCATTTAAAAGCCTGCATATTTCTAGTTGAATGAACCAAATGTGTTAACTATGACTGTCTGACAAACATGAATAAAAGGTGGATTTGCTCATAAGAAGGAAAGAAATTAATGTATATTATAACTAATATATATTAATTTAATCATAACTGGAATTATTATTAATGAGGCATATAAAAAAATCATCCAAAAAGAAATAAATATTCTGCAATTGAAATAAAAACAATTATGTTGTTGAAATGGAAATTTATGATAATTTAAGTGAATTCCTTGATGAAAATACATTATAAAGAATATATTTTTCTAAGATTTGATATTTATAAATAATTGTAATGTAGGCTTTTGCATTTGATATTTTTAGTGAGAAATGATCAAATCTGTATATTTATAAACAGTTTTTTACATTTTAAACAAGTGTTATCCCGCCTTTCCTGTCACCCGTTCATATGTAAATTAACTCTTAATTTTCTTAAAATCAAAGTTCATTTTCTTCTTGATCTTTGTAATTAAAATATTTACGATATACACAAACAAATTAGTTAATTTTTAAATGTTACTTTCTAAAGGTCTTTTTTTTTTTATGCATGATGATTTTTTTGTATGGTATTTGTAAATTGTGAATGAGCTTTATTTTCTATGGGTTAAATTAATTTTTCCCTAGCCTTGAATTTTTAGTATTCAAATATATTTTCTCTCCTATGCATATAATACTCTGTTTTATGTGGTTTCACTTAGTAAATGTGATTACTGTTGTTGGATCATTGGTGTTCTTATGTTAATCATTCTCATCAGATCTATAATTTTGTGTATCTATGCAAACAAAGTGTCTGTTATAAAATTAAAAACCCTTTTCAGTTATACACACTAACTTGATACTTTTATGAATGGTAAGTAAAACTTATATTTTACCATGTTAAATAAGAATTTTTTTATTTGCTGATTATTTAAATGATATATAGTTTTAAATATAACTATTCGTGAGTTACAAAAATGTTTTTCATTCTTAAAATTTTATTTGAACATATTTATACACATACAAAATAATCTAATTTCAATCAAAGTGAATTGTTTAATGCTGCTGATCATGCAATTTTTTCTAATTGTAAAGTTTGTAAGTTACGTTTTTTATAAGAAAGTATATAATTTGAATAAATTTCAAATCTGTTCATTGTTTTCTGAAATAGAAGTCAGCGAAAAACATTTTTGTGTTATGAGAATATACCACTGATTTTTTATGAAAAGTGAGATTGAAATTTGGGTAAGACCTGGTAACTGTACAGATTTGGTACAATTTCCAATTTTACAATTGGTACAATATACATCAAGCACTGCATAGTTATCTCGCCAACTTAAATTACATCACTGTGCGCAATATCTGGTTACCAAATACTGCAATTGTGCACGATTTTAAATTTCACATTATCAAAATGTTGAATGTTTCATTATAATTAGTTATTGTAGAAGTATTAAAATGCTAATAAATTGAAACTAATTTCTCAAAGATTATGTAATAAAAAACAAACATAAACTAAGTATCATGAAGCCTACAAAAGTTGACATATGCATTTAAAGCTAAATCTCTGAGATAAATTGAATTTTTTGTTTTCGAATTTTAATTAACTTGAATTTTTTATTAACCGATCAGGGGCACTCATCTTTAAAAAAGTTCAGTGTAATGATATTTACTACAGTGACAACCAAACAATAAAACTAAATTTCTAACACAACAGTTTTTTTTTTTTTTTTTTTTTTTTTTTTAAAACTTGAATTTTAATTGAGCAGTGGCACCAGTGTGTTAAAAATTTTCAGTATGGCCCAATCTAACACTAAAGTAAAACATGCAATAAAATTTACTAAAGATGTATTTACTTATGTAAATATACATTTTTATAAAAACTAGAGTTTCTAATTAATCAATTGCTCTGGATATATATATATTTACACACACACAAACATAAAATATTTCACACAACAACATTTTATTGAAAACAAAATAACTCACCTTATTATTGGTTTGGCAATTGTCACAGCCTATCTGAAAATAAACAGTTTTCATTGCTTAAAAGAAATCTTCTACAGTGTTTTCTTTATGGTTTCTTTACCATACATACACTGCAAGGTACAGATCAAACTGACCAAGCGCATAATTAGTACCCTGCAGAGATCTTTTAATGCCCGACCGAACAAAAACTTTAAAATATAAATTTAAAAAATTCAAAACATCATTCCTTTTAAAAATTCAGAACATTATTTTATCAAATTCTTAAATTTAACCAAATAGAATTACTAATTAAATACTTTAAGGGTTGCTCACAAAATGAATGTCATGCAGTCACCTCACATCATAAAACAAAAATCACTTTATTCTAATTCATTCCAAACTATGAAGTCCATTTGATGCACTTTACCACCTGCTTGACATATTTTATCCATCGCACAGTTCCCTAGTCTTAATTTTGATTAGCCTGGAAAGTTCTAATTTTTTGTGGCTGAATTTGTGATTAAAAACTCAGCTATAAAGAGTTGTGTTATACATAAATCCATGCCAAGTTTCCTATTAAATGGTTGGTGTTATGGCCATTATTTTAATAGTTTGCGAATTTGACTCCCACCTTGGTATTGGATAATTGTAGTATTGCAGAATGCAAATTAAACTAAGGGTTTTTTGCCTGCAAAAAATGAATTTTGAGCAATAAGCCTGAATCCTGAATTCATTAAAATTTCTTAATGAATAAAAAATTAATTCAAAATCATCAGATTATACTCTGAATTATTCTGGATTACACTGAGTCTGGGCTAAACATTTAAAAATGTGGATGGTGTTAAGTAAGTAATGATTTTTTTTTTCCATTTTAATTAATGATGCTTCTGGGTTTTATGAATAAGTATTCTATGTGTGTACATAAATGGAAAAGTTTATAAAAATTGCTTAGTTTAACTATGTTCACCATTTATACTGCAAAAAAAAAAAAAAAAAGAAAAGAAAGAAATATTGCACTAAAAATTAAATAGCAGAATGTGGTGCTCTATTTTAAATAATTTCACGCTACTTTCATTTATATATATATAATTTGCAAGTGTTTGGATATATTTAAAAATTAGTTTGTAAAATATTTTCAAATATTATAAAAGTAACTGTCTGCAATACTTAAATTGTTTTCTTATAATTATAAATTTGAAAATTAAAAGTACAGAGTAAAATATTGGTCATTCAGCAAAAGTATATTATAAACTTTTTCTTAAAAAGTTTTCAATTTTGTGATTTGAATGCTTTTAAAATTAAAGTAATTGCCTGTTAGTAAAATAATGCAATTTCCTTTTAAAGTGACTGATTTTTTTATTTATATCGTGCTTTTATTCTACTTTTTTTTATTAGAATTGAATTTCCTTTCACACTTAGCAACACCATTTTAAATTGCTATATGACAGTTAAAAGCTGATTAAACACTTGTCCATTGTTTGAAATTATTGTGTAGCATTTACAATAAATTTTAGTAGATTCTCCAAATTTGAATATTAAGAAATAAAAGATCAAAGTTAAAGGATTCACTCATTTATAGTAATGAACGTATATGTCTGTAACAGGGTTTATACAACTCCTGGAAATTTTACTTAATCTTGATGCATTTATTTATTGTTAGAATATATATATATATTATAAAATTGTCTGAAACCAAATTGATTATTAGTACTTTAAGTTTGCACTAGATTTCGTCAAAGTGAAATAATCATCACACACCAAGATCAATATATTGTTCAACAGACAAGGATATTTAATTGATTCTTTTTCTATTTGTTTTTTATTTTTTTATATTGTAGAAAATTCAGTGAATATTAATATTTAAATATAACATTTAAAAAAATACTTTTTTTTTTTTTTTTTGTTGAGAAAATTGCATGTAATTTCAGTTAATCTGGGCAAATTTGTTTATCATTGAAATAAAAGCTAAAATAAATTATTTAATATGCCTGGTGGAAAATGCCTTTTCAATGACAAATAGACTCTGGAAAAGTCATACGAATATATATATATATATATTTGTAAATATAAATAACCAAGAAATGTTGAAATTTATGGAATGAGTAAAGCCTAAAATATGGATCAAGCTTTTGAAATAATCATTATATATAATTTTAACTTAAATAATACAAATAGTGTTATTAATTTTTGCTATTTTTTGCAAATATGATTGAAAATGTTGCATTTACGTAATTGTATGTATATTTTGTTGAGACCAATTTTTAAAATAAGATATAATAAAAAATATTTAACATGAATGTTGATACCTCCTGGAAAATTTTGATTTGATTCCTGGAATTTCATTTATGGAAATCTGTATAAAACCTGGTGCTAGTTAAAGTTTAAAAAATTAATTCAATCTGCAGTCCTTCAGAATTGTCTGGAATACTTTAATCAACATTATTTTGTTAGATTAACTTTTAAATTATTTGTTCAATTTCTTGACACGAAAAAACTTAAGAATTTTTGAATGTTTGTTTTTATTATCAGGAAAAATGTTATTTTGAAACCAAACTTGACATATTAAACCAGTATATGTTACCATACTTGTATTTGAACTATTTCACCATGTATGTTTCATAAAAGCTTAAGTCTGCACTTATGCTAGTACCCATAATCCTATATTCATTCCAAAATGGAATTTGCAGTCGTATAGGTGTATTTTTCTATTGTATATTAATAGGTTCTCTGTATTTTTGCATAATTTTTGTTCAAATAACTTTTGATATTAAACAATATTCAAATGATATATTTTCTCTATCAGTTTTCTCATGTCATCCAAATTCTACCCAGTCTGGTAATATCCTCTGACTTGCTGTTTTGCAAATATTTTTAATTGATAGATTTTTACTTTTAAGAGTTTTCTTGGATTTTACTTTTTGTAAATCACATTCAATTTTCAGTCCACGGTCAAACCTGGATTTGATTTCTTTTTGAGATATATATATATAATATCAAACAGGGTTCGCACAACTCCTGGAATTTTTTTCTTACCTTGATGGATTTATTTTTTTCTAGAAAATATTTTTTTTATTATTATTATTTTAAAATTTTCCATAAAATTGTCGGAAAGCTTAATTTAGTATTAGTTATTAATATTGCAACTAGATGGCGAAATGATTGATATTCAATTTTTGTATTAACTGTTGACTTGTATTAATGGTTTCGAGATCTAGTTAGTTCAGCTATAATAATTTCATGATAATTAGGTTTAGTAGTATTTAGATTTATGTAAAGTGAAGTGAAGCATTATGTAAAAAGTGTGAAGTTCACCAAACAAAATCAATATGTTGTGCATTTGAGGCGGGTGATTTTAATTGATTATTTTTCTATTTGCTGCTGTTTTTCTTATTGTATATAATTTTTTGAATATTAATATTTAAATATAAAATTTTTTAGTTAAAACATACTTTCCATGTCTCCCTTGATAAAAATTGAGTACAATTTAATTGAATCAAGATAAATTTGTTTATTAATGAAATAAAGACTAAAGTAAATTATTTAATATGCCTGTGGAAAGTGTTTTTTCTCAATGACCAGTGGAGTCTGGAAAAACCATACAAAGATTGGCTTTTGCATGGTTCAGAAAAAACACATGCCTATTATATTTGTTTTCCAAGAAAGACTTCTGTATTTCAAATGTGGGCAATTTCTTAATTAAATCCCATATTAAAGGAAAAGAGCATATATATTTATTAGAACAAGCTAAATTAAATCCCATATTAAAGGAAAAGAGCATATATATTTATTAGAACAAGCTATATTTGCTAAAAAATCTACTCATTTAAAAGATTTTTTCACTTCTGCTAATCTTATTAAAGAATATGAACCCAAAGCATGTTCTGAAATTTTAGATTCATTTGTTTCTTCAAAAGAAGTTTTAAAGGCTGAAATTCTATAGACCCTTAAAGTTTTAAACAATGGATTCAGCTACAGTTCTTGTACCAATATAAATTGCCTCTTTCAAGCAATGTTTCCAGACAGTGCTATTGCTAAGCAATTCAGTTGTGCTAAAAAAAGTGTGCTTATTTAACAGTTTTTGGAATTGCAACTTATTGAAAGAAAAAATTAAGAATTTTTCTAATTAGGTGCTTCTCTTTTATAAAAGTTTAAATAATCATTTGCAGACAAAACACTTGGATTTCCAGGTAAGATTTTGGAATAATGATACAGTTAAAACACAGTATTATACGCATCTGAATTGTAGGTCATTCAACTGGAGATATTTTGTTTGAAAAAGTGAATGAGAAATGCTTAGAATTAGGAAAAGTGTTTTAAAGTTTTCAATGGATGGTCCAAATGTGAACTGGTCTGTTTTGACTAAAATATCTGATTTTTTAAAAAGTGGACATCGTTCGAATATTGTAAACGTCGAAAGCTGCTGCCTACACATTCTACACAATGCTTGCAGCCATAGATGTTCTTCATTTCCAGAAGTAGAGGTAACAGCATATGCAGTTTACAGGCTATTTAAGGACTCAGCCACTCATAGACTTTGATAGCCTTGACCCAGGCATAAAATTTCCTTTAAAATTTTGCAAACATTGATGGTTAGGAAATATATTTTTCTCAGAGTTCATCAAAATTGTTTTCATCAGAGTGCTTGAAATGTTATTGTTTATTAAAACATGCATGTCATTTGTTCAAATCAAAACATTTCCTAATTCTGGCACCAAAACTTATGATATTGTGCAGAAGTGTAGGAAAGATGTACTTTTTTCTGCTAAATGCAATTTTCTTTATATTTATTGCTCAGGAAGTAGAACCTTTTCTGACACTTTATCAAACTGATAAACCAATCTTGCCATTTATTGCTGGAGATTTTCATACATTGTTGAAAAGTTTGATACAAAAGTTTTTAAAATAATCTTTGCTATCTGAATCTATTGGAAATGTTTAAAAACTCTAAAATTACTTATTATTTTATACAATGTATAATCCAATATTATATAGAATGTTGATTATTTAAATAAAAAATTTTCTGTTATAGCTGTATAGTCATTGAAGACTTTTGAAATAATCTTTAATAATTTTAACTCGAATAAAAATAGTCTCATTAATGTTTGCAATTATTTATTTTTATTTAAAGAAATGTTTGAAAAATATCAATGTACATAATTATATGCATATTTGATTAAGTACAATTTTTTAAATAACATAAAAAAATTATTTAATGTGCATGTCAATACCTCTTGGAAATTT
Organism: Latrodectus elegans; assembly: GCA_030067965.1. Taxonomy (NCBI): domain Eukaryota; kingdom Metazoa; phylum Arthropoda; class Arachnida; order Araneae; family Theridiidae; genus Latrodectus; species Latrodectus elegans. The sequence continues at coordinate 78,100,529 of CM057821.1, read as the reverse complement.
TTGATTTGCTCCTGGAATGTGATTTTTGGAAATCTGTATGAACTCTTATCAAAAGAACACTACTTGATGTTCTATTCATTTCATATATTTCTAGAATTCAGTTGTGTTTAAGTAAACAAGTCAATTTCAAATTTCACTAAATGCCTTTTATTCCTATATTATTACATTTGGAGAATATTTTTTCCCCATTTTTCCAAAATTCTGGCTTGTTTGCTGAATGTTGAAACAATACTTTAGCCTCCAATGGAATAATTCTTGACTTGACTTTTAACTTAAGCATGGAACAATCTCTTTCTTTCAAATTATTTAGATTTAGCTAACAAAAAGTTACTTTATAATGAATAACAATGATACATTTGTTCGAAATTTATTTGATTTCTTTATATGTTGTCAAATCGTAAAATGATAGCATATCTCTAATGAATTGTTTCGAATATACTAAATTTCACGTTAGCCACATTTCTATTCCAAGAATTATTTTGATGGATTAATTAAAATTTTCTCTTTTTAATTGTTAAGTGAATGTTTTATTCATCTTAATATGTAAATGGTTTATTTGAAATTAAGATTTACTGATAATTGATAAATTTGTAAGATTGCTAAATGTTCTATGAAAGGAAAAAAATGTTTAAAAATTGTTTTTCTTATAAACCTTTCATAATGATAAAATTTAAAAGAAAGAAAATAGAATTGGAAAAAAATTATGAAAATACAAATTTTTTTTAAAATCCTAAAGTTTTACCTCCCCTCCCCCCAACAAAATAAGAACTTAAAACATTAATTAATTGCAAATAATAAGGATTTTATAATTTTTTTGTAAATTATTTAATTAAAAAAATTTCAATATAAATAATTATTAATTTAATTGCATAAAAATAAGAAATCATATTTTAATTTCTGTCCTTTTTGCTTATAAAGATCAGTTTATAAAAAGAGATGTTACTTAAATTTTTGTTTTATATTATGCATTTATATGATAAGTGCCATTTTTTAACCTAGGAGATAACTGCTTTTTGAAAAATTTTTTTACCAGCTATAAGGCAAAAATAGTTTTTAACATGATTGAAATAGTTTGTCTGGGTAATTAAACATTTGCAACATGATAATTGTAATCAATTTAAAAATTTGTGATTGCAAAAAATCTATAACATTTTGTGGTAAGCATTGAAATGTGTGCTGAGAAAATCTGCTCCTGCATAGTGACTGATTTTGAAAATTTGTTGTCTAGATATTATGTGTTTAAATAAGGTAATACCAAACAAAAATATATAAGATTTATTAATAATGACGCTACTAGCAAGTCCATTTGCTAAATGAGATTAATGGTGCATGTTGTAAGATCAAAAGGAAGGCCCAAAAAGAGATGGAGGGACAATGTGGTTGAGAACTTTGCCTCCTTAAATGTAAAGAACTGGAAATCAAGTGCTGGGAGAAAGGAATCTGGGAAAATCTTCTGAGAAAGGCCCACAATGGACTGTTCTTCCAGTTCCGATAGTGAATACCAAAACGAAATTATTGTAACATTCTGAATAATTTTATATGAACACTGGAAAAATATGCTCATAATCTTGCTAGTATGATAAAAAAAATGTGAATACTGAATATTTACAAAGACTTTTTGTAATAGATATTATTAAATGGAGATCAGGAAATATTAATGTATCATAAAAATTTAATGATAAAAAATTTTCGTCAAAATTTCAATGTAATGGGGGGTAGATTTATTTATTTCAAAAATGACTTTTTTTAAAGTAAGTATTATAAAATTTTTAGTTGTGAAGAGGGAAATGGTAGTAGGCATCTGATCTCATATGTCTGCATAAACAGGTAAATCTTATTTTCATTTTAAGACATTACAATGCCGATGTCACATATCTAAATATGCAAGTAAGATTTTTTATGAATTTATTATTGTTATTAAGCAGAATATTATAGATATTGTGGTAAGAAAAGGTAATTTTTCTAGATTTGAAATAGTGTTTCGAGTGAACTTAACAATGTAAACTTAGTTTCAGTAATATTATAGATCTTAAAATTTTTAAAGTGCTTGAATTTTAGAAATGCATACTTATATGGTTTGTCATTAAAATTATAAAATTATTAAGTAAAATAGAACATAAAGATTCCTTTAATATTTTTCCCTAACTCAAAACTTGCTAATTTAAATTAATATGTGAAAGGTATGCAATTAAAACTGGCTATCTTAATCCATTTAATCTAAGAATTTTCTCTGGCTTATCAGAATTATTTATTTTAATAAAATTTTATAAATTGCATGATAGGATTTATTTTATGAATTGCAGATTATAGGATAGGAAACAATCAATATGTAATTTATAAAAAATTAAATGAATAATAATTTGTAAAGAAATTGCATGTCTAATTGAGATAAGAAAATAGTAATAAATTATATTTGTTTTTTATATTACCAGTATATACTTTTATAGTGTACATTTATTTATATTAAGATTGAAGATAAAAGTTATAGAGTACAGCAAGATAAGTTATTTTATCCTTAGTGTGCAAAATCAGTGTGCTGAATTTCATTATATAATATTCAGGTTTGGGTTCAGTGTGACATAAAATGGATAATAATTCAAATTAGTTTATTTTTTATCAATATTAGTATTGCATTGGGACTTCTGAAAGTTGTAAGCATTTGAACATCTATTTCTTTTGGAGGACCTTTCAATATTAGGATGCAAGATTACAAAATTCTGTTCAGGAGAATATCTTGAAAACTCAAGCTTTCTCATTAATAAATGTCATGTTGAAAGGTCCTCAATGTGCATTTCCTATTATTCAGCTATACCTGGGATTAAACCTGGATTTTTTATCTCTGAAGAGCATGTCCTTACTTCTTTATGACAAATGCTCACCATGGCCTACACCTTCACCTTCAATATTAGTTTCCTAGAGTTAATGTATACTTTAATGGTCACCATAAATTTAGCATTTTGAAGGAAGCATGCAAATGATTAAAATTTCAGCACAGCCGTGTATCATGTGCGCCTTTGGCACCACTTCAAAGTGCTATTTAAGGCTTAGAAATTTTGATGATTTCAAGTTCAGCAATTGTGATTTTCTAGAAAAAATGATCAATTATATGCCTTGTCAGGAAAAGCAATCATTTTTTGATCAAGTGTCTGACTTTGATAGAAGAAGTATAGTGACCTACCGAGATTATGCATTATCTTTCAGGGAAATTGGTAATTGCATTAGACAAAACCAAACAACTAGGCAAGTGTGTGATAGTTGGATGCAGGAGGGTACAAAGGACCATTATATTCGATTGCATCGACCTCAGTGCCGCACTTCACATGATAACAATCAAATTGTGCGCATGGCAATGATGGATCACTCTGCCACATTACGAAGCACAACACATTCACTCTGTAATGCATCATCCAATACCTGCACATACCATTTGACCCTGCGTACAGCAGATTGGTCTGCCGCAAGACGTCCATTGCTTCATATACCCTTGCCCACAGCCCTATTTTTAGAGGATAATACGCAACCACACGTGGCATGCATTGTCCAAGGCTTCTTCATCAATCACCAGATTGAATTGCTTCCCTGACTGGTTCGTTATCTGAATCTTTCGCCGATAAAAAACATGTCTTTCTTGGTGTTGCAATTTGGGTGGTCAGTAGTGTATATAGTTTGATTATTCATATTAGTAATAAGTTTATTGTTTGTTATCTGTGGCACCAAATGGTCATTTATTACTGTAATGTGTGAAATACATATCAGTGTTATTGTTTAATCAAGGTTGCAACTTGATTGCTGTAGCATTGTGACAACTCCAAAGAAGTTTATTGATATCTAGTACCTTATACTAAAAAAATTTGATATTTTGCTAATGTGTATATCAATGCATATTTTTACAATTTTAGTGTTTTTACAATGCTTAACCTAGATAAAGTTATGCTTCTAGTGCTATTGATTTAACTTGAAATTCTTCAATAAATTTGTAGTTGTTTCTTTTTTTTCTTTTTTCTTTTTTTTTGTATTTTCATTTTGATAAAAATAATTTACACATACAATCCTGTTATAAGCTGTTTTAAATTTCATTTATCTCATATTGTAAAATCCTTTTCTCTTTGTTGGTTTTGACTATGCATTAAAAATAAGTGTTTTAATTGAAACATAAAATTAATTTGATTTCATTACAGCTTTTATTTCAGCATTTTATTATATACTTTGAAAAAGTATTTTGTAAAATTAGAGAGGGATTCTAATGTTATTGTAGATTTACCATTATATTTAATCCATTTTTATAACAGGTTGAAGGAACTTACCTAAATTTCATCATGAATTTTTAAACTTTACTTTCCATTTAATTTATAATCTGTTTCATAAATTAGTTCAAATATATATAATAAATATAATTGTATAATTGCTTAAATTTTAACAAAAAAAAGAAAATATCTATTGATAAGTAAATTTCAAACTTTCTTTTCCAGTTTTCTCATACCACATTGATCATATAAAGTTCCTAGTGCAAGTAAATTGATTCTGTGTTTGTAATCATTTATATCATAGCTTAAGGATTGTAGGTTTAATTACATCCAGGCATAAGTTTTTTTTTTATTCCCAATGGGTAGGCAGTTACAGAGAGCAATATTATAACTACAGAATTCGGAACAAACGACCCAAGTCATTGCCTTAGAAGTGATCTTATTTGAAAACATTTTATATTAATGTTTTCTATATCCTAGAATTTACTGTTTCTTCTCAGTTATTCTTTAAGTTATTTCTTATGACACTCGGACAAGCCAAGCTTGCTTTGCAATAGCTATACGAATTTAAGTCAATATTGTGCATTTTTCATTTAACCAGAGCACCATGAAGGTTAAAGTGTGACTTTGCTGTTAGTACTCTTCTGATAGATGGCACTACCAGAATATCCACTCCCTTAATTTTGACATTGATTTGGTAGATATTTTCTCTAGACCATAACACCCATAGTAACTGTTCAAGGACGAACCACAAGACTTTTGATTCCACAGATTTAACAAGCATGTATATCTTGTGTACTCTTTGTGTCTTTGGTGGCATTGAGAAACGAACCCAACTCTTCCAGGCAGAAGACTAGTGCCCTAACCACTTGGGTACCACGACCCATGATTTTCTAAATGAAACAAATCTATCAATTTTTGATAGTGAATAATTTGGTCATTCCTTAGATCAGTGATTCTCAACCACAGTAAAATTTGGCAGCCACTTTTGTGTAACGTCAAACTTTCTGAGAATATATAGTAAAAATTATAATGCTTTTATCACAAGCAAAGTAATAAACATACTGTTTTTGTAGTTTGAAAGTCGATTTTTTTAACCACCATAGGCTATCTCAGCCTCTACTTACTAAGTAAAAGATTAATTATATAATTAATTATTCTTGTTTTAATCTAAAAATTAACTTTAACAGACAGTTGAAGATTCATTGTATAATTTCTTTTGGCAATGCTGCTTATACAATCAAACTATTACTAGGTTTTCTTTTATAAAGCATACATAATATTATGTTTGCTCACTGAAAGTTTTCCATCATTGTAACACTGTTCTGTTTTGTAATAACCATTCATTAAACAATTTTGTATTGATAGTTTATCTATAGTTTTGAAACAAAAATTTATGAAAACTATTAATTTTTATTTATGAAGGGGTAGCTAAAAATTCCTTTTAAAGGTAATTTTAGTAAAAAGCAGTTTTCTTATTAGAAATTGTAAATTTTTTGATTTTCAACATATACTTTTGCGCATGACACTGATAAGCTTTTATTATCTACTAACTGCATTTTTGAAATTTTCCGTGGTGGTTTTGTATAAATGTGGCAACATAATTTCATTTTCAGTCCTATACAAAATTAGCTTGAATGATTTGGGCACTAATGCAGAATTCAAATATGAGAAATTAATTTTTTTATGTGTAAACTTATGGTTTTTTTTTTTCTTTAATTCATTATTATTTTTGCATGGATTTTGAAATGTAAAGTTAAACTATTGAATGAATTTTTCGGACATTTTTATTGCATTTTCAACACCATTCTTAGAACATCTAAAAAGTGTATGTGAATATTAAAAACTTATTGAATACTATGGGACAAATTGATATTATTGATTAATAGAAACTAAGTATCCCACAAAAGTATCCATGCATTTTTGGGGGGTATTTAATTTCTATTAATGAGGGTGATCTTTGCAAAATAATTAATGGAAATTGCTTAATAACAATATAAGATCACGATGTGCAGTATAGTATGGTACAGTCAGCTAGAATTTTGAAATTGAAATACTCCATTTATCATACAAATTCAGTCAAAAGTGTTTTCAATCCATAAATATGTTTGTTATAGGAAAGCTAGTGTTGCATTAGGATCAAGTAATCTATCATTGCTCCATATCAATATTTGCCTTTTGATTTCGGTTGTATAAATATGAATAACTTGTCAAAGAGAAAAAATAAAATACATTATTAATTGTTGTTTCCAAATAAAATATATATAGATGTGTGTGTGTTGAGAAATATTGTCTCTCACTTTTTCTATTTAGAATTTCTTGTAATAGATAATTTATTACACTTACAAGAATTTATTTCCTTTTGCTTTACATAGATTTTAGCAAAATTTTGATAAAATAGTAAAAAATGTAAATTACTACTGTGGATAGCCTTAAATGATAAATTTAAAGTAAAATAAATGCTTTCATGCATTGTTTAAAAAAATAATTATTGTTATATTATATTGGCTGTTTATATGTAAAACTTTGCTATTGATGAATTTTTAAGTTTTTTTTTTTTACTTAGAACATTGCTTTTTTCTTAGTGTTGAATTAGTATCATTTAAACTCCTAACATATTTATTTTTCCCTAATTTCTTTGCATTGAAGATATGATTTGTAATTTAGTAAATGAAGTTGCTTTTTCTGTAATTTTTTTGTATTGTCTGCTTAATAATAATATTTATTATTACATTCTTACCTTACAAAGTTTCTTAAATAACATTTTTATTTTTCAATTTATTTTTTAAATGTAGAAGAAGGCGCAGAAGACCAGATAATTTTGATTCCAGAACAGCCAGAAGAAGTCGCCAAGATTATAATGAAGGTTTTACATCTAAGAAATTTTTATTATTTTACATTTGTGTTCCTGTTGCTTTCTAAAATTTAGCTTATTTATTTCTATAATTTTAAATGCATATTGTGTATCCATTTTTTAATAGTCTAAAATAGTTAATAAACAAGAATCTGTAAAAATGATACCTAATAACCAAAAATTGTGACTATCTTTTGACATATCTCTATAAAAATTTCAGAATCAATGAACAAATCAGCTTATTATTGCTACATTCTTATTAATTGTGAAAGTTAAAAACTTTATTACTTTAGTGTTGGTTACTATTTAATTGCGACTTTTAAATGTTAGCAAAAGGTGTTAATACCCATATAGGAAACCAATCATTTTCAGTGCTATTAATTCTGTATTCTTAAAAATGCATTTAAGGTATAAAATAGTTTTTAAATTCCATTTAATAGTTTTAATTAGTTTTGGAAAAAATATAGACTGAAAATTAAAATAAGATTAAATTCTGTGTAATTTATACATTTTTATTAAATTGTTAATTATCTTTTAAATTAAAGATATAATATAAAAAACTTTAATAAAAAATAATAATTGATTGATTTCATATGTATGTCTGTGTAAGAAAGACAGGGATCAGATTGAAAATCTTAAGCCCAATTTTTTTATAATAAGCTATCAATAAAACAATAAGATATCAGTACAATTTAGAAGTTGATTGAAAAATGTAGGGAAAATTCGAACAGTATTTTCCAATAAATATTTTCAAACTTGTACCTCAGTGCAATTTGTGCTGTGTGATAAAAGTAATCTTTGTAAATTAAAATGCTTAAAACATATTACATATTTAAAAAAAAACAAAAAAAACAGTTGTTTTTAAACAAGAAACATTTTGTTTGCTACTTGTATCTTATTTTAATACTTTCTATCTAGATAGACTTGATTTATTTTTTTCTAAATGTATTTATGTGTTATATTATTTGGGTCTCTGAAAGAAACTCTAGAAAGCTACAATTTAAACATAGTTATGTATTAAAGAATTTGTTTTCGCTGCATATATGTGTTATATTAAATTGATGAAATAGAAGAGCTCTGCAGAATTAAATGCATTTCTAAAATTGGGGTTTTTTTTTAAAAAAATACAATAAAATATGACTTAAAAAATAATGATTTTCTTATGATAAAAACTCTTAAGTGAAAAGTGTTGTTTATATTAGTTCATCTATTCTATGCTATATATCAAAATAGAAAATGATTTTGTAATTTTTCTTTTAAAAAGTGTCCTTAATATAAGTTGATGAAATATAAAAATACAACTTTTTTGCAAAAATAATCCCTTTTTTTTTTCATTCGAATATTTTCTACAAAAATCACATGTCTTGCTTCTATTATATTAGCTTATAATTATATATTACCTTCTACATTTTGCCTTTGAAGTTCATGATTGTCATGTGAATGATATGATTTTGTTAAGTTATTCTTGCTTTTTTTATTATTAAACACCTTACATTTTTATTATTCTATATAGGTTACTATAAGCAAGCACCCAGGCAAGAAAGGTAATTCATATAATTTTGTCTCTTTGTAGTGTGTATTAATAGTTTGTTAACTTTTGATTTAATCTTCTTATTAATTTTTAGATCTCCAGGAGATCGTTTTGGCATGAGAAATCGGAACAATATGCCAAATGGGGTAAGTTTAAATTATAATGAGTTTGTTAAAATCTTATTTTATCTTTAATTTATATACCTATGTGAGTGATATCATTTTGAGTAAATCTAATTTTAATACTTTATTATTCTTATATTTTTAATAAGACTTTTAAATGTGGATTAATTTATATTGGAGTTATCTTAGTCTGGGAATTCATCTTTAAAAACAACTCCAACCAATGCTCTTGCATTTGAATTTGCTTACAGCTTCAAAAATGAATAAACTAGAAATAAAAAAGATAAGCTTAGCTTCTAAGATTAAATTCTTAATAATAGATTTACAATGATTATCTGTATTCTTTCCAAATGATGCAGTAAACAATGTGATCACATTTGTATTTTTAAAAAAGTTTGATGTACCTATTTCTTTTAATAGTACAACCAGATGGTAGAACATATTGATTATTTTACTTGATAATGAGAGGGAAATGCTTCTTATTTGTAAATTCTTTCGCTTATTTCATTCTTATAATATATTTTGTAGAATAAGAAAAAAGTAACTATAATTATTTTTAAAAATTCTCAAATAATTGAATTGATGCATGATTTTGTGATAAGCTTCATAGTAAGTAAAACTTACCTTAGCCATCTCAGTATCTGTACATCCTTCCTAAGTATAAATGCTTGTATATGAATTGAAAAAAACTAAAACATATGAAGTATGTGAATTAAAAAACAATTAAGAAATAAGAACTTAATTCATACTTAAATAACTTAATTTATAGCTTATAAAATTCCTCTTAATGTTATCTTTTTGTATGATGACTATATTAAACACACAATTATTTTTTTTAAATCATTTTTATTAAATTATTTATAAAATAAATTATATTATTGAAAATTTGTATGTATTCCAATAGTATTCGTTTTAATGTAAAATGAATATTTTTCTTTACTTTATAATATAAATAATATTCTCTACTTTTTTTTAAAGAGTTACAATGATTATATAAGAGATTATCACCCACAGAGAAATGCCATGCCTTCAATGCCCTTTGGATCTCCGCCTGTAAGAGTTCAAATTATTATTTGTCATTTTTAATGCATAATTGATTTTATTCTTTTTCTTCTCCTTATAATTTTTTTTTAATTATTATTTTAAATTCTAGGTCAATTTCCCACAACCAACTTTTCCCATGGATCCCTCAGCTTACTATGATCGCTCCATGCATCAAGATTTCTCAGCTCCAAGAGGAGCTCGTCCTGTTGATAATAAGCGAGCTGTAAGAATAATATAAAAATTTAAATAGCTAATATTGTAAAAATCTCAGTTATATGATTTCAATTTTGGCATTATGTAACAAGTCTATTACATATTTTTATTCTTAAATAATAAAAGAAATTACAAGGTTTTTTTTATAGCTAAGTTCCATAAAAATTTGTTCTGAATCATAATCTGCTTGGACTTAAAACCATCTGAAAAGAAAGTTTATTTTATATTTTCAGGGTTTAGAATGGGCTTAAATTTCTGATTTTTCTTTGTATTTTAAAAAAACATCGTAAAATGTCTTTATTTTTCAAAATAAATCATAAAATTCCTGAATTTTTTATTAAATTCCTATGAAAGTTCAATTTTATTTAATTATTAAGTTATATTTTTATTAGTGAATTTTTCTTACAGTGTAATACGTTTTCTCTTTCTATTACTTTGTATGCAATAAGAAATGGAAAACAATTTTTCACCTTTTTTTAGTTCTTCAAACTGCCAGTAGGATTGCTGAATTTTCGTCTCCATCTCATCTGCAGCCATGTTTACAAATGTTTGATGTCAGAAATTTTTGTTTTGGGTTTACAGAAAAACTTTTGATTATTTTATCATAGCAAAATCTCAAATTATCAGACAGAAAGTCAGATATATGATTAACTTTGGACTGGTGGTGTATTACAAAACTTTTGTTACAGGATATCGGACCTCATATTTTTACTTTTAGACAATACTAGAAAAAATTAAAGAAAGATGTTTACATCTCATATTATTCTGACAAACAAAGATGTAATGTAATTTGTTACTGTTTCCTATTTTTTCAAGCCTACTGATGCCAATAACAGTGCACAAATTTTATTGAAAATAATAGTTTAAGTTTAGAAAAATTAATGCAGTTATCAATGGATGGGTTAAAAATTTAATTTAGCTGTTTAAAAGTAAGTAAATTGTACATTGAATCAGTCAAGTTATCCATTACTAATTGATTTGGGTACTTGTTTATGTGTAGTCCATGGAACATTGCATCAGGTGATTGACAAAATTTATTGCAATGTTTATAAATTTGCTGCAGATATTAATCAATATTTTTAATTATCTCTTGTTAGAAGAATATCAGTTCTTACAGTTGGAAATGCTCAGAGAAACATTAATTAGATATAGTTTCTTTTGTTATGTTGAGGTTCCTTGGTTAACTTTGGGGAATTGGTGAGAGAATCATTGAGCAGTATGATGTTCTGAAGGAATAGTGGAAATTCCCAAAGAGTTGAGATCTTCTAACTTTTGAACCATACTTACTTTTAAAGCAGAAAGTTTAGCCTTGGGTCCAAATGTTGTATAATAAATTAGATTAAAGTAGTATTTAGAAGTATTGTGCTTTAACTTATAAATCCAGAAGAAATCAATTACTACAAACTAATATTCATTATGGTAGAAATATGTTAAATTTTAAAAATGGAAAAATGTCAGTAGTATGCTTCAAAAACTTCCTTTAGCAAATCTATTATTCAAAAATCTCCAACGTTTTTATCCTTATAATAGGAAAAAGAAGAGTCCAATAATTCATTTAGTAGACTAATTCAACATATTCCCCATGTGACTAAATATTAAGTGAATGATAAGAAAATAAGATGAATTAAAACTGGATTCTTTACATTTGTGAAGATGTGATTTTGTTTATAGATGATTTTGATAATGACCAAATATGCGTAAATATTGGAATATTATATATATATATGCTGAGGGTTATACTAAATATCATGCTTTTTCGAGAGTTATTATAGCATGTCTGCTTTTATTGAATGTGAATTCAAATTTAGAGAGAAGTTTTCCAAGCACCTGCTTGTGAAAAAAAAATTTTAAACGACCCCATCTTTTACAAAAGATTAATGAACTAGAGGGAAAAAAAAGAACATGATAATCAGTGTGCAGCACACAAGCTTTTGGATAACGCAACAAAGGAAATAGTGTGTGCTATTCGTGATAATATAAGTGGTGTTATGTATATATGTAAAGTTGAACAAATAATGCTTTTAATGCAGAAATTGCATCCGTTAATGATAAGCTACAAAAATGTGGTATTTAATTAGAGTAAAATGCATCCAGCTTAAAATCAATCTTATTTAGTTATACATAAATTTACTGTTATTTAAAGCAGTTATCCTAAAGTTTAATTTTCAAAAAAAGTTCAATATATTTTAATATTTTTTTAAATAGTATATTGCTTTCTAAAAAAGTGTTGTATTCATAGTGCAAAAATTATTTTATTATTATGTAAAAGTAATATTTGTTTTGTATAATTATTGAAAAATATTGATATTTCTTGAAAATATTGTCCTGAAAAAAATTTCATTGCTCCTACTCCTGTATTTTTAACTAATATATCATTATGTATTTGTCTGACAGCATTAATATACAGCTTCTATTTCCCGCATTTAATTTTAATTTTTTTACTTTATTGTATATTTCCTTCATTGTTATTTGCCTAATAGTGACTGTCATTAATTTGAATGGAAAATAAATTTTTTATCCTTTTCCTTTGAAAGAGAGAGCTAATCATTTATACATTATGTAAATTACCTGACTTACATTTGAAACAATTTCTATTTGATGAATACCAATTTTTAAGCCACCTTCTATTTTCAGTAATTTGTTCTTTTGATTTCCATATATTTAAATTAGTTAGCTAAAAGTTGAGCTTCTAATTTCTAACACTACGAAGACCAAATGAAATTAGATAATTCAATTTTGTAGTTTTGCTGAATTTTTTTCCATATAACATAATTTGTTCCTTATGTGTGTGTGTTTCTTTAAAATATTTTAATTATCTTAATGTCAAATTATTTTTGTGTGTAAAAAAGAGAAAGAATCAAACCAAATCATGTTTGCTTAGCATTTCGAGATAGAATTAAAGAACCTAAAAATAAATTTGTTGTTTTTTGTTTGTTATTTGCTGGTGAAAAATTGTGCGGAAATAATCTTATTTATTTTTATAAGAAATTAGGCATTTTGTGATTTATCATTGTAGTCTTCATTGAAGTTAATTATTGTATTCATAAAAAAAATGAAAGACTCTAGATTGTTCTCTTTATATCAGAAGTTCATTTGCTTAAAGTATTTTTTCAATTCTAATTGCATAATTTGTTTTCAATTTTATTATTTAGGAATTTTTCCTGTTTAAAAAAAAATATTGTACATGCTTTTATTTTTACAAAACTAAGAATACAATTTTGTAATACATGTGTGCTTCCCACATTAGATTTTAAGCTATTCTTCTGCATTTTCATAATTTATACGTTATATTTAATGTTGGAAAAATTAAAAAGTGACATTTTTAAAACCTTATTTTTATCATTTTACAAATAAAAGTATTTTAAGTTTTTACTAATTTTAAATTAAAAAATCTGTTTTGAACATTTATTATCATTTCTAGAAAATATTTAATTTTAATATCGATGAGAAATTATTCAGTATTATGTGGCTGTTCCAAGAAATGTTGTAATTTTAAAGATAAATATTTAAAAAAATTTATTTATTTTCAGTATGAAAGATCAGTGGATGACTTTTTACGCCGAACAGCTCGTGGGCCAAATCGACTTGATCGTCGGTACAATCGAGACAGAAGATAAAGTCATTATAAAATAAACATTTTGTAAATACAAGTACTTTATGTTGTGAAACTGATTGTATGTTTGCTATCCTATGAAGAGCATATTGTGGGAACATAATTATTTTATTGTATGCCATCACCAAAAAATTTTCCACTTTTTTATTTTATGCAATTTTATGTCACATTAAATGTCAAAAATTAAAAATATCATTTCATCTTCTGAAATTTTATTTGAATATCATATTTAGAGCCTGCTTTTGTAAAAATGGTGTAACAACAAAAAACTAAAATTTTTTAAAAATTTAAGTATGAATCTTACTGGACATCATATAGTGAAAAAAAAAAAAATTTATCATTTATGCATTGTTGATATTCTTCCTAATTGTAATATCTAATTACTGCACAAATATAAAATTTTTGCTCATGGCAGTAGTGGAATATAATTTGTTATTATAGTAGTTTTATCTTGTTTACCAAATACCATGTTATCATCCAAAAGTTGTTAATCATTGGCATCATTTTTTTATGTATAACAGATTTTTTTTTTTTCATAAAAACAATTGTATTTATTGTCCTGAAATAAGTATTTTCATGTTTAAAGCTGCAATTCCCATTCTTATGAAGTGATTTAGTATTTATTGACTTCATTTCTGTGTAAAGTTTTTAAATGTGAGCTTAAGTGTTAAGAATTAGCTCCAAAAAACTTTTAAGAGAGAGCAATTCCACCCCTTAAAATGAGATAATCCTTGGTTTCAGAGTAAAGCATAATTTAGAGTGTGCCAAAATAATTTTATTATGAACTTTAATTTTAGAAGAATGGGTAATTTTGCTTACAACATATTTTAAAAGGAAAAAAATTGATTATTTATTATCTTATGGAATATATATACTATATTGTATTATATCATGGTAATATTTAATTTTTTTCTCGTTTTTGGTATTTGTAAATATCAAAACACTGATTTTTTTAAATTTTTTTTCCTCGTAAAATTATGTTTAAGAGCATCCCTTAACCTATTTTAGTTGATTTAACTGGGGGGAAAAAGTCAATTTCTGTTTTCAGGAATTTGTAATTGTGTCTAATAATATTTTTATACTTCTATAATTATTTACCTTTATTGTATTTTTGGTTACATTTTAATCAAATAGTCTGGAAAATAAGAATATAAATCAATTACTGCTATTATTATTTTTCCAAATGTCTGCCATGCAGAATAATGTATATTACATATTAATTAAATAAATTCTGTGTGTCTCAAAAAATTGTGATTATGATATCTAAAACATTAAATAGTGCAAAATATTGTTTCTAAATAATTGGTAATCTTTTAATTTTAAATGTGAGTATGATTCTGTTTGCATGTCTAAAATGAAATGCTGGTGCTTTTTTTTCTTTTCAGTGTATTTTTAATCCATAAAATAACATTAAATATTCACAATTAATTTTTCTACAGCAAAGATATATGTAGTTATATGTTATTATATTTTGCTTAAATTCTTACACAAATGATGAGAAAG
Organism: Latrodectus elegans; assembly: GCA_030067965.1. Taxonomy (NCBI): domain Eukaryota; kingdom Metazoa; phylum Arthropoda; class Arachnida; order Araneae; family Theridiidae; genus Latrodectus; species Latrodectus elegans. The sequence goes on along the minus strand of CM057821.1, from coordinate 78,085,405 downwards.
GTGCTGCATTGTTAGCCCAAGTTGTTCTATGTTGCAGAAATTTATTGTGGTGTTAATTATGTGAAACAAATTCTGTAATGTAATATATTTGATAAATTTTATAAAGAATATATTTACATTGTAAAACATTGAAAGAATATATTTCATTTAGTCCAAATTATAACTTTCTTGCTCTGAATACTATTTTATGCTCTTTCTTATCTTTAATTTTATTATTTGAAAATAAGAATTCAGAATCATTTTGTTCTAAACAGGAAATTGAAGTTTATTATTAATTTATTCAAGCAAAATTCATGAACAATCAAACAACAAGTTCTTTAAATCTTTTTCCATATCGGATATCAGCTTTTTGAAAAATTATTTTAATATAATCTGTTGTAGAAACAAGAAAAAGAACAAATAATGCTTTTCTGTGTTATGTCTCTAGAAATTTTAAGTTCCTAGAAATCATAACTGGTGATTTATCTTATAGTGTTAATTTTTAATGGTTGTTAACTGTACATTCCTTTCATAAGTGCATTGTTTGTTTTATGAAATACATTTGTAATATATGTTTTTGTCATCAGTTGGAGCTCAAGTGCAATATTGTACTTTTTTTCCCCTTTACCAGTGATAGCTGTTTCCTTAACTATTTGAACTAAATTAAATGCTTATTATATGATTTACTTGAATCTGTATAAATTAGTAATTTGTGAATATTTATTTCTGTATGATTTTTTTCAATTATTATTGCCATATGATATCAAATGATCTGTTTAGCAGAAATAAGTTTTTTTTTTCTTTTTTTTTTTTTTTCCCCTCTAATGAGAGGTATTTGTTTTTAAAATGTAAAAAACAAATCTGTGTAATGTTCATACTACATGATATCATTTTCATTTTAGTACCTGCATCATGAAATACGTGTAAAATAACTGGTATTAATACTAGTTCAAACGTACTTAGTGTTTCATGAATACTAGTTATTATTTTTTCATTAACTCATGAATCCATAATAAAGACACTTTTATGAAGGAGTGTATATTTATTTTTATTTAATTGTAGCAGAAATAAGTTTGTGTTATTTCATTTTTATTACACAAATTCAGATTCCTTAGAGTTAAAATTTCTGAATTATTATTTGCTATAGAACAATTTTTTATTGGGTCTAGACTAAATTCAAAATTTGCCTGCAACTTATCAAGTTTATACTTGTTGCTAATATTATAAATGGCTAATACTACTTTCAAATATCGGCAATTTATGTTTGTGCCCATTTACGAGTATTATTATAATATTTGCGTTGAATTAGTGCTCTTGTATACACTTACACAGAAAACTTTTTTTATTATTTTTATAACGTTCGGTAGTTATGTATTAACCAATCGATCATTTTTGAGAAGAAAAAGTGTGCCTCCAAAGTTGCCAATCATTGTAAATTACAAAATGTCCTTTATGCTAAATGCCAAAACTTTATCATAAGCAAGATAAATATTAAATTTATGATTATGTTTTTTTGATTGTGTTGATATAAGAAATCTGTTTGTTTTAATAAATATGTTTAATCATTTTATATCGCCAAAATTTTTTAAAAAAATAAAATTTGGCACCTGTTTTATTATTCAAAGCTATATTTATCAGGATTTTTGGTAACTTTCTTGTGTAAAAGTTGTTCAGTGGATAATATGAAAATAGCATGAAAAATTTTTTGATTAATATTAATTTATCTACTTTAAATTCAAATTTATCAAATATTTTATGACAAATTACCGTATTTTTCGCCGTATAAGACGCACCCAATTTTAAAGGAGGCAAATCTAGAAAAAAAAGATTAATGAACCAAATTTTGTAGTAAAATATTTATCAACTGTATTAAGTTAACAGCAGTTTAAGAAAAAATTTTTGTCAACCATGTAACATACTAAGAGCTATCTTTACTCTCATAAGCAGTCAGCAAACAGTGAAAGTAACAAAAATAAGGCTGTCATGTTTTTATTCTAACCCCAAGAATTCCTTTTCTTTGCTGCTATGAGAAATGAGGAAGGACAGATCCATGCAGTCATTGTCATCACTTTCTTCCTCACTGGTGTCAAATAAGACTTCGTCTTCTGTTCCACCCAAGGCATTACTAATTCCACACTTCTTGAATGATTTTACAACAATGTCTTTCTTTACAGATTCCCGTGACCTTTTAACCCATTCACAAACTTGTGTGAAGTGGGCCTCTTCATCCGCCCAGTAAGAGTCTGATCATGGTTCCCAGCTGCCATCCAGGTGTTCCACTCCTCTCGCATCAGAACTTTGAACGGTTTGTTAATAGAAACGTCCAGAGGTTGCAGCTTGGCTGGTAAGACCGCCAGGAATCACAGTTATTTAGGTCTTAACTTCCTTAAAGTTCTTTTTAGTAGTTTCTGTAATGTGCGCTCTGAAGTGGTCAAGCACCAACAAGGAAGATTTCTTCAGAAGCCCTTCAGGACGTCTAGACCACACTTTGTCAATCCACAGACTCATGCCATTTTCGTCCATCCACCCTTTATCATGAACGTGCACGATGACTCCCTGTGGAATTGTTTCTTTTGGGAATTTTTCCTTTTAAAGATCAACATTGGCGGCAGTTTGGTACCTTCTGCACAGCAGGACAGCACAACCGAGTAGTGGGTTTTCTCATGCCCTGAGGTTTTTACGGTTATGCTTTTGGCTCCTTTGTTATCTACGGTTCTGTTAGCTGGACCAGGAACCCTCGCACTGTATTTGGACGGTCTCTGCCTCGCTCAGCCAATCGCAGAGCGGGGCTTCCTGATCTCAAACGGCGCCAAGAGGTGGAAGGGAACGGAGTGGCCGAGTATTCCTGCGATAAGGTATGTATGCAGAGGTGGTGGGCTCTTGTATTTGCTGTATAAGATTCAGGCACTCCCCCCCCCCGATTTTGGGGAGGAAAAGGGCGTCTTATACGGCGAAAAATACGGTAGTTATGAAGGTAGAGAGATTTTATAGTGATGTAATAAGTTTTGAAAGAAAAATGCTTCATTAGAATAATTATTTGGCTTAGGATTTTTACACTAAAAAATTATTAGAACCTAATCGAAATCGCAAATTATTCAGCATATATTATATACGTCAAAGTAATAATATACGTCAAAGTTTAGCATTTGTTTATTCATTTCCCTTTAATAATTTAATTAAAAGAAAAAATCAGAAAAAGGCTCGTTGCTCCGATTTTACCGTACTTTTCTCTGTAAAATTCAAAATGAGATTTGGAAGTCAAGATTTCATCAAATAAAGTTCTGAAATCGTGCACTGATGGTGCTTAAAAAAATATATTCAGATAATTGTTTCCTAAAATTTGGGTGTACATTTGATACGTACGGTTTGAAAAAATCATTCAGGTGCTATGTATATACTGTTGAACCGGATTTAAGGCCCATTGATAGAAGAATTTGAAGAAACTTGGTCTCGGTATGTTATGCCGCGAATAAGGCGATGTGCGATCACTTGCGAAAGCTCGGTTTTCAGTATCTTCGTTAATTCTTCAAATGCGATTTCGAGTAGCCGTTCAAAAGAAAACTATTAACAAAATTTTAAACCGCGTTGTGAGACATAGTTTGGTTAAGTCCAAAGATTTCTGTGAACGCCCTTATTTTCTGGCGACTGCTAGTGAGTAAATACTGGCCACCTTATGGACATAAAAGGCTCGTTTTTATTTAGATGGCACTGTGATAACACATAGGTCTGTGCTTCAAAGAGATCTTGCCAATTCTTTTTACCAGGGCTTACTCTGAGTTATTGGTATAATTACTACTTTGGACTAGCCTTGGAAATCATTAATAATATACCACCAAATGACAACAATCTACACTTATGGCAGCAAAATAAATCACCTAACTGGCAGCGGAATTTTCATCGAGACTCCTCATGACAAACTCTCTTCGTCAAAGTAATCCCGACTTCTGTTCGGTCTTTCGTAGCGAACTAATAGCCATCAACATCGGATTGGAATCTATCATGAGTGAAATTAATTATAGCGATGTCCGGATATTAACTGATAGATCATAGTTCAATTCAACATCTACAAAATTGGACCTGCTTGGGAGACCAAATAAGCCTTTCTATTCTACACAAGCTTAAAATTGTCTCCATTCGGCATAATATCCATTTTCAATGGATTCCGTCTCACGTGAATATTGGAGGCAATGAAATAGCAGACACTTTAGCAAAGGAGGGCTCATATCATCCTGCTCCTTCTTCCGCCCTTAACTACATAGAACTCTTCCCTGAGAAAAAGCCCAGATTAAAACCGATTGGTAGGTACCTTTAGCTCACCACTTCTACATGGGTAGAAAGCCAGGACTTTCTTTGGCTCTTTCCTGTGATAGGAAATCCAGCACTTGCCACCTGATATGTCTCACTTTTGTAGCGGGTAACAAAACCTTCCCCCTCTGTCCTAAATGTCATGGACACCAGGCTTCTCCTGATCTTATCCTGAATTGTATGAATATACTGTGGGACGAAATCTACCCTTCTCCCCTCCTTGTCATCGATTTCTTCTCAGTCAACGGTTTCCTAGATTTGGTCTGACTCCGTTAGACTCTAGGAGATAAGCAACAACAACGTTATTCAACAATAACCGAAATCTAAGCCGGAACATAAGGTCCTGGGTTAGATTTCGGTTATTCTTGAATAACGGTAAATGAAGGTTCACGTCGGGATTGGGAGCGATCTCTTCCTTCCCGGATATATCTATGAATATTCCCCAGAATGCAAATTACTTCAGATCTTAAAATAAATTAGAAAATTTTCCGCTGGTAAAAGTTTTCAATATCATGAAAATTACCTGTTTTCGTAAATAATTAGTTTTTAAAATCTGTAGCAATATTGCTTCTAAAATTGAGCACATTAAAAAAAGAACAGAAGAAATGAAAAAGACAAAGCAAACAATTTATAATTAGTTTAAATGGGTAAGGACGATTTTTTAATATATTTTATGATGCTTTTTCCCCCTGTAACTTTTTATTTATTTACTTAATTTATGCAAATTGGTTATGATTACATAATTTCACTTCGGGAAAGAAAACAACTGAGGACGAAAAGTATTATATGTTTTTTTTTTTTTTTTTTTTTTTTACCACAAGCCTATACTCGAGTGCAATTTTAATTCCTTTTTTTCTTCATTTCAGTATGCAAACGATTAATACTAATTCATCAAGGATTACTATGTACATTTCATGTGATGAATTATAATTCGTGTTTATTTTCAATTTCCCCTCTAGAAACAGCACATAATTTCATCCTATGACGACGTCATTTGCAAATATTTAATTTAATACATACGTTATTCAAACGTTATTCAATATTTAATTCAAACGTTATTAAGTGCGTTAAAAGTTGGACATAATCAAACGGCCATTTCAAGATTTAGTGGGCATCTGAAAAGCATGGTCTTTTCCTTGGGTGAAAATGCAACTTGGATTGTTTGGGGATAACTCAGGTGGATATTAGCGCAAATCCACTACTGGTATTCGACTTCGCTAGGGTTCACAGTGTCAAGGATCTTATCTAGCTGCCACTATCTCTCTGAAGGTTTGGAAACACTAACATCTTCTAACGTAGTTTTACTAAGATTACTTTTGTCTCGCAGAATGCCTCCTTTCAGCTTTAACTTGTGTATATTGCTGAAGCTGCCAAAACCACCATTCTGCGCGGATAGGTGATTTTATTCTCTTTCCAGAAATGTAAAATGTTCATGATTTAGGTGAAGTCTTCGTTCACATTGTCAAATTTTTTGTAAAATGAATTCAATGTCAATCTCGGTAGAAATAGGAGATTTATAAGTTTCATACTCTATTCTTTATTTTTTAAAGAAGTCCCTTAATCGTCTTCATTTTTATCACTCTCAGTAGAAGATTACCGCAAAATTAGTTTAAAAAAACAAAAAGGTTTCATGTTCCAGTCGATTTTCTTGTTATAAATTTGTAATGAGGTGAAAATGTTAAATACCTTCATAAAGTTCCATTCTTTCTGAAATAATGTAGTAGAAGGACCTCCCAAAGAAATTTTTGCAACGGGCCCCCAATAAGGCAAAGTTGGGACCTGCGAATATAGCTAATGTAAATGTTATTTTTGACAATTTATGTTTGTAAATTAGTAATATATTTGTGGAAACATTTTTAAAATGCCCAAGTAATCGTCCTTAACAAAACTGATACACGAAAAAAAAGATAGATATTAATTTTACCTAGAATACATATAAAAAAAATTGCAAGACGTGTAATATTTTTCTTCAAGATATAAAATTCCATTGTTACAATAAAATGATAAATTATTTCTCATGACAATGGTACAAATTATAATAAAACTACATAATTACAGACACTGAAAATATTAATTGCTTAAATAAATGAGAATATGTGGACTTGTCACAAAGAGTAAAAGTTTAAATATATTAACTAAAATTATGAATAACATCACGAAAAAAATTTTATAGAAAAGAAACTAAATATTCAATCAGCAAATAAAAAATAATTTCAAAAATTCAAATGAATAAAAATATCAAAATATCGTTCTCTTGGCAGAAATATTTGCCAAATATAATTACATTTTCGTCAACGAATATGAAAAAATTGTAAGTGAAAACATTCGAAAAAATTGTAAATGGAAAATACATTGAATATAAGATTAAAAATTATACCTTTTATGGCAAAAAATTAATAGACTTTAACCTCAGTCTATATATATATATATTATTGCAAATGGTAAATAAAATAATGGAATATTCAATCGTTACAATGGCAAAATGTCTTAAAGAATTATGAATCTCACGTTAACGTATAAATTTTTTTAAAAATAATTTACAAACAAAAAAAGCATAAGAAAAAATATTTATAAAGTACTTTTCATAGTAAAAAGATAAATAGAATTTAATATGAATCTCATGTACGCTTAAATACATGCATAAAAAATGTTGAATGGTAAAAATTATTAAAGAATTTTCAAGGCAAATATTAAAAGTACCACATGAAAATTGCTTAAGATATTGGTTGAAAGCAAATTATCAATGCTTTCTTTATTTCAACTAAAACTTTAACATTTGCATTTATGTTTTTAGCTAATTTTTAAGTAGATATTTTAGAATTTTCTATTTGCGTTGCATTAAAATATTTCAAATACAATAATTTAACAATTAATACAAAAATAGACAATAAGTTTTTTTTTTTTTTACGTTTTAATCCATAATTGTATGAAAAATATTGTTTCAACTTAATCAATTTTATTTGTTTCCATGATATTTTGGTTTAAATTATGCAAATGCTTTTTCCCTTAAAATTAATTAATGAGATATTCCTCCCCGATTTAATGACGTAATACTGAAGGAATATGGACGTATAATAAGAAATAAATAGTTGATAAAAAAAATCTCTTGAACCGTTGAAATGTGTGCCCAGCCTGTTGCAACGTGATAAACAGGAGTTATTTAATTATTTTGAGTCCTCGAGCGAAATATTGAGTAGTGCCTCGTGTTTACAAGAGCCATACGCGTGCATTTATAATGAATAAATCTTTCAGAAACTCCACGACCCATATTTGAATATGGAAGGAAAGAGAACTCTTAAATTAGAAGTAGAGGAAAATCACGCTCTATTCCACGTGAATATAGGAGAATTGTATGAGTTAGACCTATATTTTTTGCAGTAGTATTTGTCAACGGTTCACGAACTGGTTTGAAGAACTTTTCTAGAAGACGAAACTAAAAACATTTTTCTCTTAAGACTTACCACTTCCTTACGAAGCTTGTTCTTTAGGAAATTTTTCCTATTTTAATGACACTCATTCGACAGATGATTTTAAGCGAACGAAAAATTGTCGAAGAGAATAAAATGTTTTAAAGTTGTTCGACAAAATGGAACGAATTTTAGAGTGTTTGGAAAAAATTATGAGTATCATTAATACATAGTCTTTTCAAAACTTCCACACCACAATAGTAGAGACATAACTTTCTTAACTCGATGGTCCTTGATTTGGGATACTCAAATAAAATCAATTTTAATTAGTTTTCCCTCGTTGCATTCAACGATTGAAGTGTTTTACAGCAATATTATATTCGTTCTTTCTGTGAACTAATAATAAAAAAAGGGAATTCAAGTGGGGAAAAAAACGCACCAAATATTTATCTAAAAAGAATAATTCCAATCATTCAAATGATTCACACGTGATGTCCATATTGCTTGCTACAAAAAAAACGCCCGAAATTCCAATTTCACAAAATTGTTATTCTACAAGAAATATATAAATTAATATTTAAATCATTATTAATAATATTTTTTAAAAAAACTAAAGGGAATTTCTCATATTCGTCACTGGCGTATTGATGAACACGCAACTTGCCAATTGCAAATCATTTATCAAATTAGAAATGTAAGCGAGTTCTTGCAAAAGATGAAACTTGTATGCCGTAAAAAGATTTTTTTTTACTATCATTAAAGGGGAGAAAAATCTTAAAACACGACAGAAAACTATTTCTCTTTCATACGGTCTTGCTTCCCTTCCCCCACCAGTATAAATTTAAATATAAGAATCAATTCCTCAGTTCGATTTTAGAATTAATTACCATTTAAGAATCAGTTCCTGTATAAAATAAAATCTAAATATACCTATATTTATGTTAAATAATGTCTTCAGTGAAAATCATTATATCTGTAGGGAATGTAATTTTTAGATAGTTTGTGAAATTTTTTTCTATATTTACCTCTCTTGAGAGCAACATTTGAAATCATTCTCGATGGGATATTTACACCCAATTACACTAAAATTATTCTTGATAAGATATATTTAGGAAGATATTAAGGTAACTAAATTGTTATACTTGTTCTTAATTTAAATATTTATTCATGAAGAAATGGAGCCTAAAATTCTGGATCGTAAATGTATCGATTTTATCGATGCTTCAAAAAGGAAGTAAAAACTTATTTCCCAAAATTTTTTATTTGTTTTATGTGGAACAAAGGAATGATCTACAATAAAAGCTTCTAGAAAACTAACACACTTAAAAAAAAAATGTATCGTCCTTGGAAAGAATTCTTTATTCTAGAACACTGGAATGATGAACGTTACAATAAAGAATAATTTTTTTCATACCTCGTCGAGATAAACAGACTGTTGACTTCTCGTTAGTTTCCCCAGATGTAAGAGAGCGATGTTTTATCCTAACGTCATATCCGTTTGGAAGATCAAATGTAAAAATGTTTACTCTGTGCGACTCAGCAGAGAAAGGTAGTGATGAAATCTTTTTTAATTTACTTCCAAGAATTTCGTCCGTTTGTGAAAATTACTACGCAGTGCTTCTGAAAGTATTTTTTTCCTAAAATGCTTATTGTATGTAGAAACACGAGCAAACAAATGCATTTAATAAATCGTATAAATAGAAATACAAATTGGATTATTTAGTATGTGAATTATTGAATGAGAGAGGTATTATAAATACCTTTATTTGTATACTTTATCATAGAACACACATATGCCTAGAATTAAAAATAACTTGATTCTTTTTCACTTTGAATTAAATAGAAATGCTCATTTCACTTCAGGTTCTAATTGATAATTTTATCAATAAATTATAACCCATAAAAATTTAGTTCTGAAAAATTGACAACTTAAATTGAATTATATATATATATATATATATATATATATATATATATATATATATATATATATATATATATATATATATATATATATATATATATACGGAGGATTAATCTACAAGGATTTTATCATCAAAACGAAACTATTCAGTAGACCTTCGTTTTTACGAACCTCTAATTTATGAACATTCACGTTTTTACGAACAAGTGGCTAATCCTTACCATAACACTATAACATAATAATAATTTTAACTCATATTTATGAACTAAAAATTTTGAGAAATCTCTCTCTTTTTAGCAAATTTTCGTATCTGATAAATAGTTTTTTTTCCTCCCAATTTCTTTATTTGGTTTGCTATTTAAATAACACTTAAATCATTGATTTATTCTTGAACAGGTGCAAGCTTTGCAACCTGAAATTCCTTTCGAAGATTTATTCAATATAATACTTACATGTGTGATCTGAAGTGCAAAAATATCGAATGATGAAATTATTCCGAACATAAGGAATTAGAACAAAAATGAGCTTTCAGATACTGAACAAGAAAATGATGCGATACAAAGACCGCTTACAACATAAGCAGCTGAATGCCTGACAGGGGTAAGGTACTTTTTGAGAGGAAAGAGAGCTAAATGCCTATATATTTTGGGGGGAGAATAACGAAATTTTTTAAAATGTCTAATTTAACAAACCTATTTTTGTCCATAAAGTGAAAATAAATACTGTTTTTAAGTATCAAACTTATTTTGCACGTGTTTCATACACTACATTCTAAATGGCTTTTTCTAATAGTATTTTATTTATAAAGACGACGTTGTTTTGTAAAAAAAATTAGGTTTTAATAATCTAATGCATTATTTTGCGAACTGGTAAGTATCTAGTAACTAGTATTTGGTATCTAAGAGCTCGTAAAAACGAATGTATCCTGTACTAAGAATTTCCTCATCCAAGGATTTTCTAATTAATCAATATAGTACTAAGCAGTAAATTGTATTGTTTCGTAATATACTATTTATTTTTGCATAAATAAATCAAATAATGAATTTTGTATATAGAAATATCTGTTGATATGTTTATTGTTTATTCTGAATTGAATGATAAAATTGCTGAAGAAATGTTAATGCATACAAACATATTCCTTGATATACTTTAAAAATTTTATTATTTTTTATAACACAAAATATCAAAATACTAAAAAAGAGGATATCATTTCGATGTTCCTCCAATTTGGACAAATTAAAATTCATGTCACTTCATTTTTCTTTCTGATTATTTTTCTCAGTAAATTTCATTTTGCAAAAATTTATTCTAAAAAAATTTGGAAACTCTGGGAAATTTTCAGGATTTTTGAGTTTCTACTTTAGTAACGAAAATTTCAACTTTAAAAATTCAGAAAAGAATTTCTCTTGTGAATCATACAAGTGTTACCGTATTTTCATATACCAGATCATTCTAGTATTCGAAGTCACGTGATCATTAAATGACATGCTGTCGAGTTGTGTTTTTTATTTTTATTTATTTATTTTAAGATGCTAACAAGAAACGAACGGTTTGTTCTATTTCCCGTGGCTTAAAATGAAAGCCGTGTTACCAGAAATCTCAAAATAAAATAAAAGGACTTAAAGAAAATTGCACGGAGTTTAACGACTAAAAAGTTTTATGTTTCTCTTTTAACGGGTGGTTGATTTCCTTCTTATGATATATGCACACGTTTCGTATAATGGTAGGATTTTAATCATGCTTGTTTTAAAATCAAGCGGATTTTAATCTAACATCAGTCAATATCAATCATTTTAGAAAATTACAGCCAGACATTGAAAATGCAACACCACGAAGCAATGGCCAGAATATGATGGAAATTTCAGGGTAGACGCACCTTACCGAGTTATACAAATGATGTAAAATGCGCAGCTCTCCAGCGCATGTAGGATAAGATATAAGATAAAGAACCGGTAGAGTGAGCAATAGTTGTGCCGTTATTGCTGCTTAGAAAACAATCGTTAAAAGTATGTTCGTATCGCAAAGAACACCTGTGGTTGCAAAGAATGCCAGGCTGTTGGCGATGGAGTCAGTTCCAGCTGATAGACGAGTTTACGGGGGGCATGGTGATCAGACTGAGAAGGGCAGGTTGGTCCTTACTTCAAATCGCAGCTGATAGACAACCTGAATTCGTCCTCAATGCACTAGCTGTGTCACAGATGGTTGGAACAAGGAACTATGGAATGTTTGTAGGTTCCCGGTGCAGCTAGATAGACGTCAGCACGCGTGGATCGACGTGTCTGACGGGAGGCGGGACGCAAAGCACATCTACCGAAATTCTGCAGTATGTGCAAAACACCTTGGATGCTCTCATATCGAGCAAAACAATTTACCGTCGATTGCTTGCTAGTGATCTGCTTTCATGGCGTCCAATAAGAGGACTGCCCTTGAACACACAGCTTAGACGCCAACGTCTGGAATGGTGCCGGATTAGAGCGATGCGGACGGCGGAGTGGCACAGGATCATCTTCTCAGATGAGTCACTCTTCTCTTTCTTCATTCTTCAGCGATAGTCACTGCGTACGAGTGTGACGTCGACGTGGAGACAGTTCCAATCCTGCAACAATTGTGGAACTCCCCACAGCGTGACGACGAGGAATCATGGCTTGGAGCGTCGTTGAGTACGATTCCAGTACGCAATGTATTGTAATAATACCGTGAACTAATTTACCCCTAGTTTGTATTCACGGCACTATGACAGGCCAACGTCGCTGGAATGATATTGTGTTTGAGTTTTCTGAGATGTGAACTCAAAAGTGGAAGGAGTTTGAAAATCATGGTAATCATCAAAAATAAATTTAATCTTCTTTGCCAATTGAGCTTTGATGACGCCAGGTTGAGTCCCATTCTCCCACACGAAAATCTTTTAGCAGACTGTTTCTACGTAAGGAATGCAGATGCGTGCGCACCAAAACTAAATCTTGTAAATATATCTGTCATCCTATTATGTTTTTTAATAATAAGTATCTAAATATAGATATTGGAGAATTTTTCTTTGAATTATTATCAAAAGATGATGCGCTGCCGCCAGTGACATTCCCATACCTTTAGGGGTTGACCAATGCTCTTTATCAGCAGGATAATACCCGACCACACATTACTCACATTAGCCAACAGTCCTGAAAGGCGTACATCTGCTTCCCTGGTCACTGTGCTCGCCAAATTTCTCACCAATCGAACACGTTTAAGATATGACTTGACGCCATTGGCAGACCTGACACTGCTTCCTTCAGAAGACGCCCTTTGGCAAATGGCTGACAAGGAATGGAGAGTCATTCCTCTTGATGTTATGCGTACATTCATTGATTTTATACCTAGACTGTTGCTTCTTGTATCACCGTTTCAAGAGAAGAAAATGAAGCAAAATGTTCTTAATATCCTTGCATTGACTTAAATACTAGAGTAAGTTGCTAAAGTACACTACTGGCCATTAAAATTGCTACACCAGAAGAAATGCAGATAACAAAATGATATTTATTGGACAAATATATTATACTAGAAATAACAAGTGATTAAATTTTCAAAAAATTTGGCTTTGATAGATCCTGAGAAATCAGTACCCAGAACAACCACCTCTGGCAGTAATAACAGCAGTTATACGCCTGGGCATTGAGTCAGAGATTGGATTGCGTGTACAGGTACAGATGCCCATGCAGCTTCAACACGATGCCACAGTTCATTAACCGTAGTGACTGGCGTTTGGTGACGAGCCAGTCGCTCGGCAACCATTGACCAGACGTTTTCTATTGGTGAAAGATCTGGAGAACGTGCTGGGCAAGGCAGCAGCCGAACATGTTCCGTATCAAGGAAGGTCCGTACAATACCGGCAACATGCGGTCGGGCATTATCCTGCTAAAACGTAGGGTTTCGCAGGGCTCGAATAAAGGGTACAGCCACGGGTCGTAACACACCAGAAATGTAACATGCACTCTTCAAAGCACCGTCAATGCGAACAAGAGGTGACCGAGACGTGTATCCAATGGCACCCCATACCATCACGCCAGGTGATGGGCCAGTATGACGATGACGAATGCACGCTGCCAGTGTGCGTTCACCACGATGCCGCCAAACACAGATGCGACCATCATGATGCTGTGCACAGAACCTGGATTCATCTGAAAAGATGACGTCTCACCATTCGTGCGCCCAGGTTCGTCGTTGATCACACCATTGAAGGCGCTCTTGTCTATGACGCAGCGTCAAGGGAAGCCGCAGCCATGGTCTCCGAGCTGAGAGTCCATGCTGCTGCAAACGTCGTCGAACTGTTAGTGCAGACACTTGTTGTCTTCCAAACGACCGCGTTTCTTGACTCATGGCTCGTGACGTGGTTGCACGATCCATTACGGCCATGCGGATAACATGCATGTCTTCTCGGCTACTAGTGATAGGTGGCCGTTGAAATCGATGGGTTCGGACGAAACCATGCGGGAGCATGGTGTTCCGTATTACCGTCCTGAACCCATCGATTCCATATTCTGCTAACAGTCATTGGATCTCGACCGACGCGAGCAGCGATACTGCGATAAGATAAACCGCAATCCCGGTGCGCTGCAATTCGACCTTTATCAAAGTCAGAAACGTGCTGGTACGCATTTCTCCTTCTTACATGAGGCATCACAACAACTTTTCACCAGGCAACAACGTTCAAATGCAATTTGTGTATGAGGAACCGGATGAACAATTTCCTCATTTAAACACAATGTAGGTGTCGCTACTGGCGCCTGCTTTGTCTGAATGCGCTGAAAAGCTAATTATTTGCAAATCATAGCACCTTCTTCCTTTCGTATAAATTTCACGTCTGTAGCATGTCGCCTTCTTGGTGTAGCAATTTTAATGGCCAGTAGTGTAGAATTTTCTACATAATTCTTATTATTCTATATCTTTATGATGTAATAAAAGAACTAAGTTACCAGATAAACAAGGATTTCCTCGAAAAAATCACCAAATTGAGAAATTGGCTCGAAGTTACCAAATTTTAATTTTATGGGGACTTACAAGAGCTGAAAAATTTGCGATCTTCGTATCGTCATCAAAATCTGGCTGAATACCTCAAACATCTTTCCGACTACAAATGGCAGGAATTACCAAACAGTTTCAAATTGTTGGCAGCTCTTAAAGAACTGGATCAACACTAAAGTTCCAGTTCAGCAGACTGCAGTCAGAAACTTAGATTGCCGTAGCTTAGTGGTAGGTCCGTACATTTAAGATTGAAATTCGTGAAAGATATTAAATAATTGATGAAAAAAGTTGGTGTTAGAGTTGGATGTTTTAAGAACTTTCACATCATAGCTTTCAGTGGTTGTCTAAATGGATACATTATCTGGCTTATTGCAAAAAATGATTTACAATACGCGGGTATAGGAAGCAGATGTGCAGATGCTGTTGGCCATCACAATGGCTCATCGTTGGTCCTTGGCTATCACTGCATTCAAAAGCATTGCCAAATCAAGAGAAACGTCCTCTTTGATGCAACAGCGATTTTATCAACAAGTTCGCGCAATTTGATAATTCTTAATGATCTGGTGACATCAAGAAATATCATTCAAAGGAGATTAACATTCATCAGCAAATCAAAAATCCCCTTCGCACCTGCAGATAGTTTATCAAGACTTTGAAAACATTTAGAAATTCTTAGAGGCAGAGATATAAGGAAATATCATTCAGGGATAATTAACACCATCTAGGTTCAAATATTGGCCAACTAGACCATCTAATGCATTTAGTTCAGAGTTCGAATATCAACACGCTCTTGAATGTCGCGCGTTTGAATTTACTTGAACATAGTTCCTGCACAGATAAGTTCACATATGCAAAAGATGATTGTAGAGTGACAAACCGCCAGCCATATCGCACAAGGTATGTTAGTATTATGCAATTGGTAATGTCTATATGCTCGTTTGTTTCTGCTTTTAAGCAAGTCAACACTAAGAAACATGCTCGGATATTGTAACACTTTCTTCGCAGTTTTTCAAATTGCTTTCCAGATAAACTAACATATTTATGATGTGTTTTCTAGTATCCTTAGCTTTTTTGGAATAGCATATTGCATAAATCTCAAATTGATATTTGGAACAGCAACAGGTGGAAGGCTGGTTGGTTGGGGCGTAGTTCTTATTATCTGAAGGTAATGAGTTTAAATCCCAACGAACTCAAATATCCGTAGTACTCATTAAGGGCGTCAGGGGCACGATGAGAATGTTTTTTCTTGGGTCAGTTTTATTTGTAAAAGTACAGGTATTTTTGGTTTTGTTTAAAAATAAAAATGTTATATTGATTCCTAAAATTAAAATTGAGTAGAATAAATTTGAATTTATTAATTTATTATTATTATTATTATTGTGTAAAAATGAGGAGTATTAAAATGCAAGTAAGGGTTCAAAACAGATTTGTAATTAGTTTAACTATATATATATATATATATATATATATATATATATATATATATATATATATATATATATATATATATACATACATATATATATATATATATACATATATATATATATACATATACATATATATATATATATATATTATATATATATATATATATATATATATATACTGAATTTCTAGATCTAAGCTCCAACCAGCTGAAACAAATACAATTTTGAGCTGTGAAAACATTTATTTTTGATTCTGAAAACTATTCGATGTGGTCGGCGATAAGCTTTGAAATCAGACCTTGCCTCGTATTTTGAAAAGGAATTCGAAGCCTTTCTGCAAACGATTTTTATGACTACCGAAAGGGTAAATAAATGACATTCCAAAGTAGAGAATAACAAAAGAATTATGTTTGACATTTTTACTGCTTTATGATAGAGCGCTTTAGTTTTTAAACACTGAAAATATCGCCTTTTGCTGAATTTTATACACTGGACAAAAACATTTTTTCAGCGCAAATTCTGGTTATTTTTTTTATTTGGTGATGACTCACGAGGCTCACTGTAGGTTAGACAGTGCTGTCCTGATCGAAAAACTACAGGTTTGATCCCAGCCACTTGTACAAGGGGAGATGGGTATTGTACATTACACAGAACATGTCTTTGGGAGTGGGTGCTTGGAATTTTTCCGAGTTTCCCTCCTGTCTTGTAAAATAACCCTACTACCTGTAAAAAATATTTTTTAGAATTCA
This sequence comes from Latrodectus elegans, assembly GCA_030067965.1. NCBI lineage: Eukaryota > Metazoa > Arthropoda > Arachnida > Araneae > Theridiidae > Latrodectus > Latrodectus elegans. Next base: position 78,068,613 of record CM057821.1, on the reverse strand, counting down.
GTTTACGTGATGGCATCAGAACACCATTAGGACGTTAAGCTGTTCACAACGGAATGTGAAAGAGGACTTTTAAACTAAGTTTAAATATTTTTTTGACATTTTGTTACTAAAAAATTATTTTTCATCTAAATTTTTAAAAAATTAGAAACTTATTAAACACCGAATCTCGAACTATGTTACATATTTTTAATGTCTCTATTTTACAAAAAAATCCATTTTTTTTAAAAAATTTAAAATTACAAAATTTTTATTGTCATTTAATAAATGTGTTCACTAAAAGAAATTAACAACATTTCATATTATAGTAAAAATTTTCAATAACCCCTTTGAGATGGTTGTCGCTTCTATGATTAAGAAATAAAATTTTCGATACCAGATTTGTCGAAAATGGTTGCGCTGGGAGAAATTACACATGTTAAAAGTTCACTAGAGAGTGTTTCAGGGAGAGAAAAGGTAAATTGAGGTGTCGACTTCCTCACTTGACCATGCTTCAGTAGTGTGAGACGAGATGATTCAGAATCTTCATTGGCCAGAAACAGGCAGTTGAAAACATATTTCTCAAGCTTCATTTAAAACTAGTGTAACAGAGAACGTAATATAAATTTTATTTAGTTTAACTGTAACCATGGTGTGAGGGCGCGCCAGTCTGTCAGACAAGCGAAAGCGTGGGTGAGGAGAAGGAACGGAGGATTGGTATGAGGAGGGGTAGCGAAACTCCGAGACTCTTGGACAATGAGGAATATATGCATTGCAATATATATATATATGTATCTATAATTTATGTTTTAGTATTTAATGTTTGCGTATATTTATATCAAATAAATGAGACATCAGAAATCTTGTTAATTTTCATGTTAACATCAGCATAGAAGGTTGCAGCTCTGAAACATAACGAGAACCACGTCGCATTATGTTATACATGGTTTACTATAAGGTTCTATGGGTAAAAATTTAAAAAATTTCTAAAAGAAATATGTGAGTGAATTCTGAAGTAACTTACCAAATTTAAGAACAAAGAGAATTCTAGGGTTACCAAAATTCTATTCAAAATCCCTGCAACGCAGACGACACATGCGCAGGAATCCATTCCAGCACAGTAATCTAAGGGTTTGGCTTATTTGGCACCATTACATAATTATAACAAGACATATTTTTTATTTAGTGACAATTATAAAAACATCGAAGGAACTGCTTAGGAGTTGCGTAGCGTGATGTTGCTTCATGTCTTTTGGGTAGTGAGTTGGAATTAAATTCCCGGTTGACTGTGTCTGTTGACTGAAAAACCATTAAACATAATGAACCGATTTGTCATTTTGAGCCACGGTCAATACCTGTACTCGCAGCGTCAGTAGAGGGGCATTACTATCTAGAGCTATCTTATGTTTTCCGACAATACCAAAGCGAGCCCAGGACTAAATAGTGTTGCAGAGAAACATAGTAATTTCAGCAGAAATATTAAAATTTAAACATTTTTTAATGTTTACAAGTAATTTGAAAAAAAATTTTAAGTTAATTCCTACTTAAGTCTTATTTAAATTATTTGGTTTTGTTGAATCTTGTCCTTATTATTATTATAAGTCTTAAACAGATGAAGAGTTAGACAACAAACTGGTTATATATGTATTATCTGGTCTAAATTTCTGCAGTTAAAATATGTCACCAAATGTTACAGTTGCCGCCCAATTTGTCTAGTGGTCAACGGATAGGGAGGTTCTGAGATCAAGTATTAATTTCAGGCATAGATGTACTTTCTTTTTCTCCCATCGTTGTCCTTTCTTTGTATGAGTGAATTGTGAAAGGTTGCCTACCCTATAAACTGGCACGTGTGTACTGAGGAATTCGGATTCCACACCAAAATAGGGTTCAGTTGAAAAAGTGGAGAAGCGCACCCCATAATCCCAGCCTAGCTGGCACAAGACAACAACAAATGTTATAGTTTAGTGACTACTTTATATTTTTTAGCTTTAGGATTAAAAATTTCGAATATAAGTAAAAAAAAAAATTTTTTTTTCTACCTCTTATTTGAAAAAAATAATAAAAATTTAAAATTAATTTAGCGACATATTTTTTGGAAACTAATCAATTAGGAATTCCACAAGGACCTTTTTAATTAGGAATTCCACAAAGATAATATTTTAGTTCTGAACTTGGTACTTTTCCATTGTATTTCCGTACGATAATCGTCGTAACGGGAAGAAAAAAAAATCTAAATTAGTATCGTAAATATTTCCTTTGCATGTATCTCGTGCATTATATAAAAAGTTTTTCGTTTTTAGAAACTACTAAAAGTAATGCAAACATTTCATATTTACATTTTATAAACTAAATAATTATAACTTATTGAAACAGCTACTCAAATCGATGCTTTGCTCCTTATATAAGAATTGTTTTATTAACAAAATGAACTTCGACTCGATTCTCAGACATTCGATGGTGAACTTTGCCTTGTTTGCTGCCGCTTGAAGAATGTGGCTCGAAGGCAGGCAACAAACTGATTGACAAGTCGGATTCACAACACCGTCTCAATACGATGTGATGTAGATGAAACATCATGGATATTTTAAACCAATGAGAATCATAATAAAGTGGCGTACTCAGGATCTCAACTGTAACAAAAAAAAAAAAAAAAAAAACTTTATGGAAGGGGAAAAAAAATAACTCTTTTGGAATGCATTAGATTTAAAATAAAATTTTGAGATATTAATATCATCATAAATACGTTATATTATTTTGGCTTCTCCATAAGAAACCTGCTATTTCTATTGGAGCTTAAGTGGGGATATAATGGTAAAGAACACAGAACTTATATGACGTTACAACTGCAAAAATATTAAAGATTGGCTATAACTTTCATTACAATATATTTGAATATGCAGTAATTAGTAAATAGTTCCCTAAATTTATATCCTGCTAAATATCTTATATAAGAGAACTTTTTTCTCCCATATAAAATTAAAATTAATTAATTTTTTAATGAATTATTATTTTTAAACGCTGTATTAGCATCAAGTATCATCCCTTACAATTATAAAAAAGTATATTTGAATTTAAGGGGATGAATAAAAAGTATTTTATAAATACTGAAAATTTGAGCCATATATATTGGGAGGATGTGAACCAATGGTAGGATTCGGGGGAAAACACACACACAAACGATATCATCAAATAGGATTTTTAAGCATTTCTTTTTTTGGTGAACGCAGTTAACTTCATTAATTTTATGGTCATAACATGACGCTTCACTGCGAAATTTCGAAAGATATCCTATTTGGAAACCGGTTAAAGTTCGTTTGAACCCCATTGCATAAGAGGGTTGTTCAAGAGTATGAAAATGACGTCTTTCGAAGATCGTCTCTTACAGAATGATTTCCTTGTTTATATAATGGAAAAGATGCGTTTATCTCAAACGGGAAAATTTTGAAACTAGTTTATAAATTATTTTTATTTGCAACAGTAATATGTACTGTGAATTAATACCTGAAAATTCAGATGTGATTTCAGGTATAAATCGGTAATTCTCTTTCCTGTTGGCGGAATTACAGAGCGCTGCACGTAAGGGATGCCCTTCGAAATATTATTGAATATATTGCGTTTCTTAGAATTATTTATTTGTATTTATATATTACGTTTTTGTCAGTAAAATGTGTGTGTAGTTCATATTCTTTGAGATGACAATGCAAAGAGAATTTGATTTAGGAGTCTAAGAGAAGTTTAATTCAAACGTTCCAGAAAAGGAGTTTTAAGTGATGTTGTTTCCAGCATGATGATGCAGCAAGCCGTATCAGGTCATGCTTGTTCTTTGTGCATGAAGTACTTACCCCTCAAGAAAATTAACAAAGGCTTGTGGTTTCCTTGGTCACTTGGCATGTCCACGTGAGACTTTTATGTGTTGATATTGTTAAAGAGAAGAGTATACAAAACAAAAATGCACACTCAATTAAGGAACTCGAGATTGGGACGTTGTTGCACCAGCATGCTTCCCGGTACCTAGCTGGGCTCAATTATCAGATTGAAGCAGCTGATTAAAGTCTTCATGATTTTGAAGCAGGAACTAAGCAAAAGACTCCCAACACGTGACCTGTTACCCCTAGAGGTATTTCTTCACTTGGAGGACATTGCGATCATGCCCAGTTTTAAAGTTGCCCCAGCCGCCATTAGTGAACACGGGGGATCTTTTGTTAAGCCGTGATTCGAACTCATTGCCTTCCGATAGTGAGAACGACGCTGTAACCAAGGAGGCCACCGCGGTTTCCCGCAGAATATGATGCAATCAATTGCTTCATAACACAAGAACTGACAAAAATATATATGTAAATTTCAAGCTTGCTCACATATGTAGTGAAGTGGGTGGAGTACAATTTCAGCACCTGCAATGAAGCGAGTAATCATGCTTAATACATTACTTTTTATTTTATACACTGATTTGAGGTGTTGCTGCACTCTTATATTAATTATGAGTTATGTTAGATTAACTCATATATATATATATATATATATATATATATATATATATATATATATATATATATATATATATATATTAAGGAACATATTTGTTGGACTTCAATAATCTTTAGCCGATATTTGCTTAATTGTGATGCAATTTGCTATAACCTGGATTTATAAAAAAGAAAAATTTTTTTTATTTCTTAGTTTAAATTCTCATCGCAAAACCATTATGTAGGCAGGCGAATGATTAACGCTCTGGAATCCTTCCTCAGGGTTGGATATCTATAGGGGTTTGAAATATCCTTTAAACTAGATCCCGATTCAATTTGCCTTCGTAAGTAACAAATGAACATTAAGGGGAAAACAAACCATTGTAATAATGGCTTTGTTTTTAAGAGTTTTTGATGCTTAGAAAAAAATATAACAATTGTAAGTCAGAAACATGAACAAAATATACTTCTCTACTGAAATGACAGAGATGAAAATATGATACGAATAGTTACAAGAAGCCATTGTTAAAATTCTAAATAGTAATTTGATCTGGATGATCGGAGAGGATGACTCTGTTGACCTTAAATGTTTGCTTAGTAAGATAAATTGAATATACTTTATAAACACTCACAATATTTGTTCTTAAATGAACATCAGCTTTGTGTTGTATGTTATTTAGATCATTTTCAAGTAGGTGTTGCACTGAATAAACTATATTTATAAGTAGATGGGTCAAAGTTTTACAAAGAAAAAAATGGCGATTTCTTTATGAATTTTTTGGCGATTTTAGGGAAACATTTGGTGACAAATCTTGTTCCTAATAGCTAAAATTTCCAAATTTTTATGGAAAATATGAGTTTTCACAAAAGACATTACAGCTGTACGATTTTGTTCAGCATTTAAACAAATATCGCTCAGCTAAGACAGTCTTATGTAATATATTTATTGATCACACAAAGAATATATATATATATATATATATATATATATATATATATATATATATATATATATATATATATATATATATATATATATATATATAACCACACACACACACAAAACAAAAGAAACTGAAATTTTAAATATGAATAATTTTATGTAATATTGTATGAATAATTGTACGAATTTCTAATTAAACTTTCTCATAATTAATATGTTCAATTTAAAGAAATAAAAGTTATATAACCATACACTCTCTCTTGCTCTGTAACCCTTGATTATATCCTATTAAATTAGAAAACAATAAAAAATAACATTAAAATCGAACTCTATTAACATACGTGATTTGAAAAGATGAAAAGAAATCAAACTTACGGAGTTTAATCTATAAAAACCTAATATATAATAAATAAGGAGAAAGATGGCAGGATTACCCAAATTTTTTTGCGAAATTAGATATTTAAAGGTATCTGGTGAACAAACTGGCGACCTATTGTAAACTTTTCGAGAAATTTTCCTGCACATATAAATCTATCGATTTTGTCTATCTTCTCGGAAATTGTCCCCTTTCTTTAAATTTACCACTTACTAAAAGAAGCTACATCTAATTCCTTTCGTTAGCCAAGTCTTGTAAAAAATCAACCTATACTACATCAGACACTCCTTTTTACGAATTCGTCGTGAAAGAAAAAAACAATTCATATAGAAAATTCGTAAAATAGAAAAATAATGCATTAGATTACTAAGATCTTTTTTTTTACCAAAATACTTTTTCTTTATAAATAAAAACTATTAGAAAAAATTAGGTAAAAAATTATTTATAATAAACACATGCAAAATAAGATCCATACTTATAAAGAGAACTTACTTTCACTTCATTGATGAAAATCAGACAAAGTAATCATTTATCTTTTTCTGTTTAAAACTTCATTTTTTTAAGAATGTATTTTCCCATTTCTTTCTCAATGCATTTCGCTGTTTTTTTTCCCCAAAAAAGTGCTTGTGTTTTGCAATGTATTTAACTGCTTGTTTGCTGGTGATCTTTGCACTGTATCTTTTTCTTGTTCGATATCTAAAAGTTCTTTTTCATTCTAATTCCATTTTTCTGAACACAATGCCTACACGAGTGCCTTCGTTGTTCAAGAATAAATTAAGTTTTTAGGCTTTATATAAAAAAAGAAATTAAAAAATTAAAAAAAATATCATATCCTAAAAAATAAGAAAAACGGGAAAGAAAACTATTTGTCAGAAAGGAAAATTCGCAAAACAGAGATTTTTCAAAATATTAGTTCCTAAATGGGAGATGAAATTATCATTGTATTAACAATGCCAGGGTAAGGAGTTGTCACCAGTTCCTAAAAATGTGAGTGTTCGTAAATTAGGAGTTTGTTAAAACGAACGTCTACTGTAGAATGAAGTTCGGTTTTTAGAACAATATAACAAATGACGCACATATTTCTCGAATTCATTTCTGGCGCAATCAATCTCTCGTCATTTTGAACAACGATCAAGTGATGTAGTCAACATCTAATGCCATGTCTATCTCCCTAGAGTAGCGGTCGCCAAACTTTGAGATCTCACGGACCAGTCAATTCATACTTTAAATCCCGCAGAACACTAACAGGATTTTTTTAAGTGTTAAATATGTTTATATAAAAAAAACTGTGGTCAAAGAACACATAAAATGTACCTAGTTAACAAAATGATACAATTAATTGTAACCTAATTATAAAAGCTTTGTTAATAAACCATAATGAAATAAGCAAAATAAACAGGAACTATAAAAACAAAACAATTAAAAATTGGTTTAAGTTTATCAAGCTTTTAGCATATGGTTAAGATGCACATGGTTAAGATGTAAGATCATACCTGTCTTTAAAAATAACCAATTTACAATATATATATAAAGCTTTAATATCCCAACTAATATATTTTATATTGAACGCAATATGTCCGTAAGCCCACCTTTAAATCTTTGAAATGATATGCAATACAGGAAAGTGAAACATTAAAGGAGTGCAAAACGAGACGAGACAAATCAGGTACCTAAAACAGGGCAGCTACAGCAGTACGATTTATTTACTGCGGCATTAAAATTCAATCGTTGCCTACATGATGAGGAAATAATTAGCCCTGATCATATTATTCTCACCTATACTCACTCTGAGCCGGTTAAGAAAAAGTGGTTCATTTCGAACTTCCACGAAAGTAACCTTAATCAAACTCCCCAGAGTCCAATGCGGAATTAGAGAGATTATTACCATGGAAATGCAATATCATCTGAAGGAGACGACGAATCCCCTGCTTATACTCCTCCACACCATACGGTCAAATGTAAACAGCTTACTGCTAAATTTGTCACTTCAAATATTGTACATATCTTCTGTATATAGCTAATTGTACACATTTTCTCACCTGCTTTGTATTATAATATGTTTTATCTGTTTGTATTTGATCTTAATAAAGGTCATGTTCGCCCACAAATCTTCCACTCAGAGAGAGCTCAATAGAGCGTGTTTCGTACCCCGCCCCTTGGAGTCTAGTTGGGGCCCTTGCACTCACTCCGGTTGTTCTTCTTTTCTTTGTCCTGTGGACCTTTGAGACCTTTTGTTTCGACCTGAGTACCACTCTTACTGGGCGGGACTGCTATCGCATACGCTCTACTACCGTAAAACTTCGGGTGAGTCGGTGTCATTCTTGAATGTGACTGTGACATTATTCTATGAAATAGCGTTTTCACGTATTATTATGAACTGAATTGTTTCAATGCATCTTGAAACATAACTTGACGTGAAAAGTGGGCATTACATTTTTCTGGGGACCGGCGAAGTTTCCTGTTGGACCATTAGTGGTATGCGGACTACCACTCTGGCGACCGCTGCTCTAGAGTATATATCAGCCCATGTGTCTTCACAATATATTAACAGAGTGACATTAACCTCTATGAGATATTTAACGAGTATGTATTTTCAGACCAGAAATATCTTAAACTAGACGATGTAGGAAATTATTACCTTCAAGTCTCGAGAGCCGTGCAGTTCTCCTTCATGCAATCACGATGCTGTGAGTTTTATATATGCTTCTAAAAAACTCGTTTTAAAAGACCGGAAATAGGAAACAATTATTAGGCGCTAAGTCTAGTGTAACTAACTTATGAATTTTCTTTACGCTTCTACCTTAATTTGTAAAGCAATGGGGTGTCATTGTTCTGATATAGAATGATGCGCCATTTTCAATATTTTCTTAGTTCGGAGTTACTGCCGGCAAATGTATTTCGATAAACGAAAGAATAATGACTGTTCCGTGATCTTCCAAAGAAATAAATGGAGTATTAACCATATTCACTAAAAATAAAAAACTGTAATCACTTTTTTTAGAAACATTCTTTACAAAAATAACATTTTTCAGTCTATTTCCTCTAAAAATACTGACACGGAATCGATCGACAGTTATTTTTCTTTTGTTTCATTGGAATTTTTTCTTTTGTTTCATTTTTCCAGGTTACGTCACACGTTACAATATCGTAAGAATTTTTTGAGCATTGGAGGTGAATTTCATTTTTTTTTCTTTCTGTTTTTTTAACTATTTTCCATAAGTCTGCTTTTCAACTTGAAATAAACTAAGAAAAAAAAAAGAGCTTTTTTTTCACAGCAGGTTATCTAATCATCAACAAACACAAATTTTCTCACTGTATTCCGAAGTCAAAGAAATTCTTAGTCGAACCCTTCCTCTAGAATATCTCTAGTGAGATTTTTAGTTCATCGCAGGGTAATTATTTAAACAAACTGAAAATCTTTATCATAATCGGCGCTTCATTTCTAAAGTTCGATTTTATTCTATCACCATGCTGTTTGTGTGTCACATCTTTGTCAAATATCAAAAAAATTATCTCTTAATAAATCCCCTTAAGATATCTCCATAACTAATTACCATTTCTGATTTTTTTAAAAAACACAATTAATGGAATTCCACAGATTTCAAATGTTCTGTAAACACAGACGATAAAATAACGGTTTAATTTTTGATAATTTAAAAAAAAAAAAAAAAAAAAAAAAAAAAAAACTCTTCTTCAAAAGCATCTTTTTCTTATTAGCAGATTTAGAATCTGCTTAACTATTAAGCTTCACAGTTAATTTTCCAAATCTTCTCTAAACTAAAAACAGTTTCAATGCTTAACCAAAATCTACTATTTTCTGTTATTATTCTAGTATCAAGATGTTCTACAAGCAATGACTTTCATTTACAGCACTGTACATATATGCTGTATTAATGAACTTGAAAAGGGAAAATTTTTACATATGTAAGTACCTTAACATAAGTAAAAATGTTCCTTTTTCATTTATATATATAAAATTCTTTTTCCTTTAAACATATATAGTTTTTTTCTTCTATTTTTCAACGTACAATAGTTAATTACAACAGACACTTTTCTCGAAAAAGTAAAATGAAACAAATTTTTGATTATTTGAATGGATCTTATCAAAATTGATCCGAATAAATGAAATTCTACTGTACTGATAGGACTTTTCATAGATATAGGGCTGAATTTAAATGTCGCAAAGAAGGAAACCTAAATAACTCCGAAACATCCGTCCCCGAAGACGCGCATGCAACAGGCAAAAGCTCATCAACAGTGACTGTCATTGAATCCGGGACCTTTCGCTTAGAAGAGTTTGTCATACTACTAAGCTACTTCGCACCATTACACTATTGAAAGAAATACTACAGATGATCCAATTATCAGATTATCATGGCTTTTCGAAGAACGAATTAGGATACATCGACGTGCAAATAATCCAGTTTCACACATCCCCAAAACCACTTAAAAATGTTGTTTGCGAGTCCATTTCAAGAAAATTCGCAACTTTATAACTGCGCATCTGTTTCAAGTTAGAAAGAAAAAATAAATTCAAGCAAACGATATTCTAAACTTGTGTAAAAACTATTCTTCAGTAAAAATAAAATGATATCACAATTTTTTTTTTTTTTTTTTTCTATTTTGAAATTTTAGCACGTGAAACAAAACAGATAATAGAAATTAATGAACCAATTAAAATTGAGCAAACGATAATTTAGAAAAATGAAAATCATTTTTTTTAATTGGGAATATGTAAACTGGAGAGAAATCTTGCATTTCAGAGAGATAAGAAATGAGGTACGAACGTAGATGAAAATGAAACTGTAAATGACGTAAGAATTTGTGCGTAACGTAGAAAAAGAGCTCTTGAAAAGAATGTTCTTTATTCACGCAAAAATTGATACCGTTATTCATTCAAACTTTGGACTTGAGACAAATGCGTTATACGGATTATTTTATCTGGCTTACTTTCTAGAAAATGAATCTAATGAGTTCAGTTTATAACCTAAATGAGAAGAGTTTAAAGTTCTACGACTCCTTTCATGTGATCTCCTTTAAAGATAAATGTTGAAATATGATTTTTTTTTAAATTCAGCTTATTTTATAAATAGATTTTTCGTAATGAATAAATCTTCTAAATCTAAAGATTGTGTGAAATTGATCTGCTTGCAAATTGTAATATATTTACTATCTAATTCAATTTCAAGATAATCATAAAATAATAATTGCTTAAAAATGAATGAAAAAAGCAAGGGAAAATAATTACTTTTTTCGGTTTTTCAGAAGTAAATTAGATTTTTCTACAATAATAATGAAATGATAAAAAATGTTGAATAAATATATTGCTCATTATATAAATTTATATCACATTTTACCGAGCTTCGTGTGGATTCAGAGTTGAAGAAAGCAACTACTCGATGAACACAAGACTTTTATTCGTAAAAATTCCACTAGAAATACCAGCTGTAATAATCACAATTATGCAGCTACAATTCGTCGGATACAATAAGTAACATCTTCCAATCACAGGTCTCAAATACCTCAGGCAGAGAACAGCTTCTCTAAACTAGCAATCAGGACTAATCGTCTTCACAAAACTGACTGTGTGTACAAACCCTGCTTAACTATGTTGGGCTGCGGTATTTATACCTGACTTGGCGGAGAAATCTACTTATTTCGCCAAGGTTCTGGAAGCTTCTAGGCTATCTCGCTAAATATTGGTCCTAGAGCTTAGGTGATGGATGTTTCCAGAAATATCCATTTCTCGCCAAGTCGCCAAAAATCTCACCAAGTCGCCAACAATGTCACCAACTCGGCAAGTTTTCTCGCCAAAGCATCGCCAAGTCACCAAATTGTTAGAAAATCCGCTTTTAACATATAACACGTCTAAATACCGCAATTTTTGCCCAAAATGTGAGTATTTCCGATCTGTCTGAGATATTTTAAGACATATACAATAATTATTTATAAATTTGTAACAATATTAATTATAATATGTAATACGGTTTTACATATATTTTCTTGCTTATTATGACATTTAGACAAGACAAGAACGCGATGACGCTGGCTATGCGAATTTAAGTCAGTAAGGTGTGTCTTTTTTTACCAGAACACCACGAAGGGGTAAATACGACTTCATCCTAAGCTTCTCCGATAGATGGCACTACCAAAGAATCCACTCCCACAATTTCGACATTTTATCTGTAGGGAGAGGAAATTTTCTCCAGATCATTACACCCATGGTAACTGCTCAACGACCGACCACAGGACTTTCGATTCCTCAGATTTAACGAGCCCGTATATCATCTACTCGGTGGGTCTTTGACAGGATTAGGAATCAAGCACCCCACTCTTCCAGACGGAAAGCCGAAGCCGTAAACACTAACCTATCATAGCTAATATGTTTCATATATTTAATACTATTCTGTTTCACTTCCATTCTCTTTCACATGCAATAAAAAGTTATATTTAATACTATTCTATATCATGCTAATACTGTAGAATGTAGCCATTTCTTGGGAAAGAATCCCGGAAAAAATTTCCTTCATACCACCTGTGGAGAACACTGTATAAGCTACAAATCTGATGTCATTAGGTTTGTTCAGTATTTCACGGAGCGGCTTGGTAGGGAGACTGTTGAGAAAGGAATTTATTGAATCCATCTAAAGATATTTCCGTAGGATTCTTGGCCATGCACTGTTGGAAGAAGAACCGGCAATCAACTGTACCAATAAGAATTGAATAGCAGACTTATCACGAGAGAAAAAGATATATACTCCTTTGGCACCTTCACATTTCGTCGTTTGGAAAAAGCTTACTCTGCTTCGTGAGTTTCCGTAGAGTAATGAACGAAACCAAACTAAGCTTTATAAACAGTAACAATACTTGATAAATACTTTTTGGAGTAAATGGTTTAAGGAATATCTGCTACATTTACGTTCCTATTATGAGGTACAGAATGTTGGGAATTCTGCTAATATACGCATCGGAGATCTTGTGTTGGTGCAAAAAAAAAAAAAGTTACACCAAGACACGTGGGAAGGGGGACGTATTCTAAGCATCATTGAAAGAAGTAACAGAAGATCAAAAGCATGTACCACAAAGGTGAACGGGAAGCAAATAACTAGACCTGTCCAACTGGAGACAGACCAGAGTTGGGAGGATGTGGAGAACGCTGTACAAACAGCGTGACATTATTATAATTTATAGTTTTTTTTTTTTTCCTTAAAAAGTCGCGCGCGCGCGTTTAGAAAGAACACTACAATTTGTATGACGTCCGACTGTGTGAATTACAACTACTTTTCTTTTCTTAAAAAGTCGTTTGGCAAAAAGAAGGAAAAATTAGTTGTAAATAAAAACACGATTGATCTACGCTGCGTTTTAGTGTGTGTCGTATGTAATTATTAGAAATTATTATATATTTATATACAGCAGCGCAATACCATCCATAAGTCTCAAGTTAATTTTTTATGATGGTGGAGTATCTCCAGTAGACCTAAGCCCCCTTAAAAATTCAAATGAGGTGGTTGATATCTTTAAACATTATAAATGAAAGATAATTTAACACGATTCGTATAATTTCCGGAAGGTCATTTAAGATAAGTAACAATTATACCTTGATCATCTTTTTCGTGAAAAGGAACATGCATTAATTTTAAATGTATTCAGCTAAAACTTAAAAAAAAATTTAATTGGAACAAAAACAATTTTAATGTTAAAATAAAAGAGGTAATAACTTTCAATATTAAACTGAGGTTGCTGAAGGTTGGTTAGGGGGTCGTTTTCATTAATGAAAGATAGTTCAAATCCTGGCATAACCAAAGATTCGTCGTGTTCACTAAAGATAGATGGGGCACATTAAATAGATCGTCGTCGCAATGTCCTCCAAGTGAAAGGAAATAAAACTTTTTGCATAAAAATTCTCAATATGAGTAATGAAATCTGCTATATCAGATGCTAAAACATGAATAATTATTAAACTAAAAAATCAAACATACTCACTCCCAAAAATTATTGCACACGACAAAAACAATAGGGTTAATAATAACAAACTAACTTTTATAATAAAACAGATAAATACAAACTTTGAGATTAAGAATGCACAATACCAAAATTGTTTTTCAAAAACCAAATTATATTTATATAAGTGAAATAAATATTTTTATTACCTTAATATATTTCGGGAGAAATTAAATTATTAAATATCCTACCATTTTTTGGTGGATAAATGCTAAGACTTTATCTAACATCTACCTTTTTTTTTTTTTTTTTTTTTTGTTGCGTCATTTTTTGCTGATGAGAACTCATTATTAAACCGGAATATACATTTAAAGTGGGTATCAAACCAATACAAAGCTCCAAGCCGGAGGTTAGATTCGAACTGTTGAACTGAAGACCTGAGAATTAGGCGATTTGTTGACAGTTCAACTTATTTGATTTCATGTCGCAAACAACTAATACAACTGATCATGCGGAAAAGGATATTGTATAAGCTGCGATCCATAACTTTTAAAAATTTTCCCTGAGTTTTATTTATTTTCCTAGTGAACCTCAATTAAACTGAAAACTGAATGTTTAAATATGCTGGGGTTATAGGAGTCTTAAGAGCGAATATATGTTTGTTTGAATCTTATTCACTTTTGTTAATATCGTTTGTGTGCTATTCTGTAAGGTATTAATCATAAAAGCTGCACATTAATGAATCCAATATTGATGTTTCTTGGTAGCAAGATGTAGCGTTTTCAAATAACCAAACTTTAAGATAATAAAAGAGTTGAAAAAGATATCTCATAACAAATTTGATGATTTTTAATTGAATTTTCCAGTATTTTCTGTGTGGCTATAAATTCATCATCAGTTATAAGAAAATTTGTGAATCAGTATTACCTGTCGAAAGAACTCCTATAATACTTTGAAAATAAAATGTTTTGAGTTCATTTCATATTACTGAAGATTTTAATTCTGTGTGCAAATCATCATGGCTGTTTCTGATATGGCTGCTATTGGCTTGACCATTTCAGAAGATGAAACATACATATAGAGGAGCTCAAGCGAGATTCGGACTGTACCTTAAAATAAACGAGTTTGGAATGCTCGCCCACCACCATGCACCTCGTCATTTCGAACCACTGTTAGGTGACGAGTTAACATCTGAGATGGCACCCTCCTCTCAACATCCACGTCACAATAGCGGAAGAGGCCACGATAGCCTGGTTGGTTAGGACGTCGTTCTTATTATCGGAAGGTACTGAGTTGTAATCCCGTCTTAACTGAAGATCTATCGCGTTCACTAATGGCGGCTGGGGCATCTTAAAACTTGGCTTGGTCGTAATGTCCTTTAAATGAAATGATGCCTCTGGAATTGTGGGTCTACTGCTTGGTCCCTGTTTAAAAATCACGAAGACTATCTAACCTGCTGCTTCTATCTAACTGGTAGTGCCCAAATCAGGGCTAGGTACAAGGAAGCATGTTGGTGCAACAACAACGCCAGCGGAATGATTTCGAGCGTCACAGACAAACGTGGACACATCCCTAACCCAATGAGCTCCAGCAACCCTGCGAGGACAAAGTGTTCACCTGCCCTATCACTGCCGCAGCAAATGATACTTCACTTATTTTTATCTTAACGGGAAGCGAAGTGAAAGCACTGGAGCCCTTCAGAAGATGGTGAAAATCAACCATGTAAAAGGGATAGAAATGCTACCAATTACGAAGCAGCTTGGAGAACATTTTATTTGTCCATCAATGGTTGCTTTCTATCAATCGCTCATTTAAATGTTCGCTTTGAGGGGGAAGCAGAGAGTTTACACAGAATATTGCTATAAAAATGCTAAATTTTCTCTAGAAACTATCCTAAAACTCCTTGTCCCTTAAAATAATCGGAGTGAAGTTCAACAATATGCATTGCTTAGACCATCAATATTAAGGCAATTTGGGCAATACTTAATTTTCACAACTCTGACTATCTTAAAACATTAACTTTATTACGTTAGGCACTTTATTATGTGCCCTATTCTTTTTTGGAAGAGATAAAAGAAACAATGAAAATTTAATAAAAAGCTTAAGCAATGTGTTTTAAATACTAAAAAAAATGTCATTCATAATAAAACCATACATTAAAATATGGAAAAATCAGGATATTTTTTTTTAGTTCATCAATTCTCTTCATGGATCTACTTGGAACTCTAATTAGTGCGTAAGCAGCAGTTCAAATTATTGTTTTTTTTTTTTTTTTTTTTTTTGAAATTTCATTTCAAATGTAAGAGCTTATCATTTTTCGCATTTTTGCGGGATGTCCAAAGTAGCCCTCATATAAGGTTTGCTTTCTAGCAAAACTCAATGAAATGAGAAGAATTGAGCTTGCTGGTAACCATAGAAAAAGAAAAATTTACCAACTTACCAGATCTGACGCGAAAGTATACATTTGGCAGTATTCAGTGTAACATCTAGACATTTCAAAAAACTTCTTTGGAATATATTTTGTGATTTTTCTCATATTATTCAAAAGATAGGCAAGATTAATAAATAAAACATATTTATTTAATGACGGCGAGGCGACAGCTTTAATGTAATCTGTGGACCAGATTATATGTAACCAATATGCGATTTATTCGCTCAGTAAAACAATTTAAAAGCGATGTGGAAGGGATAGTACAGAATCTATATTAACACCAATTTTAGTCATACTTTTAAAATATTACCACACACATGCTTTGACATACTTTATTTTCCGCATAGGACTGATTTCCATATTGATGGATTTCAGAAGCTATTTCAAATCATTGTTCATTAGTTTCTTCAACAAATGAATTTCCTAAAAGATGAATAGTTATCAATAGATATGTCATGAAACCATAAACTTGTAGCCATAGCTTGATTAAGCTGATTGAATACTGAAGCAGACTACCAGGGCATCTAACCGTTGAGCTCTGTATATAGCACAATAAATATATCCCCCCTCCCCACACACACAAAAGAGCATATTTCACAAAAAGTAAAAAATCTTAGCTTTTTTAATAATATGTGGGAGGAATATCCAAATATACTGTGCGATATATCAAAATTATTATTCTTTTTTACATTATCAAAACCGCAAAATTGTGTATGATTAGATATTTATTATTACAATAACTCAAACAAATATTTTTTATTATTCTTGTTCAAATTTCGAACATTTCTTCAATTGTACCATTTTGTTTTTTATTTATCGGATTTATAATATACGCGTGAAACTTTTTTTTTATCAAATCAAATTCATTTTTTTATTTTGCTTAAAATATTTAATATTTGAAGTTTGTCTTTAGAAACGAACTGACTTATTTCTTAAGGTTATTTTTAATTAATCATATTATTAAGTGACAAAAAAAATTGAGCAAGTTTCTGATATGGGTACATTTTGTATAGATTATTCAATAACAATGATATTAATTTTTTCAAAAATATGAATTCTAAAGTTCGATTATTACGAGACAAGATTCCTAATGCGATTTTCAACATATTTCTTCAGGAAGGGCATCAAAACGTTATCTTATGTGACTCACCTTCGCCACAGACGTTCGTAAATCAGCTACAAGAAAAGACAGTTCATCTGCACACTGGTGCTTTAGAGTACCTCCGCTTTTCTTGAATGTAAAGAGAAGTTTCGTTGCTTTGACTGACGGCTTCTTTGTTTTTGTAAACAGAGTGGAATTTCATTCGTAATTTTCCACTCTAGAAGACGGGTATTTTGGTCGGTTTACAGTTAAGTGAGTTATGTTAACGAGCACACACATTCTTTCTTTTAACTATTTCTGCCTCCAGTTTATCATTGGACTCTATAATAGTCCCTAAAGTAGAAAGTTCGTAAAATAGAAGAATAATGTATTAGCTAACTAAATACAGATTTTTTTTTTTTTTTTACCAAACAACTTTTTTTTATAAGTAAAATAATATATTAGAAAAATAAATTAGAATGCTTTATAAGAAGCACATGCAAAATATGAGACATACTTAAAAATAGCACTTACTTTATTGAAGAAAATCAGGCAAAGTTATTTAAAGTCATTTGAAAGCTAAATTTATATTAAAATTCATTATATTAAATTTCATTTTTTTTCAAGGTGTAAAAGCATTTCGCTTTTTTTCCCTAAAAAAAAAAGTACTTTTGTTCTGTTACCCATTCAGATGCTTGTTTCGCAGGCGGTCTACTGCATCATTTTCATATTCGATATCTGAAAGTGTTTTTTGTTTTTATTCCTTATTTCAATACTTTCATCGTCCTGTATTTCTACCATACATGTCACACATGAATCTATATTTAAAAATTCACTGGAAGAAATTTTACGAAGCAAAAGGGTTCTTTGAAAAAGTTGAACCCTTTCTTTGTTCTAATGTACGGGGAGGAGAGAAGAGTCCCCCCTCTTTCTATGTTCTTATGTACGGGGGAGGACAGGAGTCGAATGCAGCATCACAGTTCTTTCCCATCGAGTGTCTGATATCTAGGAGTCTTCGACTCTTATCCCCACAATGTCTGAAATGTCCGCACGTGTCTCTTCGTTGTTCAAGTATAAATCAACTTCTCAGTCATTATATATATATAATCAACAAAATATCACAGATCAAAAATACAGAAAGTGAAAAAATGGAAAAAGAAAACTGTTTGTCCAAAACAAAAATTCACAAAAAATGCAAATTTTTCAAAATTTTAATTTGAAAAAAGAGAATTAAGTTATTATTATGTTTACGGTGTCAGGGTAGAAACTAGTTAATAAAAACAAGGGTGTTCGTAAATTAGAGATTCTGCAAAATGAGCATCTAATGTAAATATTTTCCAGGCCATAACAGCTTCTGCAAACCGTCGCTTCCTTGAAGAATGTCTTCAACAGAAATGGAACGCATATTTTTCACGATATAAACAGAGTAAAATTATATTTTGAATGAATTTATAAATTTTTCTTCAGAATTCGAATAAATTCCAATAATTAGTTTAATTCAGATTGTTAGGAATTATGCAGACTTTTTATAAATTAGTAAAAAATAAATCACACACTCACACAAGAATTGTTTTGAAGTATACTTTACTTGATCAAAAAACGTCCGGATTTCTTTAGTTGATATTTATTTATAATAAATATCGTCTGCAAACGTTTATCAAACATTTTTATGATTTCTATAAGAACTTGGCAACAGTCAGTAAAATATTTAATTTTATCGTCTGAAAGTAAATTAGATTTTAATGAAAAAAGAATTTCTGTTCCAGATTTTTCAAAATAGTGAATGTTACTTTGCAAAGAGTAGACACTGCATTTTATTTTCTCAGCAAAATTTCGACATCAAAATCATTTGAAATGTTGCAATGAAATATTATTTAGATGACAATTTATTAAAAACAACAGTATTTGGTTGATGAAAAAAGGTGGTAGTGAATCCGAGATGATTTAGTGGAACAATCACTTTGATTATATACCAATACATCGATGAAGTAAAAAAACTGATACGCGGATATAGTCATTTGACAATGAAAGCCATTATCGAACAAGTTCCTATTTTATTTGATTATTATTGTCAGTAGATTATAAAACATTTATAAGTTTCTGTTGCTTATCATCTCGAATTGTTCCAAAAGAATTATGTTATCAAGGGACAGAGAAATGATTTTACCGGGAAATTCTTTTTTAAAACGTATTATTATATCTCCTTTGAAACTTGGATAAAAGGTTTTTCAAATACAACTTAATATTCAAGTGAATAACACTCGAAAGAAAATAGAAAAGAAGCATAAAAGTTGATGAAAAATTGAAATTGTGTAGATTATTTCCATTGAATGTCGCGTTATTATAAATTCCTACCAAACAGCCCAGACAGCAATCCAGATTATTTTATGTGTTTCTGTGTTATTTGGAAAAGCATTTGCCGTAAATGGCTTAAAATATGGTGAGAAAATTTAGGAGTTTTTACAATCATTATAAGTATTATCACACTACAGTTATATTTCATAAAAAATTTTGGTAAAACATTCAACAAAAATTGTTTCGCAAAAACTGTATTCTTATTCCTTTGACTGACATTGTTGTTTCTTGAAAAAAGATTTGAGTCCATTTATTCAATTAAAGACAATTTGTTACGAATTCTTAAAGACATTTACAAAAGTGATTCTAAGGGATGTTCTATTTATAAGAAGAACGTTGGCCGAAATGCATTGAAATCGAATTACAGTATTCGGAAGTCGATGAAAAAATTTTGACTAATAAATTGAACCTTTTCTTTATGTCACAACTCTTGGTATTTTATTCTCACAGCAATCAGTTGCATTTATTTTTAAACATAAAAATGGAAAAATCATTTCGTAAGGAAAAATTTTGCATAAGCTAAACTACAATAAAAAGGAAATGTTTATACGAGTAAAGTTCGGTGGAGTAGTGACAGCACTTCCCACTCCCAAAGCACAGACCCGAGGTTCTGTCCTCGGGTTCAGCAAGGTCGACCTTTCATCTCTTCAGTGGGTAGATAACCTAACAGTGGCATATGCTTCATGCCAAAGGCCCTCTGTCAGGAAAACAGATATGGGTACTATAGGCATTGGCCCCAAGAGGTTGTAGTGCCACTGAGTTTAGTTAGTTTATGTTTTTGACTCTTTAATTTTGGAATGATCATAAAAGGGTGCCGAGGTAAAAGAAAGAGGCTATACACTACAAGATGACGCATCTTGCAGCAAAACTGCCAGTAAAGCCAGTCGGAAACACATCTTATTTCGAAACTAAACGAGATTTGGAGAAAAACCAATTTTAAAGTTGTTGAGCAGCAGTGATTTGTTATCAAACGTTTCCGGCTGCTTATTTCCTCCAACTGAATTTGCTGAACACAGCTAATAGTTTCCTAATTTTGAACTAAAATCGAATGACAATGTCCACACTCTCTTCACTACATCAGCAGAGGCACATTAGACCTAATCAAAGATCAAGAATCATAAGCATTTTCTGCACGACGATTTTCGGTTGGGTCTAGTCTCGAACCCTCAACATTTCTGACAAGAGAACGACGCAAGTCGACAGCACTCAACTAAATACCAAGAATTTTTACAATAAACGTTAACATAAGAGAATTAATAAATTGGAAATAAATCCTCATTCTTTAAAAGCATTCTTATTAAGGGCAAAATTTGTCAATAGTAAAAAATTGGGACGCACACCAACATATTTAAGAAAACGGACCTCCATAGTGTCTCAGTAGCCTTTCCTGTTTAGATCTGCCGAGTGGAGCATCAGTTACCGCGTGCTGTGATTGGGAGGGTGACCATATTCTCCCTCACTGGGTTGCTGGAACTCCGTATGTTAGGAACATATTCACGTTCACTGTGATGTCCAAAATCCTGCCGTTTTTTGTGGATGGGATGAGGAAGGTGCCAGCTCATATGTGATCTCACCATCTAACCTAGTTCAAAATGACGAGGTGATGGAATCGAGTATTCCAAACCCTTAAACTTAAGGCACAGTCCGTTGCTCGCATGCACCGCTATCTATGTATGCATTAAAGGCAAATGTTAATTATTTTAAGCTTGTAAAGAAAACGCGAAAAGGTTGATTACAAAAAAATTGTGCAATGTACAAACACCAGAAACAATTTTAATTGTGACGAATTATTATTTTACAATGAAAAAAAAATAATGATTTATCAAAATACAAATTTTATTAAAATTTGTGATTCAGCATAAAGCTATTTTATTGAGATCAATGATTCAGCTAAAAATCTTAATAATCGAGGAAACGTTCTTGCCGGTTCGAAAACACTCCAAACAAAAAATTATTATTCAATACGCACAAATAATTTTTATCAAGATATGCGAAATGACGTGGAAGTGAGATTTACGATTGCCAAATCCTTAACGATTGAGACATTTTTGGGAAGTAATTGATTAATCGTCAGTTCTATGAAAAATATAGAATTGAGTACTTATTTTGAGGTTAGGTTGCATTATCGTCATATAATTCCATTTGCTTATTGATTCATAGAAAAGTTATGAAACACAGTTAACTATCTCCAACCTGGAACCACTGTCAAATGACGAGGTCGACATTAGAGCTGGCACTTTCCTCTCTACACTCCACCAGTGGAAATTCACTAGACCATGAAACACTTTCAACATGCATCGATTCTATTGATGGTCTTTGACTGCATCAAATATTGAACCTGTTACCTCTTAATGAAGAGAGATAAGTTTTCCTTTACCCTGTTACTGCCAACCAGCGTTTTGAATGTAGCTCAGAAAATTTAGATTTATGTTATATTTCTTATTACCTAATTTTATCGATTGAAGCTACCAAATAAAAACTATTTGTTACTTTAAGGGATAATCGGATTGATGTCTAAATGGGCACCCATCCCCCACATAGTACCTCACTAACGAAAGCACGTTGAATCTTCTTGAAACATATTCAAAAAGTATATACTGTAAATAAGTCATCTCCCTAGGAATTTATGTTGAACAGATGACAACACTATGAAGCTCGTAAAGAGAACAGTTTCGGAAGAGAGTAACACAGTTATTTTGTTAACGAACATGAGTCAGAAAAGATCTCAATGTCGATTGCACTGTTTTAAGAACCCTGTTATGAAACCGATCTGTTGTTGCACCATAACACTTCCAGTACCTTGCCCACAGTTGGGCTTTACCAGTTAGGTGGAAGCAGTCGGGTGAGAGTCTTCATAATTTAGAAGAAGGGATTAAAAAGAACCCCTAATGCCCTTTCACACTAAACGACTTTTATCGTACGATAAAAAATTGTCTGAGATTTTATGTGAGAAGTTATTAAAAAACCACACAATAGACTGATCACACAATATCATTTCCCGTTCAGTTTGAAAGAAAACAGTCTATTGTGTGTGTGTTTTTTTTTTTTTAATAACTTCTCACATAAAAATTTCGGACGATTTTTTTATCGTACGATAAATGTCGTTTAGTGTGAAAGAGGCCTTATACTTGACCCGGCACCCTCAGATGTATCTTTTCACTTGGGAGCCATTGCTACCACGATCTTTTTTACTTGCCCAACCCGCTTTTAGTGAACACGAAGGATTTTCGATTAAGTCTGGATTCGATTTGGCATAACTATTTTTGGACTCTTGTGTTTTCTTTTCCTACAGGCAATACTTAGCACTTTCTCATCACAACAACTTTTGGAAGAGCCAAGTGTCCAATTCATAACCTACATCGTACCAAAGCGACCCGTTTCCTTACTAGGCTACGGTAGTCTATTTAATTACATTTTGAATTCAAATTAAGAATTTAACAAAATTTAAAAACTTATTATTAAACGCGGGATATTATATAAAAATATAAAAGAATTTTAAAAATAAGCGACACCAAATTAGGCTTAAAAATGTGAGCGACTATTTATGGAGAAAATACGGTTGGGACAAGGACTGCATAATACGTATCATACACTATTAGATCAAAAGTACCTGGAGACATTAATATTGTGGATGGGTGTTTCTCTAATTTGACCTGGATCTGTAAGCCAGACAGAAAGACTCAGGATAAAGACACCGCTCTCTGCGATATTCAATTCGTCTTTACTGGCATCTGTGTACATCAAAATGGCATCACAAACTGTTGATCTAATGCGAGGAAACAGAAAATATTCAATGATTTTCAGATGTTGTTACTTACGACACTTGGACAAGGCAAGTTCGTTAGCTGACGGCTACGAAATTAAGTCGGAAGAGTACGTCTTTCGTGTACCCAGAACGACACGAAGATGAAAGAACGACTTTGCTCTAAGCTCCTCCGACAGATGGCACCACCAGAGAATTCCCTATCAGAATTTTCACTTTGATCTGGAGGGGGAAGAAATCTTCTCCAGATCAGTACACCTATGATAACTGCTCAACGACCAAACACGGGGCTTTCGATTCCACAGATTTAACGAGCACTTATATCGAATGCACTCAGTGGGTCTTTGGTGGCATGGGGAATCGAACCCAAACCTTTTGGACAGAAGGCCGATACACTAACCTCTAAGCTACCACAATCCATGACTTTCAAAATGAAGCAAATCTATAAATTTTTAGAGGTGAATAATTTTTTCATTCCTAAATCAATGATTATGTTGCCCCACTTTTGTATGCTGCCCAAATTTTATAACGTATATGGTAAAAATTATAATGTTTTCTTTTATTACGTGTAAAGTAAAAAATGTATTGTTGTTTTTGTAGTATCTGTTATATTCTTTTATTTTACATTTGAAATTACCATCATTAGCTATTTTACGCAGAGTCTCATAGGAGAGTAAGCAACTTTTAAACTTCTCTTTTTCTTTGTGTGCCGCCAAATTTTGAAATCGTTAAAAATGTTTCACGACAATAAAAAGTTGAGAATCACTGTTTTAAATAATAAGTATGTTTATGTTACCTAAGAGCATATGTCAATTTTTCAAATGTACGTTAGTGTTGATTCCTTTCATTTTCTATTTTTTTTTTTTTTTTTTTTTTTTCATAATTTTGTTGATAATTGCGAAATTTGCTTTTCCGCAATAGCGGCGTCACTCAATTCTAGGAATTTTTGAATGCATAAAATATCTACAGAGAGAGGAAGAGAGTATATCACCAAAATTATCCTTTGAAATTATATTCAATTTTACAATGTTTAAATTTTCAAAAATATAAAGACGAAATTTTAATTTAAACGTTGTAGAGAAAAAAATTATTTATATATTGTTTACTGTAATGCGTTTATATTTTATCATAATAAATGTGCGTGCGTCACATCTCTCTTTCTCAAAGAGTTTGTAAGTGATGATGTCACAATCTTGCACCAATTGTTGCCATCGTCACACACTTGTGCTTACACGTGATTTAAGATTCTATTTTGCGTAAGTTTGCTCACTTATAGATAATGACAAGTTTAAAAAATATAATACACTGTTTGTGTGTGTGAAAATCTAAGAGATATTATCAAAATGTTACAATAAAAAATGTACCGAAATTCTCGGATTCGTCGTTTTTTTGAGACAATCTTATATTGATGCAATTGGAATTTATGAAATTATTGTGTGTGTTAATGCAAATAAACTTTTAAGGTTGCATACAAGTTATTTTTAAAATAGTCGATACATTTTGATGTTTACTAATTCATAAGAAAATAAAGTTATAATTAAAATCACATAATTCATACGAAGAATAACACATATATTTTCATTTATAATGAACTTTGCCATAGAAAATTATCTTATTCCATTCGAATATGAATTATTTTCTAAATATCGTTTGCCAGTTTATTTTATTCTAATAAATAAATAATATTTTATAAATGGTCAGTAATATTTTTATCGTTTCTATTCTAAATATTGCCTGCTACCGTTTTAATAATTGAATGTTTTTCTCTTGAGTTTTTGGCAATGTCATGTTTATTTCCGGTGTGTTTCAGTTGGTACAGATGTATGAAAAGCCAGCCATAGCCAGTGACTCGGCGGTAAGTAATACTGGTATAAAATTGTGGTCCACATACCATAATTTTCCATCCCTTCAGTGGGTCGATAAACTGAGTACCAAGCATGCTTGGAAACTAAACACTGAAGGTTTCATGTTAGGTTGACCACCTAATCGGGACGTATGCCATATGCTTTGTACCCCAGGATCTTTCGGTCAAAAAGCAGAAATAGGCACTGTAGGACTTGGCTCACATGGGGTGTCGTGCCACAAAGTGTACTTTTGTTTACAAACCACAATTTATCATTACTTCAATCTTCAAAATTATACCTTGATTTCTTTTTATTAGTATTAAATAAGCTGTATTGCATTAAACAAAGCAGATTTGTCTGACATTTCGTAAATTACTGATTTTATTTTTGCCAGAATATCTGCGCAATCATTTCCCCTAATGCCACAATATTCTGGTATCACTTAGGATCACTGCAATGCCGTTTTTGTGTTCTGCAATAGCAAATCATTTATTGAGCTGCGGGATTCAAAAACTTCATACTACTCATAGCTCTCCATCAATTCAATAACTTCTTGGGAATCCGACAACACACTCTTTGTATTTATATATTTAACATCGTGCACACCAGGTAGCGGTTCTAAACAGGTAAAATGGTCTACGACTTTGGCAAGCCCTATTTCTGACATAGTGAATCACCATCATGTGTGGGAAATCCCCATAAATATCATGTTATACAAAGGGATTTTGCAAAGGTTAATATGCGTTGTTATTAAACAAACTACTAGACTCTAAATTTTGAAACAAAAACATTTAATTAACAAAGAACTAAAGAATTTACAAAGGAGTCATATTTGGGATCGCTAAAACTCTAGCGCCTCCGTAGCGTACAAAAGTCAGTATCAATCCCCAAAACAAAACGCAGCTTCTTCAGCCTGCTCCTGTCACCAACCGTCTCACAACTCAGCCACACCTTCAAAGGCTCTGGAAATCGAAAGGGCTGAGAATGAGACATTACAGACTAAATTATTCCTTACCCGAAGTTTTTTTTTTTTTTTTTTTAAACGGGCAAATAAAAGAAAAAAACACACACACAAACAACAATGAGCAAAATTTAGTATTACAGATAGCCCTGATCAATCGGAATTGCTTTTACGTTTTTCAAATTCCCTTTCATGTGAATAAATAGATTTTTTATTCTCGACTCTTTTAGGAACATGAGATTTGTGATTCCGAACTACTTCATTGCTAAAGGAACGGTTTTCATTTTGTTGACGAAAACCAAAATTATTTCGTCGTAGTTTTGTAAAATCTTTCGTCCTAAAACTATCTCTTAAACTTTCATATTCATCTATTTTCTCTGCCAGATCATACGGTTAATTTATTTTACGCCATTCCGCCAAAAAATGTTCTTTAATTTCAATTGGCACACGACGTTTCAATCAATTGATCTGTTACCATTACTTCCTTAAGCTGTTCAAACGTCGTTATTTCTAATTCCGTAAGCCATTCCGTAAAATAACTATTCAATTCTTGTGCATAATTTCTCCATGATTTTTCTGACGTTTTCTGGTGTTTAAAAAATCAATTGTCTTAATTTTTCGCTATTTAACTTGAATCGTTTAAGAATAAGTTCCTTCACATAATCGTAATCATCAGCCCTTTCTGGAGGTTCTCTAGCTAACATGTTAGATATTTCTGAAGGTAAAGCACTTACAAGATAAACTACTCATTCGTTTTTTTTAATATGAGCCATTTCTGCTCTATGCTCAAAATTTATTAAGTATAAACTCATCTTTCTTTTCATCAAATTTTGGTGTTATTTGCATTAACTGAATTTTTTTAGCTTGTTCAAGCCTATTTGTAACTGATTCTCTGTTCGAAATTACAGCATTTGAAGAGATTTCCAGATTGTTTCATTTCTAAAATATGTTCTCTTTCTTTACGTCTAATTCTTTCCTCTTTTTCTAGATCTTCTCGCCTAATTCTTTCCTTTTTTTCTAGTTCTTCACGTCTAATTCTTTCCTCTTTTACTAATTCTTCTCTCCTAATTCTTTCCTCTTTTTCTAGTTCTTCTCACCTAATTCTTTCCTCTTTTTCTAGTTCTTCTCGCCTATTCTTTCCTCTTATTCTAGTTCTTCTCGCCTAATTCTTTCCTCTTTTTCTTTATGTTCCCTTTTAACTCTTTCCTCAAATACCCTATCTAATATGCATTTTACTTCTTTATCATTAAAGTTTTTACTAGCTAAAACAATTTTTTTTAATATCTGGGATTTTAAAAGAATCTGGAACAATTTCCATTAACTCTTCAGCTACTTCTACTAAATCTCCCTTTTTTCCCCGTGCTAAAAAAGCCATTTTTTTATTTACTAAACATTTTATCTCAGAAGAGATGCAATAATGAGAAAAAAAGAAACAGACTACACCCACCGATATGCAAAATTTTGTAAATAACTATTGAAATTAGTTAACCACACACTACTAATATATAAAACATATCAATAACATTTAAAAAAAAATTAAATGAAAACAAACTATATTGTAATACAACAAATAGTGTATAAATGGAAAATCAATTATTTTGAAGAGAAGAACAAGTTTAATACTAAATCTTCTACTCTTGATTTGAAGTTTTTATTACCAAGCTAATGTTTGATACTCAGATATATTGAATCATTAATAAAAAATGAAATTAAATGTATAAATTATATAAAATCATATTCTTATACAGATACTACTATATTAAATCAAAAAGTGAAATTATACGTAGTTTTTTAATTCAAAATACAGAACACTACAATATTTTTATACGCAATAGCAACAACACTAGTTAAAAGATTTAACTATCTAAACCAGAAATCAGTTTTCGATTTCAAATCAATAAACTTAGTTAATAATACACGACATTAAATAATGATAATATAACGTAAGATATTTTAAACATTAAGAATATCTTTTCAAATCCTAAACAATGAAAAAAAAACATGCGATTTAAATATCAAATAAATCAATTAGATACATTAGAAACACAACAATCAAACACATCAATAAAAATCACACATTACTTTAAATTCAAACCTATTTGTAATACTTTCGTTTTCACATAAAGAAATCAAAACCTTTCTAAAGTGTATATTCCTTTCATAAAATCTACTTTATATATCAGTGAAACAGTAAAAAATATGTATATAAGCGTATTTTCGATTTTACAGATTAATCTATAACAACATAATTATTTTAACATATTCCTACGTGAAATGAAATACATCAACCACATAAAAATTACGAAATACACATTTAGAATACATACTTTTCTTATAAAAATTATTACACTGTAAATTCGAATACACGAAATACAGAAACTAGCTTTTGTAAGAAGAAATACACCATTTACAAACTTATAAACGAAATGAATTGATATAACATGAAAAACCACGTAAATAAGATTGGAACTAAATAGTCTATAAATTTATATAACATACCAAACTATTTATTTTCAATAATAGCCAGAGAAGGATTGAACAAAATGGCCTACCTGTATTCCAACATTTCAGCACGTAACCATTATAGGGCACATAATTAATTTCCACAGTGGATGCTAATGCAAAGCATTATAAAAACATCCAAAACCGCTGCCAAAAGAACATAAGTTTGTTATGAAACAAACCACTAGACTCCAAATTTTTAAACAAAAACATTTAATTAACAAAGAACTAAAGAATTTACAAAGGAGTCATATTTTGTTCGCTAAAACTCTAGCACCTCCGAGGAGTACAAAAGTCAGTATCAATCCCCAAAACAAAACGCAGCTTCTTCAGCCTGCTCCTTTCACCAACCGTCTCATTACTCACCCTCCCCTTCAAAGGCTCTGGAAATCGAAAGGGCTGAGTATGAGACATTACGGCGTTGTGTGGCTCATGTACAACCGCATAATTAATCAATTTTTCATTATAAAAACACTTACACCTGCTTTTTGCTTAAACATGCATATTAATAATATATGAGTATTAAATGCATATAATACATTTAATATTTTTACAACTCGAAGGCCTTTATATTCTTTTTCATACAAGATGGCGCACCATTTCATGAATGTACCATTATTCAAAATTTGAGCTCTAATTTCCCACTGACAAGGTAGTCTGACTACCCAGATTACATATAAAGCAATTGGACATTTTTGTTTGAAGATTCGTAATTAGCATCTTTTACAGGAAGAAAGCTCCGAATGGTGATGACTTAAAGAACAGGATTTCATCATCAATATGGTTTAATCTAAAGCTCAATTGTTTTAGTCAGAGTTAATGAAGGGTCTGAAAATTTAAAACAGATTGTTGCCATCGCTGTCACAACTAACCAGTAAGATATCACGTTAAATAAAGCTGACAAAATTCATAACGGCATGAGTTATACAATTGTCTGCAATACATTTCTGGGTTTATATGTACTGATCGAAATAGTAAAAACAACTAACTATTTATAAATATTGTGAACTTTGGTCCAACAGCAAACCGCATTGTTGTTTTGAACTACCACTAGGTGAAAAATGGTAGTCTCTTTTATCCTGTGGAACTTTTAACATGAATAAGCCCTCTCAGCAATAGTATCAAGCTCATTCATTTTCCGAACATATAAATGATGTTTTTCCTAACAGCCTACTATTATCTCAATGTTGACCGCTGCAGTGGTATTTATATAAAAATTTCCTTTAATTGAAACGAATGAGGTAATGTGAAGCCTTATTTATCGGAGCTAGTCCAAAGCCTCACTTTATTTTGAACTTAATATTTCTCTTTCATATAATTTTCAATTTTGGTTATCAGATCTGTTATGTAATTCTATTCTAACTTGGTTTTATATTTTTATGCTTACCAGCGTTGCTAAACTAAATGATTCATATCAATATCTATAAAATTATATATATGTTTCTTATCTAACTTTGAATTAGGTCATCGAAAATAAATAACTTATTTTAAAAAAATTATGTTTTCTTAATATCATCAAGATACAGAAATGAACCAATAACATTGATGATCCGAACGGAATCAAATTTACTTTTTTCGAAGATTATTATTTCTCATCTCCTTGAATAAAAGGTACGTGGTATTAATTTAAAATTTAGGTAAAATCCTAGTATACATAAAGCGTTTGGCTCGGTTCTCAAGAATGTCACCAACAGCGAAATTTGTGCGATTCGTAACCATCAGCATACGTGAGCGTTTCATAATTTAAACAATTGTGAATCTCAAAATGGCATTACATAAACATACAATCCGAATCTTAATGTCGCCAAATCCATCACGCTACGGATATCAGGAGTGAGCCAAAATTTTTTTGAGTAATTTTATTTTTCAATGTGAATGAAAATAATGCAAACGATATTCAATCTGAAAACAATCATACTGAGTTACATCGAATAGCAATCAAGCCTTCAGTGTTTTGGTGGCAAAAACCTAAGTTGTGGTTTTCCAGTTCAAAGCGCAATTCACAAACACAGTGATATAAACCAAGATTTAACTAAGTAAAATGCATTTTCTTAGGATTGGATGAGAATATTTTGGAATTTGCTATCAATATTCTTTTACCAATATCAAATCGATATTATTGATATTCAAGATGGAAAATCACATGATTTAAAAATTTATTACTCATTATAGATAAACAGATACTGAGGAATCACACCTAAAAAGTTACAAACTGATCTTGATTTTGGTGATAAACACCCATCTTATATGTTGCGGTAAACGAAAACTTTTACCTGTAATTCTATTTCTGAAGGTGTAATTAAATCGCTATTGATCCAAGGACTACCTCTTTAAACTATGTGGCCAATGGTGGCTTGGTTGGTTTTGGTGTGGTTCTCATAATTAGAAAGTATTGAGCTCGAATTCTGGCTTAACCAATGATCCATCAAGTTTATTAAAGGCGGCTGGGGCACGTAAAATAGATCGTGTTCGCAATGCCCTTCAAGTGTAATGATACCTATGGATATGGCAGGACAAGTATAGGAATCTTCTATTGTTCCCTGCTTCAAAATCACGAAGACTCCACCCTCTGCATCCATATAACTGGTAGATCTAATTCAACAACAAGGAAGCATGCTGGTGCAACGATAACAACCTCCTCAATATCAAGCGATTTTGTTAATTAGTAAGGGTCCACTGGAACATTGCCGAAACGGCGGATAAAATTCTTTCAATCTATAATGCAACAAAATTATGATCTATTAACAAAACAATACTTTGTACCTATATATTAGTTTATGAAAACAAATGATGTTTTTTGGGAGCAATTATAGCTTCATTAACTAAGAAAGTTTTTCATTTCGTAGTAGATCACGAAATGTACCAAAATATTTCTAAAATCAAAGATATAAATAAAGACGTCACAAACTTTTTTGCTATCACTTTAAAGTTAAAAACGTTGCAAATAATTGTGTCAAGTCGCGTTAATTTAACAACTTTGCCATTTCTTTGTGAAACTAACAGGCCAATGAATTGAGGCCCCAACGACAATGGTAAATTGAATTGTCGCCTTTTCCTCGTTGATAAAACAAGCCATCGCCATTAAATGATTGATATGTCATGTTATGTTAATGTTGAGTTAATAATGGCACTCACTGTATAATTAGCAGGCATTTCTGTCATTACTCCTTCGAAACCAAATAAACTTTTATCAATAGAATTTAAACTTTATGCTGCAAATTCAACCCCGATGAAATCTTTTGAAACTTTACTTCTTAAACTGGATCCTTGGGTTGAGAAGAAAATTCGAACAGAAATTTAATTCACAGATGTTTCGAAGTCAATAATTGAAGCGTACATTTTTTTAAAAGTTTTGATTACTTGTTGACAATAAACGTAAGCCTTTGTATCAACGTCACTGGCAATCCCAACTCAAGTGATAAAATATCCTTCATCGTTTTTAACATTTTTGGGCTATAGTTGTTGTTGCGCCAGCATACCTCCCTATATATAGCCCTGAGCTTGGCTCTACCAGTTAGACCATAGATTCTCAAACTTTTTTTTTCTCGTGGACCACTTTCACAGTTTTACTATTTTCGGTAGACCCCCTGTTGCTACATTTCTACTGTATTCCCAAAACTCTTAAAAAATATCATCGTAAATTGGGGGATGTTAAGATTAAAAAAAAAGTAGCCCATTTTCTTTTGTAAACTATTTACTAAAATAATACTTGTACTATTATATATTGTTTTATTCAATTCTGTGTTTGAACTGAGTTTCGAATATTTTTGAGTACCTACCTAGTGTATGATCCTACCTGTCTACCCTGATAGGTAAATGTAAGCCAAAATTTTTGTTCTTTATTATGAAAATCAGAAAATATTTCGTGGACCCCCACTTACAACTTGTGAAATCCTGTTTTCTTTTCACATCTGCGTAGACCCCCGTGTGATCTCCTATGGACTCCTGTGGGTCCCCCTGGACCACTTTGGGAACCTATGAGTTAGACATAAGCAGCCGGGTGGAGTCTTCGTAATTCTGAAGCAGGGACCAAGCAGAAGACCACAATACTTGATCTGCAACCCCAAAGATATCATTTCATCTGGAGGACATTGCGACCACACTCTGTTTTATCATGCCCCAGCCGTCATTAACGAACATAACGGATCTTCGGTTAAGCCGGATTCGAATTCACTTACCTTTCGATAAGGTGAACGACGCCCTAACAAACCAGGCTGCCGCGGCCTCGAATTTGGCCTGCAGTCAACTTAAGTATCCAATCCTTGCTTGGGAATCTAAATATTTTCCATTAAGGAAGGTAAGAAGTGAAACAGAACAAGCCAAGAATGATGCCATTCACTATATAACTACAAAAAACCTTCCAATCGCTTCAAAATTATGCAGGTTGGCATCGGAAGAATTTAATTTAGAAAGACCAAATTTGAACACTTTCTCCAACTAGGCATTTGCTGACCTTAGAGTAGCAGTTGATCCTAGCATTGTAAAGAACGGAATAAAAAACCGGGCTTATTTCCGGAAATAAACTCGGTTTATTCTCTTGGAAATTTAAAAAATTTCCTGTGATTATGAAAGACCTCGAGAGTTTAGAAATTTTTTATAAGATATAGAAATTTTTGAAGTTTTTTTTTATCTGATATCTCTTAAAATAAATAAAATTTCACTTATTTTATGATTTCTAGTACTAATTACGATAGTAGAAAGTTTAGCAGGAAAGGAAATTATTGCTGCGTTAATGACAAGAGCTTAGAATAATTTCAATAATTAATGCTCAGAAAAAATATTTCTTCTTTCTTTTCTGTGTATTAATTGAGGAGTTTAAAACGACAGAAATATGGAAATGTCAATATTTATTCTGATTAACTGAACTAAGCCTGTGGCACGACAGCCCATATGGGCCAAGGCCTGTAGTGCCCACAACTGTTTTCATGACCGGGGGCCCTAAAGTGCGAAGCATATGTCCCAGTAAGGTAATCAGCCTAACGTGAGACCTACAGTATTTAGTACCCGAGCATGCTTGGTACTCAATTTATCACTGAAGAGATAAAAGGCCAAGTCGACCTTGCCCAGCACGAGGATCGAACCTCTGACCTGTGCAAGCTACCACTAAGCGACCGGGCTTCATTCATTCTGACAGTTCTGATAAAATACATCTTGATACTTTATATTAAATATTAATTCATTATTTTTTATTTTAATAAATATTTTTGTTTTTCTCAGTATGAAACTAATTAACTTGTTTACTAGAAAGCAAACGGACAGTTTTATTTTTTTCGTATTTTTGTAGTTAATTTTATTTATTTTCATTTATATAAGACAAAACAATTAATATTTTACTAAACAAAAGATGATTGATTGAGTTTATTCCCTCAAAATTCCCAATATTTCCAAAGATTCCGGGTTTACTCCCAAAATTCCAGAATATAAATTCCGCAGTTCAAAATTCCCGGGAATTTTACCTCTCTAGTTATTCCAATCCTTTACATCTTGTGAAGAATAAGAATGGAAACCGGAGACCATGTCCGTGATAATTGTAGACTCAATGCATTGCATAGGCAGATCGTAACCCAATAACTCATATCCATGATTTCAGCCAACAATTACAAGGTTGCAACATATATTCAACATCAGTTTTTAAACATGCATGTCATCCAATACCTTTGGAACCATCAGATATTGAGAAAACTACTGTTGGCACCCCTTTTGGGCTGTTCGAATCTCCAGGCAGACTTTTGGTCTCAGAAATGCTACACAAACTTTCCAAAGATTTATGCATTCAGTTTTACATGAATTGAGCTTTTATTTCTTGCATATTGATGAAATCTTGGTGGCATGACAGACAAGAGCATTTACGACATCTGAGAGAGATTTCCAATAGACTTCTCAAATATGGTCTTACACTCAAAATCAGCAAATGTGATTTTGAAGTTCACTTTTAGAACACAGTCTCAATTGAAGGAATCAAGCCTACTGAAGACCGTCTGAAGGTTATTTCAAAACCTAGAAAACCTGCAACTGTGAAACAACTTTAAAGATTTTTTTAGGGATGTGATTAATTTCTATTGAAAATTTATTCCTAATGCAGTTGTGTGTGAAAATCAAGCCGTTTTAAGTGATTATTTGATTGACAGTAAGAATGATAGTAGAATTATTCCATGATCACAAGAAACAGTGAAAGTTCTCAATTTTTGCGAAGATCAGTTGCGCGCTGCAGCCCTCATCATCTGCAAAACTCACACTTATGGTGGATGCTTCGATAGTGCATTAAAATTTACATTGCAACACTATGTCAACGGGGGCCGTGGAGCCCTGATTCGTTAGGGCGTCGTCCTCATTATCGAAAGTTAGTTAACTCAAATCCAGGCTTAACTACAGATCCGTCTTGTTCGCTGAAAACAACTGGGGCACGTTAAAGGGTAATCATTGGTAATCATTTGATTTCTTGCTGTTGTTGTTGTTTTCATGTGCCACACACAACTATGCTGGCAAATTGGGGTGCGCTGCTCCACTTTTCCAACTGAACCTTATTTGGTATGGAGTCCGACTTCTTCAGTACACATACATGCCATAGGGACCCGTTTATAGGGTAGGCAACCATTCACACACAAGGAAAGGACAAAGAAAGGATAGAACGAGAGAAAGTACATTCATTCCTGAACCGGGATTCGAACCCAGGACCTCCCTATCCGTAGCCAGGCACGCTGACCACTAAACAAGTTGACTGGCATTTGATTTCTTTTCCGTTGGACAACAACGTAAAAGAGCTACAGCACATGACAGAGAACTCTTGGCAGCATATTCCTGAATTAAGTATTTCTATATATGCTAGAGCATGGGTTCCCAAACTATTTTTTCTCGTGGACCACTTTCAAAGTTTTACTATTTTTGGTAGACCCCTGCTGCTGCATTTCTACTGTATTCTCGGAGCTCCTAAAAACTATCACCCTAAATTAGGGGTGTTAAGAAAAGAAAAGCACATTTTCTTTTGTGTTCTATTTATTAAAATTATATTTGTATTATACAAAATTGTAAATATTTATTATAATATACAATCAACAATTGACAAAAAATCAACAAAGAACTCTGAAATGTAAATCAGCAATAAAAGATAGTCATACTTTTAATGAGCCGTCGCATGGGCGCACTTGGCCACATTGAGAATCTATGTGATAGACTGTCATGAATTTATCTTCTTTACAAATTATAGATGAAGCAATACCAGAATCCTTCTGACGATGGTAAAACACCAACGGAATCAAAGTGTTTTATTGATACCATTATTGATTGTTATTCACGATGGCCAGAATCGATTCCAATTTGCAATTTCCTTTCGGAACTCCGGAACTAATCAATACAAATCAAGCATGTGCGAGAATGTGCAGCAGATAGTAAAGTTTGAATCGCAGCTTTTGTAAGAATTGTCTAAATTGATACTACCCAGAAGAAACAGGATGACGGGACACTATCCCCAGTCAGTTCAATTTATGTATAGAACGTAAACATATTACAGTTAGATTACTAGTTCCTTTCTTGTAGTATTTTGGTGGAATAGTATATATAACAAATATCACTTGAAAATTTCTTTGTAAGGGGACTAGTGTAATGGAATTTATATCAAGATACAACCAATTGAATTAATTGAGGTAGTAAAAAGCTTTACTCATCTGAGTTAGTGTAAAGCCTCACTTTAATTTGATTTTGATGTTTCTTTCATAAAAACTACAATTTGGTTATTAAAGTTTTTAATCTAATTCCATTCTCACTTGATTTTAGATTTTTATGCTTACCAGCGTCACTGAACTAAAGCACTTATATCAATATCCAGCGGTCGGCAAAATTTTTGACTTCACGGACCAGTTAATTCTTAATTTAAATCCAACAGAGCACTAATAGAATTTTTAAGTGTTAATTATAAAAAATTTGTGGTCTAAGAACACATAAAATTTTCCAAATTAAAATATTTAAATATTGTGATGATATTTATAATATGATAATATTGTTGTGATAATATTTATAATTAAAATTATAAATATTGTGATAATATTTATAATTAAAATTATAAATATTATCACAATAAATAGTATATAAAGTAAAATATACACATACTTAAGATTTAAGATCATACCTGTCTTTAAAAAACACCAATTTACCTCCCCCCCCCCAAAAAAAAAGTTTTAATATCCCAAGTAATATATTGAATATACGAGGGTTACTCTGAAATTTTTGAGATAAAACCAAGTTTTTAAAGTTATACTTAACAAAATTTTAGGTGTGTTCAAAGTAGTCTCTTCCAGCATCAATGCACTTTTGTAGACGAATTTTCCACAGATTAAATGCCTCAAGCCATTCATTTCTTGGAATAGATGAAAAAAGTGCATTTATAGCCACATCAATCTCTTCTTCTGAATGAAAACAACCTCCACGTAAGTTCTTTTTTAGATTAAAGAAAAACTAAAAGTCTCACATATCTAGATCAGATGAATATGGCGGATATTTCATCACATTAATTTGTTTTTGTTTAAGAAACTCAACTGTTAATCCGGCTGTATGTGAAGATGCATTGTCATTGTGAAGCATTAGTTCCCTAACATTCAGTTCTTGTAGAATTTCTGGAAGACATTTAGTGGTATACCAGTTTGCTGTTACAGTCTTCTGTCCTTCCAACTTGATGGCTTTGACCAATCCCGTACTTCTGAAGAAAATGGCATACATCACTTTTTTCAGTGCGCGTTGTTATTTCACCATTGTCGGCGAGAGATCATCTTCAAAGACCCATACTTTGCTTTCTTGACGTATTGGAACGTCAAAAAACGGTATGTACGTTTCTTCACCTGTTACAATTTTAGAAGTGATGCGGTGGCCACCATCACTTAGCAATTTAAGAGTTTCTTTATTGATTCTGGCACACTCCTCTTTTTGGTGCTCAGTGAGATTATGGGGAATCCAACTGCAAACTAATTTTTCATATGTTATTCTTCATGAATGATTTTGTGTATGGCTGCGGATCCAATGTTAAGTTCCTTCTGTATCATTTGATAGGTACAGCGATTATCATCCATTAACATTTTTCGTATGGCAAACACATTATATGGGATTACTGCCGATGGCGGCTTTCCTGTGTGTTCTTCATCTTGAAGAAAATTGCGACCTCTTCTAAATTCTCTAAGCCATCTGAATACAGTAGCACAAGCTGGAGATTTATCACCAAATGCAAATAGCAACCGTTGAACGCATTCTTCTTGATTTAATCCTGCTTTAAAATCGTAGAAAATCATAGCGCGAAAATGTTCTCGTGTCAACTCCATTTTCTCTTCTGTTTAAAATTTATTCTACGCTAAACAAGTTGAAGTTAGTCAGTAAAAAATCGTTTTCTGTGTTAAAATACTTTGTATTTTAAAATTAAACCGTTATTTTTATTTTGTAAATTCTCGTCTGCGCGTATCTCAAAAATTTCAGAGTAACCCTGGTATATATACAGTGTATCACAAAAATGATGGGACACTTGTGCTTTACAAAAAGAAACTGTATTAAAATAAATTAAAAATACTTGGACAAGTGTTTTGTGGGTGTGTTTCATATTTAAAGTTAGTAATAATTATTACATAACATACATTTTGTTAAAATATTAATTAAATAAAAATACAATTGCTTAGGATGGAGCAAAAAAAAAAATCTCACATAAATGATGGAACACTTAATTTTCTCTCAAATATTTACACAAAAATTTTATTATTTAGAAGGTTTTAATATTTTGTTGGTTTTTCTTTCACTTTTAAAACATGAATTAATCTTCTTGGGATGGATTTGACTAATTATTTTGTGATTTTTGGAGTAATTTTACCCCATTCTTCTGCACTGATTTAAACTGTTGTTTTGAAAAAATGGTGTATTTGAGAAATTCTTGATTCCAATTCTTGCCAAATATTCTCCATGGGATTTAAGTCTGGAGATTATGGAGGTTTTTTTTTATTATTTCAGGACAGTTATACAGTAGCCAGAGTCTAACATTCAAAGCAGTGTGCTGCGAGTCATTGTCCTAGAAAATTTTAAAATTGTTATGAAGATTAAATTTTTGTGCTGAAGATTTCAAATTTTGCGTTACATTGTCAATATACTTGTACTGATCTATTTTACTATCAATAAAAACAAGATAAACACCTCCAGCGGACGACATACCATAACTCCTCCAGCATGATTTATTGTTGGCACCAATTTCTTTTTACGAAATTCTTTCCTCGGTTTTCTCCACACTAAGATTCTACCGTCGGAACCAAATATATTAAATTTACTCTCATCAGCAAATATAACTCCATTCCAGTAATCAGAATTTTTATTTATGTTGGATTTTGCGAAAGTCAGTCTGAGTTTTCTATTTTCTCTTACGAAGAATTTTTCTGATATCTAGCAGATTCAACCGTGATATCCAGCACAGATCGAATTACTCTGCTAATAGTCTCTGGATTAACAATTACTCCATATAATGCTTGTAAATCAGCAGCAACTTTAGGGGCACTTATTCATGGATTTTTTTTTAATAATCGTCAAATCGCTTTATTCCATTGGATAGCTTTGATTGTCGGCTAGGTCTTCTTTTATTCTGAATCATATGATTCTTTTTATGTCGTTCAATGATATCGAAAATTGTTGAATGACTCAAGTTAGCTGTTTCAGCAGTTTCTCTAATAGATTTTCCACTTTCAATATGCAAATGAATAGCTAATTTTTGAATTTCAGACGAAGTTTCTTTTTATTTAGATTTATAGCTGCGCACAGCTAAAAAACACAAAAATTTCCAAAACAATTTGAAGAGAAATAGTGTAGTCGATTTTATAAATTACTCCCAATTACTTTTGAATAAAAATAAAACACCCAAAAAATACTTTTATTGCTTATTTCAGACTATTTTTGTTGCATATCTAATGGTGTCCCATTACTTATGTGAGCTATTTTTTTTTTTTCTGTTCTAAGCAATTATATATTTTTTTTAAATTAATATTTTAATATTTTGACAAAATGGATGTTATGTAATAATGGTTACTAAATTTAAGTGTGAAACCACCCACAAAAATTTTGTACATGTATTTTTAATTAATTTTATTACAATTTCCTCTTGTAAAGCACAAGTTTCCCATCACTTTTGTGAGACACTGTATTTCTGAAATCGCAGTTCTGGGCTTTAATGTTGTGATTAATTTTTGTACTCGGAAAAGCACAGCTAA
Source organism: Latrodectus elegans (assembly GCA_030067965.1). Lineage (NCBI taxonomy): Eukaryota > Metazoa > Arthropoda > Arachnida > Araneae > Theridiidae > Latrodectus > Latrodectus elegans. The sequence continues at coordinate 78,028,761 of CM057821.1, read as the reverse complement.
TGTATAAGCTACACAAATGTGAAAGCTTGGAAGACTTAGAGAAATTTGACTCATTTTCTTTTAAACTTTATAAAAAATAAATAGAGTAAAAAATTTAATTTAAAGGGAAATTGGATAAATGTGTATACACATATATAGGCTATTTTATCGCCATAACTTATTTATTCAAAGAAAAATACATTCAGGGTGCTTTTTACTTTTATTTTATTTTTTTTTTACATTAAGACGATAAATCAAAATTCAGCATTAATTTTTTCCGTTCATTGAATAATAAATTAATTTCGTGAAACAAAACATTTTTTCCATATTGATTTTATTATTGGAAACGGTACACCAAAACTACATATACTTTCACTTTAGAAATGTTGAAATGATAAAATTGAAAACTAAAATTCTATTCTCTTGAAAAACTTTTTTTTTTCAAGAAAAGAAACCTTTGAAACCACTGAAAGCTGTATTTAACAGTCCTTAATAAACGTCACAATTTGAAACCAATGGAATTAAACCTTCCGTGACGTAATTTATCCCCGTAATCAGTGTCGAAAATATAACCTCTGCATTGATTCATTCATGCTCAGTTATTGGCGTGAGACTGACTCGTTTGTGTTTGTGAAGTATATTTCTCACTGTCAAACGGATAACATTCGCGTGTGTTAATTTAATAAGTGTTTTTTAATTTTTAAAAAACAATAATAAAAGTCTCTGAATTTTACGGACTTTTTTATTCATATTTTTTAAAGCAAAGTTGTCTGCTTCCGAAATCGAAACTGAACAGATTTCGCTGTTATTAACCCAGTTCTAAAATTTCCTGACTGATTATTGGTATTTATATAAATTTTTCTTAGTTTTATTGCACGCTTTTGGAAAAAAATAAGGAAATTTTTTCTGATGAATAATTTCCCTACGTATGTGCGCGCATTATCTTGATTATCCTTTGTTTCAATTGAATTATTCAAGACTAACCTACACAAAAGAAACCGGCTTTTTCTCTTCCCATTGTTTTGTTATATTCCATGGATTAAATCTTGAGAAAATTTTAGAGTTTCATTTCTTCAGTTGTATGCTAAAGCATTTGGACATGCATTACGTTTTGTGCCGTTGAATTTTATTATTTTGAACAGTAAAACTATGTATAAAAATTGGGTAAATTAAAAAAGACAAATATAATATCCTGTTGCATTTATTTAAGCGTACTCGTTTTATGTTATTAAAAAAAAATACTTCGCAAAAATTAATATACTATCTGCTTGTTACCGTTTCATTGAAATAGAAATAAAAGTATTGATTAACTAGATGAGTGAAAAAAATATTGTTTTGGTATTTATTTTTAGAAATATTTTATATAAATTTATTTATTGTGTTTGTGTAATGTATATAACAATATACGTATTTTTTATTTCAATATAATTGAATATAACTTGATTATATTTATTCATTATGTTTGTATAAATCAAATCATTTATCATGTATGTTTAAATAAAACAATTTGAAATTTTTTATTAGCTCCTCTTTAACACTGTTATATTTACTTTCGAAAAAATAATTGTTATTAATCCATTATTGTTGAATATTTCTCAAAGTTCAGTTTAATAGTTTTCATTTATTTGACTGTTTTATTATTTTAAATAATGAAAGGATGTTTTCAAAATGTAATATATGATATAAAAGCTTTTTATTACTTTCATTAAATGATAACCTTCTGCACTGATTTTTATGTAATAACAATTAAAGATGTCTTATTTTCAAAATTATATTTTATTAATTTTACCGTAAGCTTAACAAATGTTTAAAAAGAGACCTAAAAATATTTGATATATATATATATGTATATACAGTGAGATTCTACGGAAAAAAAATTAATGGTAATTATAATGTAATACAAAAAATTTTTTTATTTAAGATCATAATTAAATACAATAGAAGACGAAATAAAATATCATTATTTAAAAAAATTAAAGCCATTTTAATTAAATTTAATTAAAAGCCAGTCATTGCAACTGTGACATTTTAAGAAATTATAAAAATATTGCTCAGAAAATTACTAAATAGATGACTTTTCAGGGAAGACTGCAAAGTCATCTATTTAGTAATTTTCTGAGAAATTTTTTTACAATTTTTTAAAATGTCATAGTTTTATGAAAAATTATTTATGATTTAATATTTTGTCTTAAAAGAGATAATTCTTATCATTTTACAAGGGAAAAGAAATATTTGTTTTTGTAGTTTATAAAAATATAAAAGTTTTTTTCTCTATTCTTTAATTCTTAAAATCGAATTTAGAAATGCACACATTACTAATTTGTTACATTAATGTTTTATATAAAATAAATTAATTTTTCTTTTGTTAAATGGAATGTCAGATATAAAATTAAATTTTCTTCTTTATGTGTAATAAATGTTATAATTTTTTTATTTTGAAAATTATTTCCCTTATAACTAAATGGAATTTTATTAGTTTTAATGATTAATATCAAAAGCACTATTTTGACTTGAAAAGCTCAATTTCTTTCATATCTCTTTTAAATTATATATCCTCTTAGAATTTTATATAAATTATTAATTTTATCAATAAAGATTTTTATCTTGCAGATGTAGGAAATAAATGCATCAAATACTTGAAATTTTTTAACTTTGTCAAAACTTTTTCTTAACGATTTCAATATTTTATTATATATTTTTACATGAACATTGCTACTTTTCTTTTATCCTTATTAATCAAATAAAACAGCATATTCAACCAAGTGAAATTTCTAAATTATATTTGCTATGTATTTGTTCATAATTAGCTATTTATTTAATATGAATTTTAGACTAATCATGATTAACCATTTATAAATTCATAATTAACCAAATATCATTCCTCGCTAAACTATTCTACAATTAACTCATTAAATAAAGTTAACTTGTTAAATAAATTTCTGATACAAGTATACATTATTTTGAGATTTTTTTTTCCAGTAATATATTTCCATTCTTTTAGACTGGTGTTGTTCTTGAACTTAAAAGTGCAGTTTTTAGAAGATGATCATTGATAGGTTACAGTTTTTTCTTCACAGTAAAGGATTTATCTCCGAGAGACAAGCTGGGTTCAGAAAGGACTTTAATACTACGGAATAAATTGTCAGACTCAGTCAACAAATCAAAGATGGTTTTCATAGAAAAGAAAGTATTCTTTCAGTCTTTATTGACTTTAATTCAGTGTTTGACCGTGTTTGGCGAAAACTGTTACTAAAGAAGCTTTGTCAGATGAGCATCTCTGGTCACCTCTTTAAATGGATCTTTGATTTCCTTTCACAATGTTTTATTAACGTAAATTATGGAAATGCTAGATCAGGTTTCGGGCAAACTGCTCAGGGTCTTCCTCAGGGTTCTGTTTTAAGCCCTGTTTTGTTCAACTTGATGATTAATGATCTCATATGCAACATCTGGAAGACCTGTCCTGATGTTCAGGTTTTGTTATATGCAGATGATCTGGTCCTTTGGACAACTGGCAACAACTTTCAAACACTAGAGAGGGTTATGAATTCTGCCCTGGACTTTTTATTGGAATGGACTAATGACAATGAGTTCCCTGTCAACAGTGACCAGACCAATTTTGAGCTTTTTACTTTGAGTACTAAACAGCATCAGATTATTTTAAACTTTGATGACAAACCACTTTAGAGAACTGATTGTTCTAAATATCTTTGTATTCTTTTAGACCCAAGACTCACCTGGAATAAACAGGCCTCAAAAACCACTGAAAATGTCTCCTGTCGACTTAATTTATTAAAAAGACTAGCTGGTGTTAAGTGGTGTGCTACTCAAAGGTGTTTTGGTTATGACTTTTAACTCTTTCATCCGATCAGTCTTCAATTATGGAACCGAAATTTTAATCACTGCCTCAGATACTGTTTTATCGAAACTCAGTGTGTTGCTCAAAACAGTGCTCTTTGGCTTATCACTGGGGGAGCCTTCTCAACTCCAATACCAGCTTTGGAACTTAAGACTGGCCTTTACTGTTTGCACAATAGGAGGGTTTTTGCTACTTTTGTTCTTGGTGAAAGGTTATTATGTAGAGAGGGTTTTCAGACTAACTATTGACTAAGCACTCTGAGACTAAAAACACTACAAACATTTTTATCAGAATTCAAGAGAATTTCCAGCTCACTTGGCACTCCAAGTAATAGAGCCCTTATAGCCAGACCCCCTGTCTTCCCAGATATGCTGAAATATGCCACCCCTGTCTTTGACCTTGTCCTTCCTGTCCAGAAGGGAGTCTCCCTTCAAGCAGAACTCAGGGCTGATGCTCTTGCTACTATTAATGAGAGATACCCACTCGACAATTGGATGCACATTAATACTGATGGATCAGCTAAGAGATGTACTGGGAGAGCGGGAGCTGGTGTCTTCTCCAAATTTTTCCAACTCAAAAAACCTGTGGGGAAAAACTCAAACAATTTTGATGGAGAAATGTATATAATTTACATGGCTCTCCAAAAAATTTTAGATTTTTCTGAAATGAAATTTGTCCTTTTTGTTGACTGTCAGGCTGCCATTCATACAGTGGCAAATTATACTCTCCTAGCTACATCTATAGAATATAACTGTAAGACCAGCATGAACACTTTACTATCTGCTGGAAAGGAAATTACTTTACAATGGATCCCTAGCCATTGCGGCTAGCCTGGTAATGAAAAAACAGACAATCTCCCGAAAGAGACTTCTTTTTTAAACCCTCCAGATACTCCTACTAACTTGAGAAATATCTAACTCCTAAAACGGGTTATGCATCACCAGTGAAAAATTTATTACAAAGAGAATGCAGTTGATGCCTCTTGGAGGACCCTGCTGAGCTCATGTATTCCCAGAGATCTAGCTAGATCTATAGGGGTCTCCTGCTTCAGGTTACTTACTGGGCATGATTTTCTACAGAAACATTTATATCACATGGGTCTTGTGGATTCACCCGACTGCATTTTATGTAGGGAACATGTTGACATGGATGGCGAGTATCTTTGGAACTGTTCTGCCCTCCAGGAAGCCCGCACTTCTTCACATTTCAAGACTGTCTCCACTCCTGGAGATACTTCATTTCTTTATTGGACTGCAAGAGTTATTATGCTCAAAAAAAAAAAAAAAAACCAACGTAAAAAAAAATAATTCTATGTATGTTGATTATTGACTTTGACAAGTGATATTTTTCAGAGATTAATGTTACTGATTTGGATTATTGGCTCTTGTAATATCAGCATACTGTATTTCATAGTGACATGCTTTCTTATCTCGATGACCAAACTAGTAGTTAAATTGCTGTCTTTAACTTTTTTAATTTAAGAGTTTGGCAATGTGTCTGCTTGTGAATCTTCTCTCTTAGGGCAGATCTGCTAAATGGTAATGGCCAACTTGGGGCAATGTATAGAAAAGTATGATGGTATACACACTTTGGGTATTCTGTTCCCCCTCTGGGCATGTTATAGTATTTGGAAAATTCTTTTTAAAACTGTAAAGCTGCTTTAAATTAACTTTAATGAGTGTAAAAGTGACTAGAGTGACTACTAAACCAAAGTAATCTGCACCTGACACATTGATATTGTTATTGATTCGTATTTATTGGTAGATTTTGTATTTAAAAGATCTCCACTTAAAATTCTCAAGTGTTGATAATTTAAAAGTAGTTTGTCTTTGTTGAACATCCACAAAAATATTTTTGTTGAACATCCATGAGAGGGTTTTTCATTGATTAATAAAATTTGCAAAAATAGAGTCCCAGGAAACTTTCAAGTATGTGCTTCTGTATGTCAAATTGAGTACTGAAGGTTTACACTTTGTTATTCACTTGAATAGTTTTTGGATTTATCTCGCACATGACTTTAGTAATTTGGAATTCATTTTTTAAATTATAAATACTTGTTGAATTAGACCTTGTGTGCAAAACTAGGGTTCAAGAAGTAATGTGAAAGAATCACCTCATGATGGTCAAATCAAGCCAACAAGGTCTCTGAAATAAAAATAAAAAGTCCTGCATTATATGCAATTGCTGCTAGGAGTGAACCTAGAGCTTCTATCTCTAAAGAGTTATTCATCAATCTAGCAAATTTATTTGAAAAAAAAATATTTTTAGAAAACATAAATAAGTGCATTCTTTGTGATTGATGATTTATTGTTAACATATTTTAGTATTTTCACTGTAAATCACCCTTTTTCTTATTTAAAGGTAAATGACTTCTTTGTTAACATTTCGCCTAGAAATCTTTCAAATATAAATAGTTAATAAATATATGAATTTAGCTTCAGACTTTATCTTTAAGAGTTAGGTCAGAAAAGATTAAAAATGAATATTTAGTCATGCTGATAAAATGTAAATTGGAATTTGTTTCTTACATAATTTATATTATACATTAATTTGATTGTTTTAATTGAATATATTTTTAACTTTCAGCTTCTTAACAAGAGATGTACTCTAAAAGTAAAAAAAGTGCAGAAAGTAAAGCTGGATGGATTTTACTGCCAGAACAAATGGAAGCTTTAATGAAAAAGCCATATGTTTATAATGCATCAGCAGGTTCATTTTTAGAGCTGCTTTTCCTACAGAAGTATGTCTGTTGTAATTTTCTTTATTTTGAGAAATTAATTAGTTGCTAGCTTAGTTAACTAAGTACTTTTCTCATTTTATAATATTCTCTATATGAATTCAGCAAAATATTTGTCAAAATATAACTTAACCTAATGACCATTTCTGTAATTTGCTATAAATTTCTACTTCAAGTTATTAAAATAAGGCTTATTGATAGGCATTCTTCAACTTCTTTTTAAATGCAAATAGTAAATGATGAAATTCTCTTTCCTTCTGTTATTTGTTTTAACTAAAATAAATCCTTATTTTTCCATGAGCAAGTTTTTGTAGTTTCATAAATGATAGTGCTAAGAATTTTCCATAGAAGTACTCATTTTAAATTTATTTAAAATAAATGGTTTTTGCATTAAACAATTAGGGTTCTTTAATCTTATTTAAGTTTTATTCCTTATTATTACATTTATAGGTTTTTAGTGTTGAAAGAAATTATATTTAATGTCGATGAACTATTTTCAGCTATCTGGAATAATAACATTTGTAGATTAGGAATTATGAATGAATCTATATTCCACTATTACTGTTAATATAATTCATGATGAAAATTAATTTACATTTAAAATGCAGAGGAAAATATTCTTTAAAATATTTATTCCAAAAAACAGAGTTATAAATGAATTATAATAATTTCGTTAAATTATAAGATTAAACTTAACTATATATTAAGTTTTAAATTATAATTAAGTTTTTCTTATTATAATTATTCTTATCAAATTATTACATATTTGATGGTGGAGCAAGAAACATTTTCAGTTTGTATTAAGCTTATATAATAAGAATAGCTCTTACCAGGTAGTCTGGTTAATAGCATTTGCTATGGTGACAAGATTTGCTCATTTCAGATTAAAGGTGTTAGTGTTTAATGATACTTTACCCTGTATAGGACAATTTTTTCTATTAATTTCACGTTAAAGTGTTTTTGGAATTGAGATTCAGTTATAAAAAGAAATTAATTTAGCTTATTACCTAATTTTTTTAAATAATTTTTTAATTCCATTTTTGCTGGATTTAATCTTTGTTTCCCATTGCTCACTGGGAGATGTATTAAGATAGAGTATCTCTTTGGTTTTAAATTTTTTATTTTGAATTATATTACATTTATAAAATATAATTTGCGAATACCTAACTCTACTAAACAAATTGTGAGTTGGATACAATTTGTATTCAAAAATTTAAGAATTTATTCTTTTTACTTTCCATGAAATTTTAAAAAACAAGGACAAACACATAGTGGGACATTGCAAGATGTATAAACGTATCTTGTTTTCTTCTCACATGCTTTTGTAGATCACAAATGGCTCTGTCTATATGTTTTTTGTAAAGTTAGCATATGATTACCAACTTTAGTCAATTTTACATCATCTGGAATAATTTTCTGGAATTATGTTCAGGAAACCTACAAGTTGTACTCTGTCTGTATTTATGACTTGAAAATCCAGAAATCTATTGTTGTGCTAGCTGAAATATCTTTCTTGTAGCCTTATAAAGGGTTAAAGTAGTAATAAGTTTTTCTTAAAGTATTCAACCAAAAAGCTGACGCTTCTCTTGTTCTTCTAACAAAAACAAAATTATATCTTATTTGTATAATAAACAATTGGCAGTTGTTTGACAAATTGGTAAAAGCTATTCTCATAGTAAGAAAAACCGTCTTTATTTTCAAAATTTGACTATTGTTAAAAAATATAAAGAATAATATCCTAATTTACAATTATTAGTGTACAAATATTAATATTTTTGATTATTTTATTTCATAATTTACTCAAAGTTGTTTTTTGTTCTTATTCCTTAATTATTTCATTTTAGAGTTTATAGACAAATTTGATAAACTTATCTGTGTTTGTATATTAAGATATAACCTAATTTTTGTTTTAGATTCTGGATATGGCTCTCTAAATTTGTTCCTATTCATGTGGCTCCCTGTGTCCTTACATGCATCGGCCTTGTTATTAATCTTGCTAGTTGTTTAACTCTTTTGTATTTCAGTCCTGATGCCAGAACAGAAGTAAGCTGAGCTGATTTTTTTAAAGAATTTGTAAAATGTTAATTTAAAAAGCAGACAAATGATAATTGCTTTAAATAGAGCAAGTACACCAATGTAGCTGGCATTGTAAACTAAAAAGCATTAATACTGTTTTTGCATAATAAGTATGAAATAAAATCTTTTCAACTTATTCAGAATTTTCTAACCAAATCCAAATTGCATTTTCAAAGTTTTGATTTTGTATAGTTTCATTTGTATCCCTTAATTGTTGTCATATATAGACAATACTATACATTTATGTGTGTGTTATGTGTGGGTGCGTGTGCGTACTTGTACCTAGTAAAATAATCAATGATAATGAATAAGAAAGTTAATAATGAATACTTGACCTCCTCTACATATTTACTTACTTTAATTTTAGTCCATTTCATTTGCTCTTTCAATTTTCTGCAGTGTTGAGTGAAAGTAATTTATTTATACTTTCTAATCTGATTTTTTATTTATGATTTTAAATATAATTATAAATGTGTATGTGCTTTAAAAAATTAAGCATTACATTTTTTTTAATTTGATCTGTTCTAAGTAAATTAACATAAATTGTAAATAAATTGATTTATCAGAAGTAAGCTGAACTGATTTTTTTTAAACAATTTGTAAAATGTTAATTTAAAAAGCAGACAAATGAAAATTGCTTTGAAAAAACAAGCACCAATGTATTATTACTTACATATACTATTTCCTACATAATAGGAAATTTTCATTATTTTTCCCAAATAATTAAGAAATTACTGCAAAAAGGGTTAGTTTTTGAATAAGCTAAATTTTATTTTATAAAATAACTTTAATATGGTTTCTTTTTTAAAATTACATTTAAGTTTGTAAACTATAAAACTTTTTAGTTATTTTTACTGAATAAATTCTGCAATAAATACTTACCCTTCAATAGTTTTTCAAAATTTTAAATTTATTATTATTTATTAATTAAGATTAATTTTTAAGCTGATATGAGATTCAGTATTTTACTTTCTTATTCAGTCACTCTAGATTCAAACCTTTGGAGAAAGGCTTGGATGTTGAATGGCATTAAAGCTCCATCTGGTGGTGTATAAAATAACATCTCTGTTTATATGTTTAGGATTTCCTCTTGTATCTTCACCAGTAGACCATTGTACAGGTTTAGTACAATATAAATATACAAAATATTTTTGTTGGCACTTATTGAATGTATGCGATGTTCTTATTACATTTGAATAAGATTATTTATTCACATGTCATAAAAGCATCATGTGTTACAACAAGAGCACATTCCAAACTAACAAGGTCATTGAATAAACTTTTTTTTATAAAGTTGTTAATTAAGAAATAAATCCATTTTAAAATTTTCTCTCGTTAAATTTTATGATGGCAAAAGATAAATATATAAAGTATGATGTGCTTATGATTCTTGCTTTTCATTAAATTGATGTATAAATGAGATCTGCTTGTAGTTTATTTTTTATAAAATGACTTTTTAAAGTCTTTACTATTGAAATAATAATTTAATTTTGATTAAAATTAATTGAATTCTTGAAAGATAATTGTGTAGATGTTGATTAAAATTCTCTATCCGATATTGTAGTTAATTTATTTTGTTTTTATGATAGTACATAGGAAATACAATTTTCTCTTATTTTTTAGAATTAGGATTGGTAGAGGAACAGTTTTAAATCTATGTATTTAGCGAATATAAAAATTTAACTTATTTTTCATTTTTATGGAAAATTTATATTTTTTAAAATTTTATTGAAAATATTACTGGTATTTAGCATAATTAAAGTAATGCAGTATTTATCAGAATAACACAAACAAGTCTAGTGTTTAAAAGAAATGAATTATATCCATGTAATGTGTCATCTCCTATTTGTATAGTTAAATTGGAAAATACTGAAATAATTTATTACTCTCCCCCCCCTAAAAATTTAGCTGTTTATTGTATAATAAATTTATTTAAACAAAATTTTTAGTACAATTTTATTTAAACAGTTAAAAATTCCAGAAAATTAAAAAATTTTAACTATTTAAATAATTTCTTTATTTTTAACTTTTTCTATAATAAAATTTTATTTTTATTATAAATTAATCATTATTACAAAATTTAGACAGTTTGCTCTGAATTGAACATATAATATTAGTTTAAAAAATGTCTTATTCACATTATTATAATTTTACATTTTATAAGTCTCAACTTCAGTGCTTTATTCCATAATTTCATAGAAAAATTCAATATCATTTTTCTTTCTCTCATTCCTTAACTCTACTCATATATATCTGTATTAGGTTTTTAAAAATTAATGCTTCATGTTTTAGTTATTTTGGAATGAGAATTTATTGTTATATGCTGTTCTTAATTTTTTTAAAAAAAAAAGATAATTAATTTGCTATGAAATTTTATAGGCACCATCCTGGGTCTATCTGCTTTGTGCAGTTGGAGTATTTCTGTATCAAACACTTGATGCTCTTGATGGGAAACAAGCAGCAAAAGTACAAGATTCTCCTATTGAAGAATTGTATGATCATGGATGTGATGCAATATCTACAGGTGATTTAAACATTCATTAATTTAAATTTTAAAAATTCAATTCAGTTGTGATGGATGACACACTTTTATCAGCTTGCGAAACCAGTTACCTCCATGTTTAAAATGAAAAATTCACAAGTATGAAGTTTGATTAAAAATTAATTATGTATATATAATTACATTAATTTGCAATTATATTTATAAATTTACTCATGCTTAGTGATAGGACTACATGCTTTGGAATGGGAAGGTCCTATCTTCAATTCCAACTGCTATTGAACGATAAAAGATAAATATTGCATTTCTGTTTTTCTATTTGCGCTTCCCTTATTGTAGATACTTATAGGTCTTCTAGGTTTCTTTATTTTGTATAAATGTGGTCCAAAGTCCTTTGTAAGAGCAGTTATTTTTAGTAAATGTTAAAAAAGCTTTATAATTACTTCTAGCAGCTTGGCTGTTCTTTAAATTTTGTTAGATATTTATAAAAGTTTTATATTTTTATTAACAGTAAATTATGGAATTTAAAGTTTATTCAAATAATTTTTGTGAGGTTTATGCTTAGTAAGATACTCATATTACAGTAGGTGCTCATTTTTATGTATCTGTAGAGACCAGTAAAATGGTTTGTAAAAAAGAAAGTTGCCAAAATAGAAAAATTGTATTATATATATATATATATATATATAGATTATTAAAAAAAATTTTTATGAACTACACATTTTCTTTATTAATAGGATACTATTAGAAAGAATTATTTAAATTGCACTATAAAAAGCACATGCAAAATAATATTTATGTTTTAAAAGAACTCTTTTATTTTATTGATTCTACTTCACACAATTTTTTAAAGCTCAAATCGTTTCTAGTTTTAAATTTTTGAAACTAACCGGCTGAAATTTTTACGTTCAGTTTTGTAGCAATAAAATTCGCCTTATTTAATATTGTCATCTACTTCCAGAATTTTCACTTCAATTGATGAAAAAAGTTCGTTTCTTCAACTGTGACAAATCCGCAACCAAATCACTGTCTTTCAACAAATGAAACTTTATAAATTGAGTTGTTCAAATGAAACAAAACAAACTACCCAACAAAAGAACAAACATTTATAAAGAGTTTTGTTTCCTCTTTCTAAGTTTTAAAATATGGGTAAAATTCCTTTCTGTGCCCTTATGTATGGAAACACAGGCATTGAATCTGGACAACAGTTCTCTCTCGCATCAAATGTTTTGATATCTATATATCCTCATATATTGTTCCTACCATCTCTGGAATGCTTGCATGTGACATTTTGTTGTTGAGGAATGATCAAGTTCTTAGGAGTTATATAACAAAGAAATCAAACAAAAAATTTAAAAAATAATAGATCTTAAAAAAAGATAAATAAAAAAAAAGAAAAAAAAAGGAAAACAATTTGTCTGAAACGTAAATTTGCAAAAAAGATATTTTTCAAAATTTAGTTCATTAATGGGATTAAAATTTGAAAATTATCATTGTATCTATGATATCCATGTCAAGACTAACCCTATGATTCTTAACCACTTGAGCACAGCACTTTTAAGAGCCATAAAATTTTATATAGATATATATATAGTGAAAATTATAATGTTTATTGCAATATGAGTAAATTAATAAATGTAGTTTTTGTATTAGATGTTATTTTATATTCAAATTTTTATCATAAACTATCTTACAGAGTATATTATTTGCAAGTAAAGGATCTTTAAACTTACTTTTCATTGTATGCCACCAAATTTTGAAATTATTAAAAATGTCCCCCCAAAAAAGTGAGAACCACTGGACTAGCCAACTAATTCATAAAAATGTAAGTACGCTTCAATGAGAGAACGAGAATCTTAAAAATAAGCATCTAATATATTTATCAAGCTGTATGTCAATATTATTTATTAACTGTCAAAGAAATTGTGTTATTTAAGTTATTATTTTTTTAATAAAATCTATTTGTATTTTTGAAGATAATTCTTCCTTGCAAAATATCGATTTAGAAATTATTGAAAAAGAATTAATGTTCTTTTTTACTATTTCTCAACCAAAATACATTGTTAACCTATTCCAGTTGAGACATTAAAGTGCACATTTTTCTATTTTGTAAATTATTTATTCAGGTAATTTTTTTCTTATTTGTAAAGCATTAAGTATTTTTTCAATAAACGCTAGAGATTATGCTTATGTTAACTGATATTTTTTCTATTTAGTATTTGTTCTCTTGACGACTGCAGCTGCTTGCCAATTTGGAAATACCCCTTTGCTTATGTTTATCTTTTTTACTGCATCAATGTTAGCATTTTATACTACACATTGGCAAGATCATGTAACACATCAAATGGTATTTGGAAAGTAAGGACGTTTTACATTTGCTGTTTAATTTACAGAAATAAGCTTGAATTGTTTAGAAAAATTAACAACAATAATTATTATTGTTACAACTTTTCTTTTTTAATTAGTAATCTTTTTCATAATCATTTTATTCATACTGCACATCTAAATACAAAAAATATGTAATATATTTTTATTAATTGTCATAAAATATTAATACATTTAGTTTTATAATTTTTTTCAGTACATTAGTAAGTATTTTTTCTGTATTTGTATGTAATAGTTATATTATGTAAGTTGTACTTGAGCATTTTATTTTTATGTATAAAAACACATTTTACACATATATGCTTGACAAATAATGAGCATTGCAAAATTTAGTGTTTAAAGTAAGATAAAGTTTTGATTCCAAAATATGTTAATAAATGCAAAATGAAGTATATAGTTCTCTAAACTGTAGTTCCCTATCCAATTAGTAATCAAATGCAAAAAATGACCATTGAATATAATTCAACCAACAAGTCAAACTATAAAATATTTATAAATTCTGCATCTATGTTAGCATTCTATTCATAAATTTTTTTCTTGCATAATCATTAATCTCAGTAGTATATACTGTGAGTATTTTAATGTAGAACATAATTATTGAGTATTATAAATGAAAATATTGATAGTAGAGTTTTTGGAATATATTAGTATATATTTATTTTCTCCACAATTTAAAATATTTATTGACCTTTTTAATATGCAGCTTATAACGGAATCATTAGCATCATGGCCTTCATATAAATAGTTCTTGGAATCAAGTCTCATCTTTGCTGTAAACGTGTGTAGTTGTTTAGAATCTACTTTAAGCTAAGCTAAACTGTGTTGACACTGTATAATTAACATGCTGTGGACTTTAATCAACACACAGTAGGTTCAATTCAGATTATGTTGCTGAATATTTGTTGTGATTCGGAATCCATTTAAAATTATAAAATCCCATTCAAATTAACCTTCATGTGCAAAATATGACTAAAGTGTAGAGCAACCAAAAAAAAAAAAAAAAAAAAAATCCATTTTAAAATTTTAAATTGTATGTGATGGAATTAGCCCTTGTCGAAAAGCAATTATTGATGAACAGAACTCTAGTTTTTAAAAATTAGTTTTTTTTTTCTTTCCTGATTACATTAACTAATATTTATAGTCAAGTTATTTAAAAAAAAGTTAATATTTTTAGATAAATTGTATGAGTCAATATATTATTCAAGTAATTTCAAATTTAACAAATGAGAATAAATACAAATATTTTATTTTACAATAAATTAATGTGCGTTATTTTTTTACAGTAAATGTAATAAAATAATATTTAGTTTAAGTTATTCTTAATTTCTGTGTAACATTTTATTTTTCCTTAGGATTGATGTTTCTGAAGCTCAATTTTTTGTTGTGTTCATACATATATTAACAGCAAGTTATGGAACTCAAATATGGAAAACTGAGGTATTAATTTATTGGGATTCTTTTCTTATTGGCTCTAATGTGTTTTATTGTTTTTGTAAGATATAAATGCATATCTTCATATTATTTCTGACTTCATTTTTCAGATTTTTAACATAGAATTAAGAATGTTTGTTGGTTCTATGATTATATTGACTTTATGTGCAACAATTTTTGCCAATGTGGAGTATGTTTTGGGGAAAAAAACACCTCTTGACAATTATGTAAAGATTCCAAGAAAAACGGTAAAGACTTTTATTTAGTTATTTTTTAAATAATTTTAAATGCTTTTTAACTTAAGTTATGTGTGCAGAGTCAGTTTTGTATTTGCTGGTATTGTTTTAAAATTGATTAGTTTGCTTACCTCAAATAGCTGTTGCCAAGTAGTCTACTTAATAGCTTTTGCTATAGAAAAGATGTCTATTTTAAGTGGTGGTTAATGGTATCATATTGGCAGTATTCGTATATGTTGGTACATCATGTTTCTTTTAAGATGAGGTGAGCCAAAGATAGAAAGGGAACTTGTTTTGTTTCCAAGGCTGCAAATAGACAAATAAATTGCCAGGAGCTACCATGGAAACAAGACAAGCTCCATTTTAGACAAAAGAAAAGTACAAATTTTGGCTTACTGAATGCCTTAAGAATAACAAGAGGTACTAGCACATGTTAATACTGCCAATTCAAAACACCCTTAACCGCCATTTGAAGTGAGTAGCTTTTGTACTATAGAAATATTTACCCTAGCATAAATTTTGTAGGAAGAGTATATTTCATTCTCTCTCACTCTGACTCTGCTGTAAGTTTACTTATTATAACTATCCTTAATGTAATTCCTGGTGATAATTTTTGATTTAAATTTTCTTTCTTTTTACATATCAAGATTTTACAGAAATTTGAGAAATTTTTTGTAAGTGCTTTTCATTCATCATCTGGAAAGAATTACATACGTTTCATGTATGCCATGTTGTGGAAAGAATTGTGTACTATGATTGTATGCCACACCATTAGTTCTTTATATAATGATTACATTCAGCTCTGCTACTGTGTGTAGAAATGGTATTTATATTTACATCTTTTATGCACCCAGTTCCACATGGGTGCAAAAGTACTTGCTCTCAGGCTTGCTTGTAAAATCAAAATATAAAGAACTTAAAAGTTATTATTAAAATAATAATTTTTAAGTTCTTTATATTTTGATTTTGCTGAAAAGTTTCAAAATTTTGATTGTGTCACCTGCTGATATATATGAAAATGCAACTTGGTTTTGTATGCATCACTAGCAATGAGTTTGCAGATGCTGCAACTAAAGTAGTCACTGCTGTTTTTCAGTCTGTTTTATGTTTAGATAAAAATTCAATTAAATGCTTTCTCCATCCTTTATGGCAAGGTTAGCGGAAACTGTTTGTCATAGATTGTCTACTATTTCACCTTTTATTAAGTCATTTGCAATTTTAACTGTGCAAAGTGATGTAGACAATTGGATTCAGAGTTTCACTTTTTTTTTCCAAAATTTATTATTAAATGAAAAAACTTTTTAGTATGACACAAACTGTTTGATTTTCTTATAGTAATATCTTATTTGTTTACATTTTGAAAACTTCTTGAATTATCTATTTTAAGAATAAACTTTTAGAAATGTAAAACAGTGTTTGCCATTAAATTTTCTTCATGCAATTAATTTCGGCCTTAAATGCTAAATTTCAATTCTATTTTACATTTCTTAGAAAAAATTTTAACTTGATTTGATTACGATTTTTATTAGAAATGTGATTGATTTTGTTTTATATATTAAAGTATTTAATCTTTATATATTTTGTTGTTATTGTATAGTTGGTTTCTTATATATACCATTTAACCAAACCAAAAAATCTTTGTATGTTAAGATTCAACATTATTAAATTTTATTTATTTTATTTCAGAGCTTTCAGATTTGGAATCCTGTAGTGCCAGTTACTGCATTAACTGTTTGTGTTGCTAAAGCTTACTCAAGTGGCTTATTTTATGCTAGTCCATGTGTGTTTGTTGTTGCCTTTGGTCTTGCTTATGCAAAGCTAACTATGAAACTTGTGGTAAGATTGTTATTTAATATTTTATTTTTGTATGAGACTTTTACTTTTTATAAAGTTTTGTTTGATTTTTGTTGATGTTTCAATATTCTAATATATTTCAAGCTATTTTAAATTCATTTGAATAAGGAATTTTAAATTACAACAGAACAGATTTTAGACACTTCAAATGTCAATACAAAAAGTTCTTTTAGGATATAATTTGATTTGAAGTTCATTTCAACACTGTATTTCAGTATAACATAGTATAATAATAATAATTCCTGTAAAATAAAGGTGCAGAGAAAGTTTCTAAAATTTGTCATGTAGTCCTTTTTGTGTGATACTTTACATATCATTACATGACATTTACTCATAATAGAACAAATTTTCAAATAAATCTGCACTGGCATCAGATGTTTAAATTTTGAATTTGTTCTTGTTGTGTTGTTGCTAATCCGGAACTATTTGGATGAGCTAGCCAATCCCATTGAATCCGAAAATCTCCAAAATGTCTAAAAAGTGATAAGGTTCTGCAAGACCTTGTCCTTTTAAACAAATGAACAGCATCAATTGACCTAAAGGTTTGGGACTTATATTTGTAAGAATACAAATTCACAATGTCACTCTTTGATGATAAATAATGATTGATATTTCCAATATTCTCCTCTTTTGTAAATATTGACCTTTGAATGTAGATTATTTCTGCTGCTAGAAAGTTGTTTATATTTGAAAAGAATTTGTGCCAATCTTTGATTGGTGTTTTTGGATGTCAAATTTTTCAAATTTATCTTTGCAACAAAATGATTTTACCATTAAGATATTTAATGACTACTACATTTTTAAATTAGTTACACATTGTTGTTTTTACATGCACAGATAATAGTTTTTCTGAAAATTATCTGTGCTGTGAAATTCACTTTTAAAATTTTTTTAATTCAGAATTTTGTGGAAAATTATTGCTTGATGGAAAAAAAGTGATTTCTTTTTTAGAAAATGGAGTCTGTGTAGATTAAATCTATAATAGATATTTTAAAGCCACGAGAGACTTATTAAGTTAATTCTTACTGTGAAATGGTTTTCCCATTGCATTTCCATTAATCTTTGAATATTAATGGAAATGCTGGAAATTGCTGGATTTTTGAAATATTATAATTACATTATCTATCATTACATTGGTATTTTTAAAGAATGTAAACTACACATTATTTAAAAAAGTACATCCAGTCTTTGACTAACTGTTTCTTACTTTCTAAATTAATATTATTTTATGTTAAATAAGCATCTTTCTTGTAATTGCAAGTGTCCAAATGTTTGCATTGTTTCAATGTTAAGAAATGTTCAGTTTCAAAATTATCATCTCAAGCTGATAATCAAGTTCATAGCTGAATGGTTAGCTCTGTGGCTAGCAGTTGATGTTTTCAGCATCCATTTCAATCTGTAGATTCTGGTTACATGAACCTTCAGTGAGTAAAGAGAGAAACTACAAACCAATTCAAAAATTCTTAAGCTAATTTTCATGTAGATGTTCTATTTGATTGGAATAAAATTTTCTTATCTCTTTTTAGGAAGCATACAAGAATTAATATTGATTGGAAGCTTTTTTTTTAAAGTGGCTTTAAAATTGGTTCCATTTTTTCTAAAATTTCGTACATATTATATCATTTTAAGATACTTTTTTAAGGAGTTAAATCTGCCATTTCATCATTATTTGGATAAATTTTCTTTTTAACAAAACAAAAAGTAAATTAATAATAGGGAGGCATGGAATTAAGACATTTTTGCTAACTGTCCTGTATTTTTAATTAAAATTTATTCAATTAAAAATACAAGAATTAATATTGATTAGTAATAGTTGCTTTAGTTATTTGGGATTATAACTTATTTATGAGTCAATACATATTTTAAACAATGTATGAGCTTTTTATAATTGTTTAATTTTATTCCTTTCAGATAACGAATGTTACATATGCTGATATGGATTTCTGGGATACTAGCTTAGTTGCTCCATTCTTGTTATGTTTGAATACATATTTGCCGTCTGCATATGTACTTCCTCCATATACTGCTCTTCTTTGTGGTTTGGTAAGCATTTGATATTTTGTGTTTATCATATTAAATATTTTTCAAATACATGGATTTCTAAAAATAAAGTAAACTTAGATATAATTTGCTTAAAAAACAATAAATACAATTTTATCATAATTATATGATAAATGTAAAAAAATGTTTTCACAAAATGACAGACAGAATAATTAAATTGCTGTTATTTGAAATCCTTGGATAATCGTCTGAAAACAAGTTACCAATCTGGTAGCTGAATGGCCTTGTTTTGCCATTTTGTTCAATACTTTGCAGAATTGATCTTAAGTTATAAGTCCAATTGTTTCAATTTCGCTACATGTGTAAAAAAATATAAACATGCACAGAAAAATGTACATATTGTTACAAATTAAAATAAGTTTAAAACAACTTCGGAAATGAAAATCTTTTGAATATCCTCGCTCCAAGTGGAATACATGTTGGAATAAATGAGGCAAAGAAATTTAAAAATAACCAAGTAATTGAAATTAAGCTTTAAATAACTTATATATAGTATCTAGAAATAAAATAACTATAAGATAACCAATAAAATTCCCGCCATTTAAAAGCTTAAAAAGAAAATAAATTACAGAAAATATCCCATTATTAATTTTGGAAGAAATATCCATCAGCATCCAGTGCCTTCTGCTAATGTATTTCTCTCTGAGTAATTCCCTTGCCATAAACCTCAGAGGTTTTGGATGCAAAGAAGTTTAATATTGTTTGGTGTAAGTCTGTCTTGAATCTCCCAACCTGAATTTTTGGAAACAGTCTTTTGCAGTGCATTTATTTACAGCAGTATTTTTGTATGCTTTATATTTTGGGTGACTGGATTAGGAATATTTTGAAGTCGTAAAACAACACAAACAGAACTTTTTGGACATTACCATTTGTCTTTGTTATGATATGATTGATATTCTTATTCTCTACCCATAGGTTTTTAAACAAGGTGATACATTGGTTTGCATATTCTTAAACAATTTAATGGCAAAACAAAATTTTTATTGGTTTTAATGTATTACTTAGATGAGAACACAAAATTTCATTTAAGATAATCATTGGTTGAATAAAATTAGTCCAAAATATATTCAATTTAATAAGATACTACAGATATCTGTGCGAATGGAGATTTGTATGCTCAAGATCTACTAGACATATACCTCTTATACATACTATTGAAATGAGAAATTTTATTAAATGTGAATTTATATCAATTAGAATACCAATCAATGGAAATTTTCCTTCATTTTTATAAATAAATTTTCCAATTAATATCTTAAAACTGCTTCAGTACCTTATTTCCTAATTATCTGAAATTTAAATTTGTAAGAGTAACTATGTTTTTTAATTTCATGAAATTTTCTAATGTCATTTATGAATGTTTTCCGAAATTCTAATTTATAGTATTTTTATTTTGAACTGTTAATCGGCAATTTAGTTTGGCAAGCTCATGAAATAATGAATCGAAATGCAATATCTCGAGGAATAAGTTCCTTTGATTTAATTCATGAATTGTTATTTTTTTTATATGAATGAGCTTCTATTTAGTATTTATTGCGCTTAGCAGAATTTTGTATTTCTCTTTTTAAAGTGTTACATTGGCAAAATTATTTTCTCTGCCTGATTTTATAAATTTCTTGTCCATACATTTTAGCAAAAATGTTCTTTAACTCTCATGTAAGGTATTGAGATATTTTATTTATTGAATCTTTGTCATCTTGGTCCCAATCGCCTACTCATAGGTGGTAGTAGAGTAATCATCAGCATTACTGTGGAATTTGTGGGTGGTTGGAAAACTTTACTATCAGACAGATACTACTATAAGATATAAAAGTGGGTGATAAGCCTAAAAATATTGACTACCCTTTTCTCTAAGTGGTAGGAATAAAATGCTCCATGTTTTGATCCTAACCACTTAAACAATAAAAGACATCTGTATTTTTGCATTCTCTTATGTCTGTCACAGAAGGGATATTTAAGAGCTTTCCCAGTTTCTTCTAAGTAAGGTATAAATGATCTATAAAAAAACTTCTACCAAAATAGAAAACTGAATGTTATAAAAAGTCTTGTTATAGTTTTCTACTGTTTGACTATTTGGAAGTTACACTGAAAATTCTTGAATTGGTAAGTACTTACATTTTAATGACCTTTTTTGCATCATCATATAATTTAAATGGTGTTATTTTAGTATCAATATTTATAAATGAAATTCAAATTCTTTCAAGATTGAAGTGTAATTTAAAATACATTTTATTAATTATATTTATAAATGCCAAAATAAGATGTGTTAAAGAATTACATTATTTCATTTCAAAATGCATTATAATGAATCTGTTTAAAAAAATTTTTGTATATTATTCGCTTGCTGTTAATTTTTTTTTTTTTTTTTTACTGTAATAATCTAAGTTATTGATTTTTTTCTGTAAAGTTAGAATTTTAATACATTCTTTTACATTCTAGGTCTATAATTTAATGGATGTTGCCCGATATTTCACTTACGTCAGTTGGGATTTGCGTGAAGCTTTGGATGCATGGATTTTCAGTATCAAATACGAACCAGGTCATCCCAAGTCTCGCAAGGGAAATCAAGGATTTTATATCAATGGACTAAACAACTCAGAAGTCCTGGCAAGCTCACCAAGGATTTTGTAAGCAATTGTTATTTAGTAATACTACTAAAAGTAATTTCAATAGATTTTCTGTTATCTTTGAGCTTTTGGATCTTCGCCAAGATGTGTTCAAGATAGAGAGACATTGATATTATTTATTTGGTTGCACGCATTGTAAAAGTAGAGGAACGTACATTCTTTTTTATTCAGTTGAAGAAGATGTATTGAAAAAAATATTCATGCCTAGAAATGTTTTAGAGAACTTAATGAGGCATTAAATGCTAAGTTCTTTATTATAAGTGCTATAATGGTGCTGTATATTAGCACTTTTTATTGGGTATCTTTATTTAAAAATAAAGTGCAATGTTTGTTAGGTAAATGTAATGATATATTACATTATATTATTTTGCACTTTTTAGTTTTGCAAAATCTTTATTTCATATTTGTTGTGGGGTTTTCTTATATTTTGATAAGAAATTTAAAAAGTGAGCAAAAATTATTTGTTATGTATACGATAAACAAGATTCTTCTGTTTACTAGCATTGCTAAATATTCAACAAAAATATCCAGAATGACTTCACTTTTTATTTCGAGCTTGAATTCATACTTATATATTTGTTTTGTTTGTTTGTTAATAAGTGAGGGTTAAACATTTTACATATATTTAAGTTAGATATTCATATGTAATATATAATGAAACATGCTTCTAGTCAATTTAATTTATTGATGTCTTCTGATTATAACTAATATTCTTCAGACTTTCTTAAAATACATTTATGCAATATAAATTGAATTGAATAACACTAAATGAAATGTTGAAGTATTTGATTTTATAATTTTTCTTTCAAAATAATATAAATAATTTATTAAATTCATATCTTATAAAATTGTTAAGTAAAGTTTTGAGATTAATAACATTTTTTGTAAACTAAAGTAATTTCAAAAATATTCAGAATTACTTAAATTTTATGGTAATTTAATCTAATTACTTCCCCTAAATAATTAATGTATAGAATTAGTTATTTAGAAAGGAGAACAAGATTTCATGAATTTTAATCATTCTAAGATTGGTAGATGTTTTTTAAATTATTTATTTTTATAAAAAAAATATTTGAGATAAATGCATTTAGTTTTTGGGTGTGAATTGTGTTTGAAAATTTTAAGTATAAAATGAAATATTTGATACTGAAAAATGTACAATAACTTCAGTTTCTTAATGTAGAAATTTCTAATTCTTTTCCATAAAAAATTAGTCTGATGTTATTTTATAATACATAATTTACATTTATAAAATTGAAATTTTGAATTAATGTACTTAAATTTTACTAAAATACTTAAGTTCATTAGTGTGTATAATGTATATTATAATTATTCGACAACCAATATTTTAATTTTTAAAATTGTCAATATCTATACATATTTTATATGCCATTTTACCCCATGTATTAAATCCTGTATAAATATTTGTATAATATAAAATTGGTTGTCCCACCGAAAAACTAAATGTTATGTAATATTGTTAATTATATAGATATGACATCTCATCCATCAAAATGAAATTACATAATCAGTCTCAGTACAAACTAGTCATTCTTTCCTTGTGAAACCAAATGCTTATTTACTAATATTTCTATAAATATTGATGTATATTATATATAAATATTGTTTGCTTTATTTGACATAGTTGTTGAATGTCAGTAAACTTCCAGTGGTTAGAAATAAATCAATAAAAATAGTGTGTGTGTACCCGTTAAATGTATTTAGAATATGATATTTTAGAATTCTGGAACATTTTAGTGATTGTATTTATGTGTGGCAAAAAAAAGATAAAAAATATCATTTTTAGTCTATTATTGAAATTATAGTATAAGTTATAGAGAAATTAATCCTGTTGAAAAATGCTTCAACTTGGTGAAAAGCTGATCATTTCCATGAGGAAATGGACATTTATAAGCTAATATTCAGATATACTATGTTTATTATGTATTCCTTCCATAACATTTTTCTAGATTTTTCTAGATATGTTTTTAGTATTTAAATAAAGGGAACAATTTTTCCCTTCCCATAATTTATATTTTAATCATAAGGATATAATTTTTTATATTTAAAATATTTTGCAATAATTTTGATGTTTATAATAATCATGGTAGTGACTTTTCCATTATGTCAAATTATAATTTATTTACACATTGAAATGAATATTCCTTTTTAAGACATTCTTAATCTATAAACATTTCCAATTATTAAACTGATTTTTTTATATTGTATTTAAAAATTATGTATATATGCATAACATATTCAGATTTAGATGTATATATGAATTTTGAAAATAAAATTTATTTTTAATAGAAATCGTTTTAAATTCCAAAATGAAATTATATTAAAGAAATATGGTTACACATATAGAATTGAAAGCAAATGTTTTAATAATCCATCATTTTTAAATAGAACCAGATTAATTGCTTTCTTGGCGCTATTTAAAAATAATGTTTTAAAAATGTTACTCATTTTTTTTATGATAAAATTTATTGACACATAGGTTTCCTCTCAAAACTAAATTTCATATAAAGTATCAAGCAATTTCAGATTTTTGTATGTCAAGTAACATTTTGCACTAAAAAATCCCCTTGGTCTAGTCAGTTGAGTTAGAGTGTTAAAATTCAAAAAGAAAATTCGGTATATTTTATTTGAAGTAATTTGTTAAAATTATACCAAATGTTATTTTTCATAAATTGGGAAAATGCAAATTGAGTGAGTGACACTGTGAATGAAGTTTGTGGTCTTAATACAGTAAAAGCAAATTAGGTGCAGTTTCGGTTTTACTGAATTTGCACGAGTTGTTTTGATGTTAAAAATGCACCTTACCTTGTCGTCGAAACTGTCGATAAAATTACAGAAATGATCGAAGCACGTTAGCAATCATAGTATGGCTTGGAAGCGAAATAAAGACTTGAAGTTCAAGTAAAAATAAGGTATTTCTTCCTAAAGCTTGTTATGTGAACATAATTTTAAACTATGTTCATATAACACATAGAAGTGCATTATTAGAATAAAATTATAGGTTTTGATAATATCAAAAAGATGGAAAGATTTTTTACTATTGTGAATTGTTAAAAAAATGTCTTATCTTCACTATTCATATCCATATTGTCTAATTATTGAAATGTTTTCTTTTTAAAAAATTCAACTACCTATAGTTATATGATAGATATTTAGGGTTCTTTTTCTCTTTTTAAGTAAATTTAAAAAATAAAGAACCCCACTTAATTTCTAAGCATTTTACAAGCACTGTGGCTCATCAGATAGAAAATTTTAATTATTTAACTAAGCCCATGAGAAAATTAGGCTTTTAAGTGATAAGAAAAATATATACATTGAACTTAATGTTTTTCATTTCAATTTAATCCTTGTTAGACCTATCGATTTTACTACCCTGCTTTTAAAAGATCGGTATGAAATATGAATTATTTGTGTAACTTTTTAGTGCTTAAATTTTTGATCGGCTTGAAGTTGTTACTTATGACACTTGGACAATAGTAGCTCGCTAGCCAACGCTGAGCTGGCAGTGAATGGTTAGCGCTTTTGCCTTCGGTTCAACAGTTCGTGAGTTAGAATCCCACCTTGGGCATGGATATTTGTAGTGGTTCGGAAATCCACTTTAAACCGTTGGTTCCAGTCTGATTACTGACTGTGCAAAAAATGACCGATGAGCGACAAATAAAAACAAAACTCGCTAGCCAACGGCTATGCGAAATTAAGTTAGAAGGGTGCGTTTTTCGTTTAACCAGAGTACCACGAAAAAGAAAGTACGTGCTTGTTCTAAGACTGCTCTGATAGATGAAATCACTAGAGGATCTACTCCCTTAATTTTAACTTTGATCCAGAGGGAGAGGAAATTTTCTCCAGACCATTACACCCATGGTAACTGCTCAATGACCCACTACAGGACTAAATGGTTTGAAGTAATTTCATTAGTTCAAAATATTTTAAGCGACATGAGATACATAATTTTATGATTTGTTTAGTGTGATAATGATTTGTTTAGATTAAATATGATAAAAATTTTATGAAAGTGAAGTTTAACATGCTGTTTATAATTTTCAAAAAATCTATTTTAAAACTTGGTATTTTAAACATCAATTATTTATTCATAAAATTAATTTTCTAAGCATATTTCTTTGTCAAATTAAGTAATTTAGGATCAAGTTACTAAATAAACTTTTTTGCCGGCTATATTAGAAAAATATACTAAACCCATTACATTAACAAGTTTACTTGTGGAATTTCAGTATATTTTTATTATAATGCAGTGTTGATTTTTTAGAAATAAATGAAAAAATAAAGTTTTATTATAAATTGGTAATACAATTTAAAATTATATTTTATAAAATTATGTGTCCATTATAGAAATTCGTATTTAAATTTGTGAAACTTCATGCATATATGCTGCAAGGACTTTGATCTGCAATAAGAAATATTTTTATATAGATAAATATAAAATAATTGAAAAATAAAGATAAACATCTAATATTTTACTTAAAATAATTTTATGTAAAATTAGTATGTTAAAATATCAATAAAGGCATGCTTTTCATAAAAATTTGAAATTAAAATCATAAAATATAATAATGTATTAACAAATTAAAAAATGAATTTTAAACTTTAAATTATTTTATCTCAAATCAGAAATTTCATGGGTATGCCAGTATTTTCTAAATTGTTTCTCATTTATATAAGCACATTAATTTACTGGCTTCAATATATATTTAATTAGTAATCAAAATAATATATAAATGTTACATATTTTTAAAATTAATTTTATCAAAATCTCAAACTCCTGTAAATAATTAAATAATCAATTTTAAATTAATAACAAGTCATTATTCTAAATATTTTTTAACTCCACAGCTGCCAACACATTTAAATATTTAAAAATAATTTAATCATAGATTTTAAGACTTATATATTTGAAAATAATCATTGATTTATTTACTTAAGTCATCCTACAATAATTTCAATTACATTTCCATTTAGAGCTTCATTGGAATTAAAGTAGAATTTTATTATTTTCAGTCTTTTTCCACGCTTTCTTTCTCAAGGAATTATTCCTCATTTTTGCAGAAACTATCGATTATATCTCATCATTAGGTCTCAATATTTTTATATCCATGATAAAAATTCCAGTGAAATTAACTTTACAAATTGCGTTGTCCTAAAAAAAAAGTGGCAACGTCATAAATCTCTAGGCAATTGCAATTACATTTCAGCCTTTCCTTTAAACTGCAGTAAAGTTTCATTTTGTGAGGGTTTTTTTTTTTCCGTAGCGAATAATTTCCCGTTCTTGCAGAGGCTGGATCAAAACTATTTCAGTGCAGGTAAAACTCAAATTTTTCATGTCATTGATAAATGACCAATCAAATTCATTTCGCAAAAATTTAGTTTGATAGATACAGAAAAATGGCTACTTCAAAAGTAAACTTCTTGTTGAGTTTAGCCAAACATCCATCAAATAATTTTATTAAAGTCCTACCTCAAACGCTAATTATATATGGAAAATAAAATATGTTGACTGCAAAGTAATAGAGTTATGATAAATTGATATAAAAGGATAACAAGAGGAAAGGTATGCACAAAAAACATGTACAATGTGCATTACGTAATGCGATGTGACGAAACGAAACAATGATTCCCTTAAAACAAAATAATGCAAATAAGCATCATTGGTGATGTCAAATAAATGCTCATTTTTGTGAGTTTCATTATTTAATATGTTAGAAGTTATGGACATATCACTGTGTAGTGTGCATATATTTTATTTGCATTTCTCTGTGCAAAGAGTAATTTTGCTTTAAATATCTACTGCTCTATAACTTTGTAATGGATACTTTTTTGCTTTCTTTTATCTTGTGCAACTTTCAAGGTATGGGATTTCACCTCCGAATTATACCACTAGCTGCACTGGATGTCTGCTGGTAGCACAAATCCACTTTCAAATGGTATTGTATAATAAGAGACAATACTATTCTGAAGATCTTCATTCAAATAAATTAATTGATATAAATTTAATATAACTCTTCAAATATAATAATACATACATTAAAAAATAAATTTTTTTTGTTTAACAATAAAATGGGTTAGTCATTAAAAATGATAGATGGATATAATAATAACAATAAAATAATTTTTATTAAAAGTGTACTTACTCCATTTATGTAATTATAAATATCCATTTTTTCGTTCTGCGAGTGTGCTCCGTCGTCGCAGGCCCCAAGGCTGAGAAGCATTACATTCTTCCCAGTAGCTTCTTGAAAGGTTAGCGTCACTGGAATACTTCCCCCTTCCCTTATTAAATCAGGTTCAACGCCAAACACTAAAAAATACAGGTAAAGTTCATTGAGAAAAATAAATTTGCGAATAAAAAAAGGTCAAATATCAAAACCGAGGATTTCACAAAAACTTGCATTTATTTCAGGTCAGTGTACCAAATAGAGAGTTTAACAATAATTAGTGTATCTCAAAATTATTAATTTACTATAGGAAAATTGCATTGCTATAGAAAATTAACAATACTTTTTGTTTTTAAAATCTTGTTAAAAAATTTATTGTAAAATTGTTTTTTTAATTTTCAAAATATCTTTTAGTAAAATGAGGTTATTTTATATTTGCTTAAAAAGTTGAATAATTGTTTTTTTTATATATTCGCGAAAATTTTAGGACTTAAAGAAAACAATAGTAAAGGGGAGCAATAAGCAAGGAAATCAGTTTTACTTGGCTGATGATAACATCACATATTTCTTTTGTTGTCACAATCCTATTTACATACTTATTTTTTCCTTGAAAAATGGCTAAGGTTAAACAACCTTTTTATCACTAATTCAATTTTCTTTACTGCATAACTTATTATATAGCAATTCAATTTTAAATTAATTTTATTATAAAATTCCTGGGGCTTGAGCTGTTACCAGGCGAGTATTCAGATGGAGAATTGAACGGCCTTTCTTTTATTTTGAATAACAATTTCGTAAGAAGTCCTCCCAATACCTCGATGTTATGAGACTTGTATCTAAGTGAATAGCATGCCATTATGGCATCCTAACAGAGCCCCAAGTATGTCTGGTAAACTGCTAGAGTATCTTGCCTTACCTAGTAAGTCAGTCGGCCAATAGTAGATGGACCATTTTATTTCCTCAGATTTAAAACTACTGCTCAAACACATTTGGCCTCTGAGGCAGACTTGTCTTTGCAAGATAAGGAAGTCTCCAGTGAATCCACTGAAGGAGTTGAAATGAGTTCTTAGATACCAACGGTTGAAATGACCTCTAGTCTATCCAAGACTGAAGTAGAGCAAGAAGCTATCAGCAGCATGACCACCTCTCTAGGCAGGATATGGGAATTTTTCAAAAAGACTGCATGCAGAAAATGCCACAAGAGTTAGGAAATGGTGCATTACATTGTACATAAATGCAATGTCTTTAGTCAATGTACTTTAGATACTCTTGAAAATAAAAAAATACTGTGAGCTCCATAAAGGCCTCAACTAAGTTCATAAGCAAAGTGGGATAAGATGTAGCAAGGTTATTTTGTATTTGGAGCTTAATATAAAATACTTTTAGTAGAAGTACCTTGACCATTGAATTCAATAACAATCACTTTTGTTTGGCATTTTATATTCCATTTTATGCTTGAAACATGTGGTTTCATTTTTCTCATACTTTTATAGAGCATAAATAGGTATTTTTTTTAGCAGAAAACTACTTTAAAAATCAGTAAAAACATTAATTTATGAAGAAAACACAGCAACTGATTTAAAAACTGTGATTGGCTACTAAAATTGATTATTAATTTTTACTTACATTGATTATTAATTTTTACTTTTTTTTTCATTGCTCATGTTTACACGATATAATGAAAGAGGTACCTCTCTGATTATGTTTATATTTTGTTCAAAATAAACGTTCATTTCTGAATGACAGATATTTGATAAAAACAATTTTATGAAACATTTAATTCATAAGCTCATTGAAAATAACAGTAAAAAGCATTAAAAGCAAAACTCACAAAAGAAAAAAAATTGACTATTGATAAAAATGAAAAAATATATAGATAAATTTCCTAAGACACTACACAATCATCTTTTAGAAATATCAAAAATCAATTGTAGCATCATGTTCTTAAGGAGGAAATAGATTCGATCCTAACCATTTTTAAAATAGTAGAAAATTAATTTTTTTTTAGCAATGCATAGTTGGCAACATAATGGGCGAAGTTAGCACGACTTTTCTAACATTGGGTATTTTTGGTTTCAAGAAGAACTTTTCACATAAATATTACATCAAATTTATATTTTTCAAAAGAAGAAACTTAAATAACTCTCAAATTATGATTCTTGTGCATGAGCATACTTCCTTGTACCTAGCCCTAAGATGGGCTCTATTAGTTAAATGAAAGCTGTCAAGTGGGAGTTTTCGTAATTTAGAAGTAGTATCCAAGTAGATATTCCAATACTTGAAGTATTGTTTTCCTTAGAGGACACTACATTTGGAACTTATTTAACATGTTGCAGCAGCTTTTAGTGAATCCAATGTATCTTTATTTAAGTGGGGATTTGAACTCACTACCTTATGACAATGAGAATACTGGCTTATGATGAGTTCTAGAATATAGGAGTTATGTTTCCATTCTTGCAATAACTAAATACAATTCTTTTGAATATATTGCGACCACATTTTATTTTATGTTTCCCAGCTACCATTTCCAGTCTTCGGCTAGCCCAAGTTTGAATCTGCAACCTTTAATTAACAAATACACTTTAATACAGCCTCTATAGTGGTATTAATTGATATTATATAATGAAAAATTAAAAAAATATGAAGAGATGCTAGGAAAAATTTCTTAAAAATTACATGTTAAGTTATTTAAGCAGCAAGAAAATATTTTAACAAAATTATTTGATCAAATTCTTTAATTAAAGTTACCTGAATGAATCTGTCACAATTGCATATTATGTTGTTATTATAATTACGAATATATGATAAAATATATAAAGATATCAATAAATGTGAAGAATACAAAGTAAAAAATATCTTGAAAATTATTCATTAACTTAAAATTATGCATTAATTTGTGGTAAAAAATTTTTTTATTTCATTCTATAATTTATGTAAAATTTCTATTAGTGCCTTAGCAAAAGTATTAAAATTAAAAATTACAAAAACTGAATGGATGAATTATCAAAAAAAAAACTGCCAAATATCCTACCTCTTTTAGCTGCTTGACGACCAGCTAAGTAATGAGGATGGTTAGGATCACTCATCCAAGCTCTACCGCCATGCTGCATGTAAACTCTATATGAAAATTAAAATAATTATTACCTTCATTCATATAACAGTTCAATTTATCCAGCAAAATATAAATTTAAAATAAAAAAGAAAATAAGACAAAATAATACACTTTTAAATAAATTTTACAAAATATATTATAGACTAGAAAATAGCTTAAAAATATTAAAATTCATATTACTGATTAAAGGTTAAGAACAGCTGAACTAAGCCAAAAGTGAAGAAATAAATTAAATACACTTTCATGTCAATATTAATAAGTAAATGTTCAGAAAGATAATTTCTCATATTTGATGTTAATTTAATTATGACAAATATATAATCCATTATTTAACTAAATCAATATAGGAATCCTTATGGAATATAATGTTTAGGACTTTTACTTCATTTTATTTTTACTGAATTTATTTTAACACACATTGTTGAGAGAAAACTTTATAAAATTTTAAAAACTCAGCACATGGTCATAAATTTTTTCACATTTAATATAAGACAATACATTAAATTTAAAAGTATAAAATTGAAGTATAAATATAATTTAGTAGAATCTTGATGACTCCATGTATGTATAATATGCATTATGTTTTAAAAATCAATCCTACAAAAATTATTCATTATCACAAGTGAGCAAATAGTATAAAAAGCCTAACGTATTTTAAATAATTAATATTTGTTGCACAAGCAATATTTTTGTTATTAATTTTATACATAATTTATTTTAATTTCAATGATTTTATAAAATCACAAAAATATTAATCAGCTATTAATAATAGAATAAAAATATTTACATAGAAAATTCTAAAATTATTAACGTAGAACTAAAAATCTTGAAAATATTAAAATTTCATAAATGAAAAATGATAAATTACACAAAAAATCAGATCTGTAATTTAATAAAACATAAATCATTGAAGTTTAGGAAAAAGCAATTAAACTATTCTCCTTTTATTTAAGCAAAATTAGAAATATTTTTTAACAGAAACAATTTTAACATCTTTAAATTAAAACTAAATTACATTGATATCATTATTATTAAAAAACTTAACACATAAAATGGAAAATAGACAAAAAAATAAGAAAATTCAAATTTCAAAAATTATTTTGCCAGAATTTAATTAATATTATCACTTATTGAGTGGTCAACAGTTTCTTTAAATTATATTTTAAAAAATTATTATGTATTTACCTGATATATCTTTCATTAATTTTAATTTCTTGCAGTAATTTATTTTATAACAGCAACAAAATTTACCACTTATGATTGTAATGGAAATTTTTAAGTGAAAGGAATACTTTAATTTAAAAAAATTCTGAAAATGATACAAATTAATTTTAGAATTTTTTTTAAATTTAGAGAATATAACTTTAGAATTTTAATTAGAAGTAGTTTCTAGAACTGAAACATGTGCAATTACAAAAAGGAACTTATTAAAAAAATTGGATTAAAAAGAAATTCAGAATTGGAACAGAATATTATAATAAGAATAACATCATAGAAACTGCAATAATGATTAAAATTATAAAACTGTGGGTAAACCTTAGATGAAAATATAAAAATTTTGAGATTTACTTAATTTTTAAATTTAACAATCATAGAAAACAATTTCTTAATAAATCATATATCTGAAATATTTGCATACAATCTTATTTCACTTAAAATTATTGGACCTAAATTGAGATCATTTACAAAAGTAATGAAAATATTTTAGAAGAAAATATACAAGTAGTGAAATATTAAACAAAATATGCTTAAATACTTACTTTAATGAATTGGGAGTACCTCTTGATGCATGCACTTTTTCTAAATGTTCTACGACAAGTTTTTCTATTTTAACAGGATCTTGATTAGGAACAATTCTAATAGAAAACTTTCCTATTACTTTGCCAGGTATAACTGTCTTAGCTCCAGGTTCACTAAAGGCCCCCTCAATTCCTATCAATATTATGTTTCATATAAAGACAATAAAAAAATTAATGAATATCAATTTTACAGAAAACATACTTACATATAAGGAAACAAATGTTGTAAAGATAAATCGCTTAAAAGTTTTTCTACATGACTTAAACTTGTATTAATAACATGAATGATACCCTCTAGAATATGATTATTTGATTCGATTTTTTGTGCTAATGCCATTTTTTGTAAATGATAGTTAATTCATTTCATGTAAACAGTTTAAAGTGTATTTGACTGCTAATTCAGATATGACTGATGTATGAAATAGAAGTCAAATCAATGAACTGTTTTGATATATGCTGGTAGATATTTTTATCCTCCTTTTTAATATGCATGGATGAATTTGTGTGTACACAATTATTACTCAAAATTTTGTACCTTTATTTATAAAGCTTCTAATTTGATAATGATTTTCAAGAAAAGTAAAATAGCTCTTAATATATAATTATATTAAATAGATGATATGGATATCTGAATTTCACTTTCACAACTCCTGAATAAATTCAAATTTTTAATTGATAAATCTTTATTTCTGCTCATTTGAGCACATCTTATACATAATTATATAAAATATGAAATCTATTTTCAAAATTGGGAAACAATAAAAAAATTGAATTC
Source organism: Latrodectus elegans (assembly GCA_030067965.1). Taxonomy (NCBI): domain Eukaryota; kingdom Metazoa; phylum Arthropoda; class Arachnida; order Araneae; family Theridiidae; genus Latrodectus; species Latrodectus elegans. The sequence goes on along the minus strand of CM057821.1, from coordinate 77,995,145 downwards.
CATTTTATTCAAAGTGTAAAATTAAAGTTTATCAATTAGTCTTAAATCTGAAAAACACTTATGTCAGATTGCCTTACCATGCAATGATAAGGAAGGATATCGCCATCGTCTCATCAAAGTTTTTTTCTTGTCTTCACGTGTGACTTTTTTGCATCCAACATCTTTCTTGAAATCTTCCTTTTATTAAAAAATAAAGCAAATGTTAAAAAATAATAAGATGTAAAATCTAAAATGTGAAAGAAAGATTTTAATTTTCTTTTTAGTACACAAATATAATCTTGTATTTCCTTGGTTTGAATTATTCGGTTTATAGGTCAGAAAGACTAACAATTTGTTGTTTGATTACACCACTTGTAGCGTGCAAGTTTGTTTCAACAGTTGTTATGATCAGTTTGCAAGTTAATGTCATCCAACTTGCATCACTGCTTACACTTGCTGAACTCTGTTTAAGGTGAATTTTTCTGATTATCAGGGTCTGCCACAAAATAAACTAGCAAGCTGTATGTAATATATAGACAGCAATTTGCTAGTCCTTTTAACCTGCAAACCAAATAATTCAAACCAAGTAAATACAAGATTATATTTGTGTAACCAAAAAGAAATAAAAATTTTTTATTTACAGGAAAAAAACTGCTGAAAAATATGATAGAGTACATTTGTCTCATTAAAATCACTCCAAAATTAAATATGCTTGCACTGTAGATGAAATGAACTTAACATATTAAATAAAGTGAAATAAACTACCACTATTTTATTTCATTTAAATTTATTGATTTTTAATGTCACAACTATAGCTTTTCTGAGTTGCAAAATTGTCTGATAAATGTGCCATCATTTCAAAAAGGAAATTCTCTGTAATAATACTTTTATACAATGCAACAATTGAGCCAAAACACAATTGTCAGCCTCTAAACTATTTTATACAAACAAAGGCTAATTCAATCAAGGACCGTGGTTTGAAGTGAAGAACCACAACACATCCTACACGATTGCACTAGGATCAAGAAAAATTTAATTTAAAATAAAAGAGCTAAAACTTCAGACAGCATCTCACCCATACCCTCCAGGCTTGAGAATGCTAATTTGTTAGTTTGCTTGTCAATCGATGGTCATGTATTGCACACAAGGGCTGATTAAGCTAGGACCAACAATTCATTGGGAATGGATTCTGTACCACTTTAAACAAGATAACTTAAAGACAATTAAGGATTCACTTTTGGATCAAATTTACAAAAAAACAAAATATCACAACCAAAAAATTTTGACCCATTACATTTTGCATGCAAAAAAATATTATCCAAAACTAATGATGATAAAATAGGGTTTTATGTCTGCAATATTAATCAATTATTTCATGATATTATGAACATCAAGTAACTTTTTTTTTACAAAAATCATAATTAGAGATATATTACTAAAAAACACCGACGTTTTTGTAAATTTTAGTCTTAATAAATTTATGCACAACATCTAATGCAATGTGGGAAGCAATCTACATTTGAGTTAAAAACCAATTTTTAGATGTTATGAAACTGTCCAATTTTTACTTGTTACGAAAGCTTTTCAATTGTAGAGGCAATTTTAAACAACAAATTGACTTGAATAAATATAACCTTTAAAATAAGTCATTATACAAGCATAAATTTTTTTACTCAGAGTTGTATGAAGAATATGAAATCACTTCAAAAATAAATATGAAAAATATAGCCTATAAAAAATTTTACACTTTCTATGAAAACATGGTGTAGCCAATGATGTCTGAGTGAAAATTAGTCTTATTATTTGTTTTTTGTTTAACATAATCTATGAATTTTAATTCAAAAACTTCAAAATTGTCTTTTTTTCTAACAAATAATTAATATTATTACTATCAATAGATATAACAAAATGAATAGTCATACCGTTTTACATGCATTTTTAAAAGTTGATATTTATGAAAAAACCAAATTTGAAAAACAACTATGACAGCAACATACTATATATATATATAACCTGTTATATACCTTTATAACAGCTATTATACAACATTTTCAAAACATTACATAGGTATAAAAATATTTCAGGTATAAAATAAATATTTAACAATTCAATAAAACTCACAAAATTTCTGTAAAAAAAATTTGACATTATATAAAATTAATACACTGTGTAGCACTTATCTGGTTTAATAGGAACAAAGAAATAAGTTCCTTAAATAGCTCAAAATAATTTATTACAATTAAGGGTACAATTTGAGCACAACACAGATACATATACTACAAATAAAACAAAATTACATCTAAACACATAAAGTTAAAGGGAATAGGGTAAACATGAGAGTCATATGGCTATACCGCGCAGTCCCACGCTAGCTGGAGCGGGACTGACATCCTTGCAGATGACCCCATGGGTGGCGCTGAAGATATGAGCGCTACAGACTCCCTCTGGCTCCATGACCGTCCCGGCAAGGAGACAGGATTGAGGTTAAGGTTGAGGTTGTCTCACGTGGTCTTCCTCTACTTTTCAATGGATACACTGGCCCTTTATCTCTAGAGGATTGTTGATAAGGCTTCAACATACTGGTATGGTAAGTACCGAGTACTTGATCAGGGCAGCAGGATCTGCAACATCATATGTATTTGGGGATTTATTCGTTAATATAATATAAGGTCCTTCACGCTTGGGCATGAATTTTTACTTGTTTTGGTTTTGGACTTGCTCACGGGATGTAAAGTGATCCAAACTTTATCACCTGGTTGATAATAAGCGGGTCTGTGCTTCTTGTCAAAGTACTCCTTTCTAGCATCTTGCTTTTGCTCTATACGTTCTCTAATTATGGGTGTAAATCGTACAAATTCTTTTAAGTAAGGTGTTATCTCTGAGGACGGTTATCGTTATCAATGACAGCTCTAATATCATGATTGACATCGTCTGTGGTTCAAGTTCTCTTCGAACTGAAGGTAAGCTACCCGTATGACCTGTAGAATCACATTTGCGGTGTTTAAAGCAAAACGTATCATGGGTAGTTTGTCCTCCAAGTATCATGTGAGTCACCAACTAGAATTGCTAATTTGGGTTTTAGATCTCGATTTTTCGTTCAGCAGGATTTGCTTGAGGATGGTATAAAGGTATAAGATCTTGCTTAATATCTAGGATCTTACAAGTTTGTTGCATTACAGCACTGACAAATTGTACACCGTTATCGCTGATTAGTCTTCTAGGTAAGCCATGGCGTGAAGACTTCTTCTATCAATATTTTAGAGCAATTGATAGCTGTGGCATCTTTTAGGGCAAAAATTCGACCCATCTTGTACTTGCTTATCTTCAACAAGAAAAACCCATTTTTTCCAGCTGGGGTCTCTGGAAGAGGACCAAACAAGTCTATTGCCAGCGTCTCAAATCTTTGTGAGTAAATAGGCGTTCTGAGTAATCCAGCAGGTTTCTGGTTGTTAGATTTGTACCGATTACATTCAGCACAATCTTTCACGCATTCGGCGATAAACTTCCTCATACCAGGAAAGAAATATCTAGAAGCAATTTTATGATACGTATTCTCAGCTCCACAATGTCCTGCCGTGGGAGAATCATGATATTGCTGTAGGACACGTTCTCGCTCGTGACAAGGGACAACTAACTGTGCTTCTTCTGACTCTGTTTCAGGCGAATATCGATACAGTATTCCCTGATTCATGAGATAACCTCTACTAGTCCAATTTACATAATTTTCATCTTTCCGTCCACTTTCAAAGCAGTCTATGATCTTTCTTACATCCTCGTCCTTCAGTTGTTCTTCGCGAATGTCTTTAGATTTCCGGGATGGTAAATCTATGGAAATAGTGTTGAAGTTACAAACAAATTTGTCCTCTGTATCAAATGGTCTAGACAGAAGATCTGCAATTACATTAGATTTTCCTGGAGTGTAAAGTATTTTCGGATGATATGACTGGATTTGAAGAGCCCATCGAGCTAAAGCGTCCGGATGGCGATTTAATACTCATAAAGCCACTTCAAGGGTTGGTGATCTGATGCAATAATGATTTCTTGATTTTCCACATAGCCACGAACTTCTCAAGAGCCCATACTACCGCTAGTGCTTCTTTTTCGGTAGTTGAATAATTTCTTTCTGCCCAACTGAGCAATCGACTGGCATATTCAATCACATGTTCTTCTGGTCTTTCTCCTTGGATAAGGACTGCTCCTAGAGCGTAATTACTCATCAGTTCTTATGAGGAATGGTTTAGATCCATCTGGCTGAGACAACACAGGTGGTGAAATCAGCCGTCTTTTTAACTCTTCAAATGCTTTCTGCTCTGTATCACCCCATGTCCATTGTTTATTCTTTTTAGTTAAGTCACTAAGGGGTCTAGCAACTTCAGAAAAATGAGAACATATCTCCGGAACCAGGAACAAGTCTGTAAGAAGGACTGAACTACTTTAACACATTTTGGTGTTGGAATTTTTGAATAGTGGATACTTTGTCAGCATCTACTTCTACACCTTTTCAGTTATCCAATGACCTAAATATTCACTCTGTCACAAGAAAAAATTGCACTTGCTTCTATTGGCATTGAGCTTAAATATAGAAAGTCTTTCAAACACTTTTCGTAAATCTGATAAATGTTCATCAAAGTTTCTGATAAGATAATGATATCATCAAGGTATGACAATGCAAAAACATCTTTGAGACCAGATCTAAATTTATCAATGAGACGTTGAAAGGGTTGGTGCGTTAACCCAAAAGGCATCACGTAAAAATTTAAAAGTTCAAATGGACAGATGAAGGCTGTCTTCTCTTGGTCTGATTCATGAACTTTGACCTGATGATAACCAGATCTTAAATCTATCGTAGACATGTATTTCGTCGACTTGGCCTCAGTCAATAAATCATCCATTCTAGGTAGTGGATAGTTATCCGGAATAGTCGTTGAGTTTAACTTATGTAATCAACACACAATCTAATGGTACCGTTTGGTTTAGGTACTAATACCACAGGACTTGCATAAGGAGACTCACATTCCTCAATTATTCCTTCTGTGGGTAAGGAATCTAGCTCTTTCGTCGACAGCTCTTGCTTTGCAGGCGTCATTCTATATGGTGGTTCAGCAACAGGTAGAGCTATTTCCAGTCTGTATTCTATGTTCAATAAAAGGAGTAGGCTCTCCCCACTGGCTTGAAGTTATTTTCAAATTCTTCCAGCAATGAATTTAATTTGTTTCGTTGTTCTCTTGTCAAATGTTTTCCTTCATCATTCCTCAATTTCACGAATTAGAGGTTTCTGAAATTTCAGCAGGCATATCAGAGAAGTTAATTTCTGTGACATTATTACTTTTGCAGTACTTACGGTTTCGGATGGTTCAAATAAAATGGGTAATGTCTGTGTGGATATTCACTAAAATGCCAAGTGCCATTCTGGATGTTAAGCACAATTCCAGCAGCCTGGAGAAAGTCAGTGCCAAGCAATGTTCTATTGCCTCTAGCGTTTGGTAATGCAATAAATTTCATACGAACTTTCTTTCCCTCTACATTAAGATTTACGACTGTTGACAAAGCTGGGACATTTCTTTCTTTTCCATCAGCAAGTACCATTGTAATATTCTTCTCTTGAAATTTGAAACCTTTCTTTTTCAATAAACTATAAAATTTCTCTCCCGCAATGGAATTTGATGCACCAGTGTCGGCACAAAAAGCTGCTTTTCACACAAACATTTAAAAAAATTGAGCTGGACAATGAATCTGAAGATTGTGCGGTATACAACTTTACACCATTAACAATTGTTTTAGCCTCTTCTTTTAATTTGTTGCACTTTGGACACTTAGACTGAATAAAACCAGGATTACCACATCCATAGCAATGAACAGAAAATCTTCTTTCTGGCTTGTCTTTAGTAAATTTTGGACTTTCATAATTGGAATATTTAATTTTGTCATTTTCCCTAGAAATAGGAAGCTTATAGTTTCTCTCTGAAGCAGATTTAACATAGTCTTTGAAGTTTGGCTTCTTAGCAAAGATAGTGAATTTTTTCTTCATTCCCAGTCTTACATTTTCATAACTGTCAAGCTTTTCTGCAAGTTCTAAAGGATCATTCAGCTCTGACCATTGATCAACAAAATGTTCTCTAACCTCTGGAGGTGTTCTTTTCTTTAACTGGTCAGCTATAATTAAGTCTTGCAATTTCTCAAAAGTGGCGATATTTAATTCTTTACCCATCCTTCAAATACGATTTAATTTCAAAATAGAAGTCTTTCCATGTTACTTCTGCACTTTTTCTATGTTGAGAACATCTGCCAACTTATCTGAAGTAAGTCTAAAAACGCTTCAAGAGCATCTCTTTCGCCTTTGAGTAGTCTTCTTTTAACGCCTCTTCATTTTCTCTAGCAATTAATTGATTTATTTCGCTGGCAATGAGCCTATCAAGTACTGACATCCAATTCATCTCAGGTATATTCACTAATTTTAATTGGACGTTCAAATACTGTCAGATAAAGTCCGATTTCATCTTTATTGGGATTAAATTTTGGGAGAATTCGATTCAGATCCCAGTTTGTTTTCTCTGTTTCACTGGATGGATCTGTGGAGGAAAGTACCTTCTGAGCTTCCACTTGAAGTTTTAAGCGTTGCAACTCATCGCTCTCTCTTTTTCAATGCATAGTTCTTTTTCTTTGGCAATTCTTTCGCATTCAGCTTGTTTTTCTTTCAAGCCGTTCCTCTATTATATTAGTTAGCATATTTTTCACCAACTCTTCATCATAATCTTTTGATTTGGTTATGATATCTTTCAGTTGAATTACTTTCAGATCATCTGCTACCCTAGCCCCATTTCTATAGCGAGGTTTCTCAGATCCTCCTTTTTCCCTTTTCAAGGAATGACATTTTTGCAAGTGTTTTTATTTTAGTTAAAACGAAATTTAAACAACATCAGTCTTAAGTACCAGATTATGTTAAAATATAAATCTTTTATAACTCTAAATATATATGAAATGTAACTTATTACTATTTATTCAAACATTAATTACAAATAAAATGAACTCTTTAATTATTGTAAATAAACCTGAAATATTCATATGATATTCACCATAATAAAATAATCAAATCAAATAAACCCAGAAATAATCATATAATATTCACCATTATAAAATAATCAAATCAATTTTATTATATTAATCTTACTAATTTTATAAAGATTCGCTCTTATTTTATATTTCAATTCAAACAAACAAAACAAAACATTTCAAAATTCTATCATGAAACTTTTTATTTTCTTTCATTTAAAACTCTATACTATCGTTTTACAATTACCAATAATCACTTAATGTACCTTTGTTCATAAATTATATTTTATCAATACTTCAATTCCAACATTCAATAAATCAAAATATATTAATAAAGATAACTTAATCATATGCATTCAAAGAATATTTTATATATAAATAACAAAATTTTCTATTAAATTTTATTTCTTTAAATTTCCTCAATTTCCTAAAATATCAATTCTGATTCCTTTTACCAAAATATTAATAATATATTATTTTGTTATCTTAATATATAACCTTGAATATACATGAAAAACAATATATTTTCATTCTTTATTCAATGAAACCACTTACTAAAAGATTAAAACACAAAAATTCCAAACAGAAAGTGAATGAGGAAAAAAATAAAATAAAAATAAGCATTAATATATACTGAACTCTCATAGCATTCATAGATATTGAGCGGCTAGACAGAGAGGCATTTATGAAAACAATAACAGCTTGATCGTTTATGCCTTGTTTAGTGTTTTAAATCAAAAACAAAAAAGTATCATCACATGAAAAAACGCACAGTCATCAGACATTTAAATTCTGTAGCTACTCAATTTTTTAAAACACTATCTCACCGTAAAGATTGTTATCTTCAAATATTCAGAATTAAGAAATATAATATATAAGAAATATATAATATTCAAAAGTAACAAATATTTTACTTATTGTTCATAATTTTCTTAAAATATAATTCACGCTTTACATACTATAATACTTCAAATATAATAATAAAATAAATGTTTCTTTTTTAACTCAATATTCTACTAAATTTTAGCATTTAATAAGATATGAAACATATCTACCAAATCAAACAAATAACTATACTCATAAGTATTAATACTGTTCTAAATTCAAGAACATAAAATAACACTTTTATCGAAACACAACAACTTATAAAGAAACTTTTTATACAGTTTTATATTCATAACTGCTTAAACATTAACACTCATTAATTACTTCCTTAATTGTAATTCTTCACAATTAATTAGGAAATATTAGAAATATAAAACAGTAACAAAACTTATCTCTAATTCAAATCAAAACTGGATAATCCAAATGAAGGAGACACTCCACTCCAGTTGAACAACAAAAGACACTCCAATCTCGGATGAGATTATATTTTGCATTAATCCATAACACACAACACATCAGGAGGTAACCTGTAAAATTTTGAGTTCCCCTCAACAACAAGATTTAATTCTGGGTAGAATTTTTAACAGCGAAAAGAAACTCTGCTAACCCCCCACGTTATGGCGCCATTATTTTATATTGTAGCACTTATCTGGTTTAATAGGAACAAAGAAATAAGTTCCTTAAATAGCTCAAAATAATTTATTACAATTAAGGGTACAATTTGAGCACAACACAGATACATATACTACAAATAAAACAAAATTACATCTAAACACATAAAGTTAAAGGGAATAGGGTAAACATGAGAGTCATATGGATATACGTCTCATTCCTACGGTTGCTGGAGAGGGACTGACTTCCTTGGTGATGACGTCATGGGTGGTGCTGAAGATATGGGGCGCTACAACTGGTTTTAAGCAATTTCTGTATCACTAATTTATAATATTTTCATTGATCAACTGATAAGTGAGTATTTATAGTAATATCTCAGTCTGAATCAGCACTTGTGATTTTGAGAGCATCTGGTTAGAAATGAGAAAATTGGTGTCAGGAGCAGACTAAAGAAGATGCTACATTATTATTATCATTATTTTGTAAGCTATGAAACAAGAGATAGATGTTTGTGAGCTCAGAAATGACTCCTTTTTTGTAATTTTATTTCTTTATTAAATTTTTATTTAGAAAATTTTGAGGTCATTTAGATTGCTTCACAACAATATATATACCTTAAATTTGAAGCATATTATCTCAAAGGAAAATATAAGATTGAAAATTTTTCTTACTAAATTATCAAAATTGATAGATTTTCTAAAAATTACTTTTAATATTTTTAATTATTAAATAAAGGAAAATATTTTTGTTAACATATCTTTATTTAATGAACAATTGTAACATCATGTAATTTAAATGGGTTTTTTTCCTTATAATTCCGAAAAATATTTTTAAAACAGTGATATAAATTGCATAAAAATAATTTTTTACTACAACATACCAAATCAAAATCTATATTTTCATATAACTTTTCTTCTTCTGGAGTGACAGAAACAACATCATCCATAATTGCAGGAACAAGGATATTACCTCTTGCATCAGTCAATGAATTCATTAATGCTATTAAATCAGCCATAGCCTCATGCCTAATTGTGAAAAACAATAGAGTCCATAAAATGAAATCCAGAAGAACCTTTGCTATGCATATTTGGAAAAGAAAATTAATTTAAATCGATTTACCAACAGAAACATCTCATATTTATATAAATGATTTATTTTTCACACATGCAAATAAAATAAGCCTTGATATGTTTTCACTCATTAATAGAATAAATTGTGTTATTTTCAGGTATATTTGAATCGCGATTTTTAACAAAGTACAATAGAACAGTAAAATAATTGCATTAGCCATTAGCAATTTATATCTACATTAGAACTGTTAGGTTGTTACTTATGACACTTGAACAAGCCAAGATTGCTAACCGACGGCTATGTAAAATTAAGTCGGAAGGCTGCATCTTTCGTTTAATCAAAGAACCATAAAGTATATCTAAGACTTTTCCAATAGATGGTCCCAACCAGAGGATTCACTCTTCAATTTCGACTTTCATCTGGAGGGGGAGGAAATTTCGTCCAGACTATTACACCCATGGTAACTGCTCAACGACTGACCACAGGACTTTTGATTGTACAGATTTCATGAGCACATATACTGCATGAATCAGTGAATCTTTGGTAGCATTAGGAATCGAGGCTAACCCTTCTGGACAGAAGTCCAATGCCCTAACCACAAGGTTACCATGGCCCTAGACCTAACTACAACAAGATGAAAGAAAGAAATTTGCAGTAAATGGAAACAATAAATACCTTTCGATTATATTAATATACAATTATTTTAATATTTTTCTAAATCTATCAACAAATATATATACACCAAGCATGGCAAACTCAAAGATTAACATGGTCTAAATGATTTAAGAATGAGTAAGATGTTAAGAAATATAGAATATAATATTTTTTTATAGATATATTCTTTAAATAATATGCAGGTGAGATATTTTTCTTACAGAAACAGTCTTTAATCTACAATTACTGTAATGTCACAGAATAATCTATTTTAAATAAGAATAGCATATGATGTTTATGATTTATAATCCGCAAAGTTTTTGAAAATAAACATCTAGTTAGTTTAGCCAATATTCATTTTTAGTAAAACTTAATTTCATTTGCCAAAAAGTTCTAGCAAGTGCATATGAATTAAATGAGTAGTGTAATTTTACTAGCATTGTATGATTATGTAATTTAAGAGAAAATATGCAAGTTAATACATCACAGCCAGCTTATAATTAATATTGTGCACATAATAAATAAACAGGCTCACAGAATTGCAGCATTGATATTCAGTCATTAAATTCTAGGAAAAATTTTTATGATCAAAACTTTATTAACAGAACATAATTTTGGAGATAATCACTTAAAATTGAATACATATGATGATGTATATATTTTCCTTAACTAATTAAGAGTATTTCTTGATTTTTTGCAGATTTGAGCAATACAACTAAATAAAAAAATTAAATACATATTAAATAAAAATAAAAAGGCTTTTTTTTAACAGGTAAAATTATTTTGCAAGTTAAAAAACTATTTTCCTTAATTTTTATATAATTAAATTTTAATCCATTTGAATATAACATCACATTTTTACAAAAATAAATGTCTTCCTTCAATAAAGTAAACCTTCTATTTCACATATAGGATTATATTTTAAAACTATATGCATTGTTATTTTTTACTATCAATCACTTAAAATCAATTATTTTGAAAAAGCAAAAGGATGATTGTTACCACATTAAGATATATATCAAACACAGTTCTCTAGAAAATTAACATTTTTATTGAACTATGTACATATATATATATATATATATATATATATATATATACACTGAATCATAAACTTACACTGCTCCTCCAAAAACTCCAGAATGTAAATCTTTACAGGCACATGTCACTTCAATGGAAAAATAGCAAACACCTCTGAAAAAATAGAATATTAATAATATAAATTAATAAAAAAAATATGGAATAAAATAATAAAATAAATTCATTAACAGTGGCCTAGACTACTATATATTCTTAGATATACCCCTATAATTACAATATCAAAATAATACAATAAACATTAAGATGTTTGTTGGAGTTCATTAGTGCTAGATCAGTCTTTTACAATGAGATACATTTTAAAAGAGGAATTAAACAGCATATGAAAAAAAAGTGATATTTTTACAGAAGGAAAATATATATTTAATATTCCAACACCGTTTGTTTTAGAAAATCCTGGATTATTGGAGTAGACTAATTTCATTATTTATTTCGATTATTTTGTGCTTTTAATGTTCATAGTTTATAAACAAATACCAAAATTACACAAAATGCATGCACTTTTCACTAAATTATTTATAACATAAGATTGTTAAGCAATCAATTTAATTTGGATGGAAATAAATAAAATACTTAATTTTTTTTCAACAAAAGCTAATGAAAATTGTCAAAAAACAATTTGATCTGACTGTTTCATTGATTACAAACATATCATTAAATCAATTAAAGATTATAAAAAATAACAATGAGAAAATATTTTAATTCTCCTGAATTTTCCAAGATTTCTGGAAAACTAATTTTATAAACATTCTCACTCAACCAATATAACAAAAAAAAAAAAAAAAAGAGAGAGAATGATATATTATAAAACACTCTGGATATTAGCTTTGGTGTAACAGTAGATTATTGTATTGTAATCGATTGCTTCTTTTCATTACATTTAATAGATTTAACTCATTATATTAAACATACTTTTAGTTCTAAAAGATAAAAAGGATTTCTAGATAAAAGTATTTTCAAAAAATATATGGAAAATAAATGTTATAGAATTATGTATACTTAAGAAGAAGTCTACACAATATTGAAAACTACAGACATTTTACATTCAGTAAAATTCTTTTGTTTTATATAAAATGCAATAAAAGTAAAAAAAATTACAAAATAAATGTTTTGAAAATTATCCTTAACTAACCTTAACCCATATGTTATGCAAGGTTTTGTTTTGCCCAACCAGTAATTGTCAGATATGCATACAAAATCTACATCTTTAAAAAATTTGTCTTTTTCTTTATACACAAGTTCATCTAAACCTTCCGAACCAGATTCTTCCATCCCTTCAAAACAGAACTGAAAACAAAAATTTTAAATATTAATTTAAAATCAAAAGTTTAATAAAAAGCTACCATTTTGAAACTTTCATAATAATTCAAAAAAATATTACAATAATAAAAATAATAATTAAACTTCGATAGTTCACTCTAAAAGAAAAACCCCAGAATTTAAATTAAACTTATAAGAGTTAAAAATATATAAGTGGTGGAAACTTTTATAGAACATTTTGATAAAACATTGATATTTGATTTATCTAATTTAAAAAAATCAATTATAACGAATTCAAAATTACAATACAGAAGAAATATATATATTTTGGCAAACTTCAAAAATTGATTACAAAATAAATTGTTAAAACATATTGCAGTTTGCCAGAATATGATCAGAATACTTTTGGGTTTTTATATCTAAAATTTAAATTATTAGAAAATGATTAATAAACAATGCTTTCTCATCAAATTGTGATGGCTTAATCACTTGTAGACAAACAAAGATACAGAGAATAACATTTTGAAATGAAAGATATTCAGTATAACTACCAGCACAAAGTATTAAGTAAGTGAGGAGCCTAACAAAGACTATTACATCTGAGTGTAACATATCAGCATCAATAATGTCAATGGCCTTACTAGTGACATTTTTTAATTTCACTGAAATGGCTGGAGAGCCACTATACATAAAAGTCTTTGATTTTTCTCCACAATCAAAAGTCTGATAGGAGTCAGATCTCGTAATTGTGAGGGCCACTTAATCTTACAACTTCAGCCTATCATTCAACCTTCAGAATGTCTTGAAAGGGCATGCAATGTAGGAAAGAACACCATTTTGCTTGAAAGTGACAGAAGAGTAAGCTTCCATTTGAAAATAGAATGTGGTCTAACAGAAGCATAAGCTACTGTGTGGTAGTGACATCACATGTTTTCAATATTCTACATGACTACAGTGAGGTATAGAGCAGATTTTCAACCAATGCAAGGTAAATGAAAGGATTCAAAATCTGACACAATTACACAAGGAGAATTTAGTGATTTGTTCAGACTCAAAGGTTTGACATCAGCCAAATAGGGCTACTTTCCATAATGATATCACATTGCAGTGAATAATGAGACTCATCCATTCACAAAAGCATTTCACATTCGTTGTGGATTACATTCAATTGAATGTGATCCACAATGGATGTGAATGGATTATGCAAACTCCCATGTTGTGAAGGCTTGTCTTTCATCTTAATCTAGAGGTAACATCTTGATGGATGAAAATTCAAGATTCTGTGCAGAATGTCAAATAGACTTTTGAGGAATCTTCATTTCTGTCTCAACTTCATCATCAATTTTACTCTCCACTGATATTTTAACTGTCAAAACTTCAATTGTATTATAAACTTCAATTCTTCACTAAACTTTGTGCTCTAGAGAGGCATTCAGCCTTGACAAATGATCTGTCACTGGATGGAAAATCCTTGACACTTGAAAAGCTAAAAGACTAGCCATTCAACTACCAGCTTTTACATAAAACTAATTTAAAAAAAAAAAAAGTTTTATGAACATGCAATTATTTTTAAATGCATACTAAATCATTAAAATAATGTAATATAAAACATTCATAATGGATGATATATATTTGTGTCATATAAGCCAAGTGTTATGAACAAGAAATATTACATATAATATAAGAACATGAAAAAACTGTCACAGAAAACCTAGTAATTTTCAATATTTTTTGCAGTTACAGTTGCAGTGATACATTTGTTCATAAAAATTTGGTTTGTTTCAATTTTTACAAAAATACAATTAATCTAACTGAAACCTACTTAAAGTGCCTTCAGAACTGATACAAACAGTTACAATTTTGAACTGCTACAACTAAAGTGTTTCATAATTGCAACAAATCACATCAAAGATGAAATCAAGGCTACAAGTTATAGAATTTAAAACCAGAAAAATCAACCATACTTTGTCTGTTATGGTGAATGAATGTAGTAGAAATTAGACAGCTTTATTTAATCTGATTTTATGACCTACAACCTCAATAATGCCTCCTTATCTTGTTACAATTTCTTTTACTTGAATATACATTTCAATGTATCATATATACATAGTCATTGTACATTTTCCCACTTAATTGAGCCATGCATTCAATATATAATAATGCTATTTCTAAATACTATTTATACTGAATACTATGACTCTGAGCCAAAAATTTCAAAAATTAAAATTAATTAAAACAATTACATATGCAAATTCCTTGAAGGATAAAAAAAAAAAAATGTTCCAAAATTATAAAATGAAACTTGTTTGAAATTTTGTACAACCTAAAGATAATTTAAAATATTTAGTTTGCAAAAATTGGGAGCATGTATACACTTAAGAGCTTTTGTCAATGGAATCATTAAATTGTAATCTTTAGGTTAACTATCAACATACTTTTAGGTTAATTGGTAACTTGTTTCCAGTTTCCTTAAAAGCCTTTATGGCATACAGCCAACCCAAAACTGGGCCCTTATCATCTGATGAACCACGACCATAGAGCTTTCCATCTTTTTCTGTTAAAACGAATGGTTCAGTATTCCATCCATCTTCCTAGTGAAAATTAAGAAATTAAACTTGTTTTAGAGGTTTTTTCACAAATATTGAAATTAGAGATCAAACTAAATGATTTTACTAACTATTTAATAAAAAGTATTATATACTTGAAACTTATTTTGAAACAAAAATTGAAGCATCCATTACTTTTATGCATATAAAATTAAATAATAAAAATAATAATTACAAAATAAATAAGTCAATAGTAAATGAAATTTCTAAAACAAGCATCATTACAAACTTATTATTTTGTGATTCATTATTTAATGTACAGATGTACAGTTAAAAGGCAAACAACATTTAAATACTTTTCCAAAATTTCTGAATTCTAAAACATAGCTTATAAAAAATGTTTGAATATTTTATAAAATATGAACCATTGATTTTAGTTATTTGGTTTCCTTGATGAGCATTCATTTGTTTTATTAATGTTATATTTACTAGTTTTTATGTTGAATCATTTACTTGTTTTATTAGTGTTATTGTTAATCACTAATAAAACAAGTTTAACATTCATATATTTTATTACAAAAATATCTAACATCACGAACATATATATATATATATACATACACACACACACACGTGTGTATATATATATATATATATTCAATACAAAAATAGATAAATATTTCACCTTATATGCTGGTTGCACATCTAAATGGCCGTACACACAAACTGTTTTCTTTGCAGGATCATTTCCTAATGTACCCAACAATACTGGGGGCAAAGGTATTACTTTGCCATCAGGTAAAGTTTGTTTGCCAACATCAACAAGTGTAATAGATGCACCTTCTTTTTCTAATCTCTAGAAAATTTCAGTTTTCAAGTTAACACAAAGTGCAAAAGAAAAACCCATTTTAAACAAAGATAAAATAATTTACAAAATATTTAATTTTCAATATAAATAGTGCACTTAATAGACAATAATGTAGAAAAATTTATGTATATTTTTATGATCATAAAAGTTTGATGGTGATACATCACTAAATTATATGCCAAAATATCTGTTAAATAAGAATTAATCAAACATACCACAAACAGAAATTTGGGGAGGGGTTATATTATAAAATTTCAAAATTTAGTTTAATGACATATCATACTGTTTATTTTTTTATTTTTAGTTTAATTTACACAAATGAAGAAATACGAAATTCGTGTTTGGACTAGTATTACATAATGCCATGATGTTAATGAACACAAAATGTTTTACAACATAAAACATTGCCAATTTTTGTTTCATTAAATTGACAATTACAAGGAATCATTTTAAAACAAATGACCACCATTGGAAACTTATATAAAATGTACACAATGTAAAAACTGTAACATTGAAATTGTGTAAGTACATAAACTTTGTTTTTAAATTTTTAGATACACTGATATAAAATAAAAATCTGCATATACAGATGATTCCTTAGTATCAATGGTAAAAATTACCAAACAAATTCATGTGGTAATAAAATATACAAGAACCACAATTTTTTGTAAACTTCTTCAAATTATAGATTTTAAAGTTATTAAAAATATCAAGCTTCTTTTTAATTAAAGCAGAAAGCAAATAACTTTTTTTAACATTTTTATCAAAGAACAAAGAAAAATAAACATTTCATAAATAATTTTATATTTAATAGATTACATAATTGAAAAACTGATATATTTATAAAAATGGTATTTGGATGAGAATAAAAAAAATTACTTCCAAACTTCGGTCACATATTTTAACACAGACTTACCGTAGCAACCCACTTAACCATTTTCACAATTTCTTCCCTGTGATCAGGCCATGCTGAAACACTTTTAATTGCAACAGCCTCTCTCAGCCCATTAATGTACTCTTGTTGATGTTCATCAATGTATCTAAAATGAAGCAAAACAATAAGTTATTTAAAGATCTTGGCAATTCTCTAAAAAAGTAGAATCTTACCACTAAGACAAAATGAAACTCAAATTTTCAAAAAATGAAACCACCAAGAAGCATTATTACAGGTATTGTATATTATATTTAGAACATAAATTCTATGAACGTTTTAAATAAGATTAAGAAATTGAAATGTACAATAAATGGAAATTAATATTATGATTTCAACTACTTGTTTTCTTTTTTTACTAAGAAAGACATTTTTATAAGGAAATACTAAAAAAGGTAATATCAACAATATCATCATTCTAAAATTGGTAAAATCCTAGGAACCTGTGTGAATTTGGCAAAGTTTCTAATTTTCGTGTCAAGCACTGCACAGTTATCTAACCAATCAAAATCATGTCACTTCACAAAATGTCCAGCTTAAATTGTAATCAAAGAGAAACAAATTAATGATCAAATTAAGGGTTATTAGCACACAAAATAAATTTTGCACATGTACACAGTCATGTTATACCATTAAGTGAAAGTTGCATCATACAAATGAAAAACATTCCTATATAGTTAACCGGTTTGGCACAATTTATAGCAACACTGGCACATAGAAATTGGTCCTAAAATTACAAATGAAATTAATTTCAAGAAAATTGATGATTAAAATTCCATCCAAGACAATAAATAAAAATCACTTTCTAAAATATCAAACATAAAATCTAAGAGGAACAAAAGCATGAAAAAGTAATTAAAATGAAATTAATTTTTAAATTCACAAGTTGAAAATAATTTTAAATAAATATGTGAAGAAAATTATTTAAAATTGATAAACAGGAACAGCTTTTAACAAATTGAAAATAATGAAATTGAAAGGGAAAATATTAAATAAAATGTTTCATTTTCACAATTTAATATTTACATGAACAAGTAAGAAGAATTATTTTAAATTGATAGCAGTTCCTAATAATATTTATGAAATTATTTAACAGCTAATAATTACACTATAGAAGGAGTATGATTTGTTGCACTATGGTCCCTTTTTCATGCATAAAGGCTAATTAGAATAAAACATGCAAATTAATGCAGATTTTAAACCACAATAAAACATTCTTGTAGTAACATTCCTGAGGTAGGAATCAAACCTACAATTTGTTAAGCTGAAAAATAGAAGGCAATGCATTCAGCTGATAGTTCAACTAATGAATGAATAATAAAAAAGAAAAATACAATTTATATAACAAAAGAATAGTATGATAATATACAGATTTACTTACAAGATAGGTAAAATATATGGCATAAATATATTTTCAGTAATTTTAAATTTCCTATAATGATTTTAATAGGATTGAAAATGTTAATTTAAATATCTTTAGTAATAAATGCATTATGAAAATAAGCCTATTTAACATTTGCACACAAAATTTCTACCAAATTTTGAAATTCATTTCCATTTTTAGTTAATTAGTAGTACTTCACTATACATAAAACAACTTTAACTATATTTTAAAAGTATTTTAATGTACTTTAAATATATTTTTAGTTAATAAATTGCTTATGGAAATAAATTGAAACTTTTACCATTGTATTAAATATTTCATTAATAATTCTCAAATTAATTGTGTTCTGCTAAGGAAAATAGTCATAAAAATTTGTTTCTTTTTCACTCTTTAATGAAAATCTTATATTATTAATAAAGTTTGTTCCCTATAAAGTTACCAATAATCTGCACCTAAATAATTTTAAATTGTTTTATTAAAAACCTAAAAAATATTTTGAAAATAGCATCCTTAAAACATCACATGTTCTCAGAAAGTTTATGGTTCAACTTAGATAAAACCTAGGAATATGCATAGGAATATATATTAGAGTGAAGATCACAGGGAACATTTTTTAACATAAATAATATAATATGTAAATTTATCTATAATTTATACTAATAAATTGCTTTATTCCTCATGATCCAGGCGCAAGTTAGACGAAATACATAAGCCCACGAATATTCAAAAAGCACAAGCAAGAATATTAATACAAATTTAGTAATTAACTTATTTTCCTCACAGTTAGATATCTTTATTAAAGTTAGTTTTTATACAAAGCTGCATTTTTTTTAGATTAATAAATTATAGAAAAAATCAATCATTTAACTAAGATTAAAATAATATGTTCTTATTCATGTAAGGAAATAAATTTGGAAAATATAGTACAATATTAATAACATATCAATAAGCAAAATTAATTTTTTAAAAAAAGCTGATTTGAGATAAATAACTTCAAGAGATCAATTATTTTTTTGATAGTAACATGCTTGTCAAATGAAATTATAAATTAATTTTCATTCACATTTAATTTAAATTTAATACCATTTATAAATAATTCAAAAGATTAAAATATGCTAAAAGAAAATTCAATTTATAAACAAACTTGAAAATATTTTCCATTTTTTTAACATAAAGTAATTGGATATTTCAGTAAGCAAAGTAACACCCTTATTTCAAAACTAAAAAAATGCGATGGGCAAACAGGGAATTGATTTTATAGGACCCTTATCGTCTGCTAAGAGTCTGTTAAAATCTAACAGTCAGATGTCGATGACGAGTTCAAGTCGAAACACCTCTTCGAACAGCCGGCTTCCGAATCTGCGCATGCGCATTTGGTAAAAGTTTTTCCCGAGTGCGATAAGGAGCCACATGTGTGAAAGTGAAAACAAAAATGATTATAGTTAGTATATTGACCTCTTTTAAGATTCAAGGTTCTACATACTTTGCATGCTTTTTTCAGAATGAATATAAAACGAACAAATTGAGACTAAGCAAATATTAAGTCGTAATAAAAAAGATTCCTAATGAAATTATGGCTTACATTTGTACGCCATTTGCAAATTCTTTTTTCCTAAAGTAAGTCTCGGGTTTTCAGTTCGAAGTTTTCTCTTGAGTATTCTATTAGCAAAATTAATTTTGTTAATAATAATTACTTTAGCGCTTATTTCTGATATAGATTTAATTATAATTGCACTGCTCAAATTTATTTTCATGGCTATAGTCATGTTAGACACTTTCAATATTCGATTATTATTATTATTATTCTACTTTAAATCAAAACTATATCGTTTTCCGCAGCGTAAAATATTAATCTTACTTAAATAATATACTATTAATTTTTATTTAAATAATACGAACTTTGAATAAATGAAATATTTGATGGTTTCCAGCTGTGCATGTGTGTGCACCGGCATTCTTTCCTACTTTTCGCCCAGAATTTTCGGGATGGGTCTGGTATCGAACCTACTATTTTCCGGAAAACACTTTTTCTCGTAAGACTGTCATAGTTCAACAGAAAAAACAGTAAGAAATCATAGCCTGACTAGGGCAGAGGAATGCGGGACAATTGCCTCGGGAACCTACATCATAGGAAATCGAACAAAAAGTTCCTTTTACGTTATCAATAAAATATAATCGTTCACAAAATCGAATGGAATGTTTGTTGTTGTAAAGCAGATAGTTCTCAAAAAAGTTTTTTCCCGGGGCCATAACTAAATTAAGTCGAACGCTGCCAGAAATACATACGTTAAATAAATAATCCTTTTCTTCTTTTGTAATTCTGGATTTATTTTATTACTGATTTTATAAACCTAATTTGAAATTATGCTTATTTATTTCAATAAAGAGACTTAATTCTATTATTTAACAGCATTAAACGTATCAATCACAAAGATAATATATTCTTATTTACAAAAATAATCCTCAAGTAAAACGATTGTTGGAGAAATATTTATAGTACTGGGTGAAAAATGTTAAGATGGAAACAATAATAAAGCCTAGTTTTGTTGACGATACGCTTCAAGGTGTACTGAAAATCAATAAGAAAATATAGGTTTATAAATTAATTTGTGTACATATGAAATAATGCGAGCAGTCTTCAGAATGATTGAAAACATTATTTAAAAGCACATTGAAGAAAATAACTTTATTTTAACATTTACACAACTACATTGTTGCGAAACTTTTAAATATTTTGTAACATATTTATATCTTTAATTCTTTACTTTAAAAAACCTTATTTCGCAAAGCATTTACAATTGTTTGCATAAAATAATTGGTGATTGCTTATATAGAAATTTGTACAGTATTAAATATTTAACTATTAAAATTCTATAAAAATTTTATGGTATTAAAAAATGATGCGTGCAATGATTATAAATAACATAGTCATATAACTACATATTTTGACAATACGGAATGGATAGTCTAATGTCCGAAAGCTGTGGTAATTCATTTATTTTCCGGTGCATAAATAGTGTTACAAATTTATAAAGAATTTATTGTATAAAATCTCCCAGACAGATCGGAAATACTCACATTTTGGGCAAAAATTGCGGTATTTAGACGTGTTATACGTTAAAAGCGGGTTTTCTAATAATTTGGTGATTTGATGATGTTTTGGAAAGAAAACTTGGCGACATTTTTGGCAACTTGGCGAGGAATAGATACTTCTGGAAACATCTATCACCTAAGCTCTAGGACCAATATTTTGCGAGATAGCCTAGAAGCTTCCAGAACCTTGGCGAAATTAGTAGATTTCCCCGCCAAGTCAGGTATAAATACCTTAGCTCGACATAGTTAGGCAGTGAGTTTTGTGAAGACAGTCAGTGAGTGAAGACGATTAGTCGTGACTGCTAGTTTAGAGAAGATGTTCTCTGCTTGAGGTATTTGAGACCAGTGATTAGAAGCTGTTACTTATTATATCTGACGAATTGGAGCTGTATAATAGTGATTGTTGCAGCTGGTATATCTAGTGGAATTTTTTTTAAGAATAAAAGTCTTTGGTTCATTGAGTGGTTGCTTTCTTCAACTCTGAATCCACATGAACCCCAAAGCTCTGTACAATAGCATTTCCGGAGAAATTTTTATGGATTCTGGGCCATGTTCAAGTCTCGCAAGGAAACAAATCTAGAAAACTTTGAAGCACTCACCACGGCACATGTGCAAGCAGAAGGTACAAGCGAAACAATTTTCTCCCTTTGTACAATAGAAGCGGGGTTCGAGCCTGTGACTTCAAGCTCTAAAGAGGGCTATTGCAACACTTAGCCACAATGCGTTATGGTGGCCTAATTGGTTAGAGTGTCGTTCTTATTATCGGAAAGTAGTAATTTGAATCCCGCCTTAAAAGAAGATCCGTCGTGTTCGCCAAGGGTGGCTTAGGCGCGTTGAATAGGATGAGGTCACTATGTCCTTCTAGAGACTGTTGCTCGTTCATGCTTTCTTGTGTCTAGCTTTTGGAGCTGCAGTGGCTCAGTAGCATGACGCCGCTTCTCGTTAAGATCAGCAAAATGGAGCATCCTTGGGAGGGTGATCACGTAAACTCCCTCACTGGGTTGCTGGAACTCCGTGGGCTGGGGACGGGTCCACGTTAATAAGTGAAGTTCAAAGTCTTTCCGTTGGTGTGGCGTGGATGTAGAGAGAATGGTGCCAGATCAGGTGTCACGTCGTCACCTGACTGTGGTTCAAAATGACAAGGCACTTGGTGATGGGAGAGTATTCCAAACAACCTAAACCTACAGTCCGGAGCTCGCCTGCACCAATGTGTATGTATGTATCTAGCTTTGAGCAAGGTTCCACTAGTTAGCTGGAAGCAGGCAATTAGGAATCTTCGTAATTTAGAAGCAGGAACCACAGAGAAGACCCTTGATACTTATTTTACCATCTTAAGTGGTATCATTTCACATGGAGAACATTGCAACTACTAGCTACTTAACGTACCCTAGCCGCCACTGACGAACACGTCAGAACTTTAGTTGTGTCGGGTTTCGAACTCACTATCTTTCAATAATGAGAATGAAAGCCCTAATCAATCAGGATACAGTCGCCTTATGAGATCCAAATGAAATTATACCTCTGAGGATGGTGGGTCAAGTATTAGAAAGTCTTCTGCTTGATCCCTGCTTCTAAATAAGGAAGACTTCCACCCGGCTGTTTCTACTAATTGGTAGAGCCCAAGTCTGCTAATTGCAGAGAAATATACTGGTGCAACAAATAGCCACAATACTTATGTAATTATATGTGTGTGTGTGTGTATGTGTATGTGTGTGTGTATGTGTATGTGTGTGTGTATGTGTATGTGTGTGTGTATGTGTATGTGTGTGTGTATGTGTATGTGTGTGTGTATGTGTATGTGTGTGTGTGTGTATGTGTATGTGTGTGTTTGTGTGTGTGTTCCAATATTCCAATTATATCCTCTCTTCTACTGCGAATAATCCAAATTCACTGATAATTCACAACATTATTGAAAAAAATAAACAGAAATACGCATATGAAATATTTAAACATTCAATAATTAGGAAGAACACACTTGTTACTTGAGGAATAATAAAATCACTCATTATCAAAATCTTTTTTTAAAAAAAATCTGCTCCTTTGTATTAAAACACTTTTTTTACAGACAGGAAGTTTATATTATTGTTATTATCATAAATTTTGAATTATATATATAAAGATAATTTATAAAGAGGCTAAACCACCCATGGATAATCAGGGATTTACTTTGATGTCAATAACTAATTATATCTAATCAATTCATTATTATACATAATTAAAATGTATAAAAGTAATAAATCATTCCTAATGGTACGTTGTTTTAAACTGAAGCTAGGGTGGGAAGAAGAAGATGCGGTTTCGGGTGTTGACTTCGTCATTTTTCCTTGAGTAGCTCAAAATAAAACGGCTGATGGATGTGGGCCTTAGTTAGCAAAAATGAAAATCTAGAAATGTTTTGTAATAATTGGACTTGGATTGAAATATAAAACTATACCGTAGAAAATATAACTTGAACAAAACAAGAAAGTGGAAAATTTTTCATAGAGTTTCCATTCATTTTAGGGGAAATAGATTATTTGAAACGCTATTCTACGAATGTGCTGAAAATTTATAGCAGATGTTAAGACTTTGCTGCAAATACTGCAGTGTTTTTTTTTTTTTTTTTTTTTTTTTTTAACGGTGTGCAATATTAGTTTAGGATCTGATAAGTTATGCATGTCTCCCCCAACTCTGCGATTTATAGAAATCTCGGAAATACGTTGAAACAATGAAAAATAATTTGAACTGATAAGCTTAATTTTGATTCTCACCTTTGATTCTCTGGAGAAATCACTTATCTTAACAGATTGTTCTCAGATAATCGGTTAAACTATTCGGGTGATAAGTTTGGACTTAAATGATGAAATCTGAGCTTAGCTATTCCCTATTTTTGAGTAGAATCTTCCTTGAAAACGAAAAATGATTATTCTTATCAGATAAAACTGTCATATTATTAACAAAGTGCTCCTCAATTTCGAAATATATTACCTTAAAATGCGCTCATAAAGTTTTTGCTATTTCTGTATGATAAGATTCTGTAAGATAAGATTCTGCATTTTTGTATTAAAAGATTCCCAAGTCGTAACCATTCACTGGAAAAGCACATTACAGTATTCATCCTTGAAGCTATTGATTATATTTTGTTGCATTACATGTAAGATATATATACTTGCGACAATATCACATAAGACATAAGAAAGCGCGTTCATTAATTTTGTTTGGGGAATATTCGAAATTGGTAATGGCTTTTACTTTAATATTGCCTGGTATTCTTCGACCTTGTCCTATAAAGTGTCCCAAATATTTTATACGAAGTTGAGCGAATTGAAACTTTTAAAGTTTTAGAGTCAATTTCGAAAATCGAAATAACTATATTTACTCACTTAGGTGGGTAGAAACTTGTAATGAGTCTGACCACATCCAACAACAGAACTAAATATTTTATAATTTATATATTATACCTAAACTGTTTGATGAGCGGGACGTGGTGGCCCCGCGATAGTTCCAGAAGTGATTGCAAGGTATGTGCTTTCAGAGGTTTCAACTCGAATCCTCAAACGTCCATTTCTTCGATGGAGCATAAAACGTGTTTTATCGGAAAACGCTACCTGTCGCCACTCTGTGGAATTCCAGCTGTGCTACCCACTTACAAATTCCAACCTTCGTCACCGATGAATAGAAGTCAGCATAGGTTCATGGAACAGACATCAGTTTCGAAGGCCCAGACACAACAAATTTGTGTCTGAGCCTTCGAAACTGATGTCTGTTCCCAAATTATGTCAGAACAATAATTTGGGAGACACTGTTTGTAACCACTGGGTTCATCTGGGAGGTCAGTTGCTCGTCGATAGCACGTCTTTTCACCCGATCGCATCTCAGCAGCCATTTTTACCCATGACATCTATGGCCCGTGATGCACCGCATTTACCACATATCTGATTACAGATAGTTCCTTTTTGCCGTATATGGCATACTTTTACCATAGTGGCACCCTTGTCCCAAAAGTCAATGATAATGCTATCTGTATTACGTCAACGATTGGAATGTTTCCCAAAATCTTCACACGCCTTTTATATACACTCAACTGCTTTGTGCTGCCACCGGACTTTCATGATTGGTTATTTAATGTGGACGTCGAAAATGTTTCGTGGTCATATTAAAATGACTGGACTGTGTATCTCAATCACTACCGATAATACTGCTACTGTTTGGAGTAATTTTTCTGAAGATCGAGGATAACCTTCTTTCAATAAGATCACTTCCTTTGCATTACTTTAATTTTGTAATTTTTAGTCAAATTTGAAGTTATTGTCCTTTATGAAAAAACAAAATTTCCAAACCTTTTTACAGCATAGTTATGTGTAGATTTTGAGATTCGAATGTTTTAATGTATTATCAGAATATCTTATAATTTTAGATTCCAACTCCTTTATGATGATCCTTCTTTTTAGGCTATCACTTTTGATAGCCATTTAAATTACTTTTTACTCCCGTAAACATTTGTAAATTAAATTATTTAGAAAATTCTGTACTATTTTCAAAATTTTAACCATTTTCTTTATCCGAGTTTCAAGACTTTTAAAATGCCTTAATTTTTTCCTTACGCAATCTTTGAAAGAACACTATAGCTATTCATTTCAATAGATTTCAAAATTATGTTCACATCAGTTAAAGAGTACGCAGTGCAATTCCACATTAAGGTTAAATAATAATATTAATGCAAATTTTATGAAAATTAATATTTTGGGGTATTGGTTTATAAAGAGCCAATTTTATCTTCATAAAACGGTCTGAAAATGAGAATAAAATAAACATAAATTATTTATTTTTAATAAATTTCTTAAATAGTTATAACTATTATTGAGTATTGTCTTTTTTCCGAAGACTGACGATGTGCTTTTCTCACCCAGGCTATAACAATATTAAATTAAATATAAAAGAAAAATCAAACCAATGTTCTATTAGCTAATAAAGTGGCGCCATCTATTACTGAAAAATGTAGTTGTTGAAGTAAGGATTTTTATTATGTTAGCGTCAATGCGAGTCGTGATTTCCTTGTATAACGTTATTCTGTTTGTGTGGAGTTTGCTGTAATTAAATACAAAAAAATTGTAAATAAAGTGTTTATTTTGTGGCGTATTTTCACAGCGCGGTGTAAGAGTACACATAGTACATTGAGACTTACAAGAAAAAAGATTGCCGTAAATAGCATGATTACAGAATGTACCAAGGAGGGTGCACATCGTAGACGTTAATATAAAAAATACGGAACACTGTTGATAATATAAATCGTTATAATACCACAGGGCACTTGCACACACATGCCAAGAAATGGCGTTCTTTTATTTCTCCTTAAATTTTATTTCCTCCTTTGTATTTGAAATCTGGATTGTGTTTGAAAATAAAATATATTTTGAAACAGAACGTTTGCAGTTTTGTGCAGTGTGTATAATCAATTTCGTTCGTTCTGACCAAGAAAGTGTGTATAATTTTTTGGAGTCAGAAGTGAGATTAAAATACTTAATACGAGGTTTCATGCTGCTGCAACATCAACCAGATTGACTGGTTGACATCAAAATCAACCAGGTACATGAGTCAAACGCCTTCAAAGAATGGAGCACAGCCTCAGGGCTTAAAAATATCTGGCATCCATTTTAAACCGATGATGCCCAAAATGTGGGCAGGAGCAGCTTGAGTCGCATTGCATTTTGGACACAGGAGATGAACTATGTGTCCCGTCATTTGACTTTGTATACGAATGTGTCCATTTCTAAATCTCGCGAGAGTTGTCTGATGACGCCTGTTACCAACTCCAATCAGAACAGCACCCGAAAGATTTTTCACATACTATTCACACACGGGGGTACACTCTTTTGCAAGAAGAACAGATATGAGGTTTCATAATCATTCGCATAGCACCTTTTGAGTTCAATAGTGCAATGCGAATGGACTGCTTTGCTAAACTGCTTTGCTGTATCAATTTTTCATTAACGTAAATAAGTACAGATTTACCTTAAATCAATTTGGCTAATTAATTTAAATACTTTTCAATTGATTTAGTTTTCTGAAGCTGTTGTCAGTTTTTATTGAAATAGCTGAAATCGATCAAAATAAATAAGTAGAATTATTTATAGGAGTATGGACTGAGAAAAACACGAAATTATGTTGAATTTGAGAAGAAATACATTCGTCAAAGTCACTAACTGTCGTATTTATCATCCTAATCGTAACTACTTCATTTTGGTTTGAAAATGCTTGAAAAGCGTGCTCAATTATGAAAAATTCAAAAATATCATATAACTTATAATATTAACGTACAACGAATAAGCTTTAGAAGCAAAAATTATATTTCTTAAATCAGTTTCGAAAGTAAGCCAGAGAAAATATTGTTTTCAGCATGGTGTTTAAGGTAAATAAAATTTCATTTTCAATTGATTTTAAAAAAAATGTGCTGCGCTAATCTAGTAGAGTACAAAGATAGTGTTGCAGCTGTGTTTTAACTTGAGGGAATTGTTTGTCATGGCGGGAATCAAAATCAAAGTTTTCGGATAAGGTTGAGTAGTTATGGTGGTTTTTTTAGCGGAATAAGTTTTAGTGTTGTAAAATATTATCATGTATAATTGAGTTGATACCTTTTTTATTATTTAATGTTTGATGGAATATTCAGTGTGGTAATTGTAAATTCAGATTCCAGGTAATCTTTTTTAAACTTTAAAAATGAACTTTTAGTCGTTAAAATTGGCGGAGTCATTAAGAAATTATAATTCGTTGTTTCAAGCGAACGAAAATTGTTACTTTGAAAAGTTATTTAAAAGTTTAAAAATCTGTAAAAATGATAGAATTCACGAATTTGTTCAAACATCATTGATGAAAAAAAATTACGATTCTACATTGAAAAATCAGGAAATGAAGTTAGATTTATCGTCACAAAGCTAAAATTATCTCAGATAGAAATGTAAGTAACATTAAAGTTCCGAAATACTTATCACAAAATCAAAATGTTAAAACTTTTTTATTAATTTTAGTTCCTATTAAAACAGAATCCTTCAATCTTTGATTCAAAGCAGACATTTAAGGGGAAAATGATATCTAAAAGTTTAAAAACAAAATATTTTGCTGAATATGGTGGAAAATCTTGATGAAAAAACGGCTCAGTTCTTTTATACTCCCATATGATATTAGCCGTAACGAGAAAGAAAAAATCGTTATTATTGTTACAAATGATTCATTTGCATGGTGTGTTATTTAAAAACGCTTAGGTTTTCAGAAACTATTAAAAGATAGTACATTTTATTAAAAAAACTAAATAATTATAATTTATATTGACAAAACTTATTTAAAAGTCAAATGCTATTCTGGCGGAAACTACTTAGCAATCGCTTCGATGTTCTTGTCGAAGGAATCTTGTTCACTTTTTATTTTTTTTCTCTATATAAATTCTGCCAAATATGATACCAAAGCCCAAAACTCCACAAAGACCAGCTGAAACCATTTGACTTACCAAGTAAGTGAGGTGTAAGCACTACCAAGATCAAAGACAAACTTCGATGGGCGGACTGTGGCTGTTCTTTAACAGCAGTAGAGTTGCTAGTCAGCTCGGGGTGGATGCTAGAGATTATCTGGGTTTCCCTCTAGCTTCACGTGAATGGGTCCCATCTTCCCACAGTCTCCATAGAAGGCACTTCACCCCAACCCGCACATGTAAAAGTTACGTGCATTGCTCATTTCTCGCTCAGGTTTTGTGGTGCAAAAATTTGAAATAAACGTGGAAAGTGTGCATACACGTTGGGCTGATGGAGAGGTTAGTCTGGTTTGTTCTGGCATTGAACCCACCGTCTTCAGGAGGAGAGGCCAGTATATCGGCCAAGCAGAGCAAGAATGGGTCTGAAAACCGGTGGCTGCTGGAGTGCTTGTTTTCTCTGCTCGGGGAGAGTCTGTTGATCCTCCTGTGATGAATTTATTTTACGCAGAAGGACATGCAATGTCTTAAACTCGCTTCGCGAGTACGTGGTCCGCCTGCGGCGTCAAAATATGATGGCAAATATTTAGTGGTATCACCATGTTGCTTATTCCTTTTTTGCAGAGCCTCATAGGAGTTCGACCGTTTGTGTATGAACACCGTTTTCTGGATTCATGAAGTTGGTTAAACACTTTGAAATGCGAAAAGCCTGCTTTTTCGAGTTCATCTGTTTTGTTAACTCTCCAACAATTGGTGTGAATAACGGAGCTTTCAAGAACATTTTGTTCGATGTATTTGAGCAGACATTCTACGCTTCTATTTGGAACGGTAACAAGGAATACATTCTTTGTGACGCAGCAAATTCTGCCAAAAACTCATTTTGGCGAGAAAATAACCTCAGTTTTATTTTTCCTCTTAGTGAATAGACTTCCGTCAGTTCCATGATTTTGCCTTGTCCTTTTTACCTTTCCGTATTTCTGACCTAAACTGCCTTCGATACAAAATTTTAAAAGATAATTGCTCACGAGAATTCCTGGAATAGTTGCCCTTCCTGATTCCGGCTTCTATGTGGCGCGTATAACATCACCACCAGTTGTAAAACAAACAATATGACTGCTAATTTTGAAAAAAAGAATAATTTAATTTTCTAAGAAACAAAATTACAAAAAGAGTCATTTTAGGGGATCGTAACAATATCTATTTTGAACCTACACAAAATCAGAAAAAAAATCTCAGTTTCTTCAAACTGCTCCTGGCTCCAAAACTTGCGTATTCTCACTCTTCCCCCCACACGCTCTTTAAATCTCAGTTGCTGACTATGAGACATTACAGACTAAATTATTTCTTCCTTAATCGGAGTTTCTTTCTTTCTTTCAATTTTACAGAAATCAACCTGCAAATAAAAAGAAAAATCACACATACAAACAACAAAGAGCTAAATTTAGTATTACAGATAGCACTTATCAATCCAAGTTTGGCTGAAATACAAAAAACTATATGAAAAATAATTAAATTACATAAAAATTTATCAAAATAGTACAAAATACTTAAATAAGACAACATAAATTGCAATATTAGCAAATTTTACAGTAGACACGTCATTATTATTATTATTTTATAGGAAACGATATACTTTTTCAAGAATTTATGTATGCATAAAACAACAATTAAAATTTGGATTAAAACAAAATATTGAATTTAATATCTGAAAAAAATAGAAAATAATTATGTTAAGTAGTTCAGCATTCTTCTGAAACTTAAGAAAGAAATTCTGATTTACCCTTTCCGTGAACAATATCAAAATTAGGCTTTGAAGTATCAAAGCCCACCATAAAATACTGTGATTAGATCCAGTATGTTTTTTCCATACTAAATTGTTGTGATCAGTTTCGATACTAAATTTATACCGACCATCAAAATTCATAATATTTTCAATTTAGTAACAGATAAAATTATTGTTGAACATTCCTTTTTCCATATTGCTATAATATTTCTCAGAGATAGGGTGTTCAATTTCATCCCTCTCTAAGATAAAACTACACTTATTCCTAAGTTTGAGGTACACGTTGAATAATAAATTTCTTTTGAAAGCGACTGCAAAATACAGGCTTCTTGACAAACGTGTTCTTTATTTCTATTAATGATTTTTCACAGTTATTATTCTATATTACAGTTCCCCTTTTGGACTTCCCCTTCTGCAGATCGGTAAAAAGGACCACAACTACTGGTGCTTTTATATATATACTTGCGGCAATATCACATAAGATATAAGAAAGTGCGTTCATTAGTTTTTTTGGGGGGAATATTCGAAATTGGTAATGGCTTTTACTGTAATAGTGCCTGGTATTCTTCGACCTTGTCCTATAAAGTGTCCTAAATATTTTATACGAAGTTGAGCGAATTGAAACTTTTAAAGTATTACAGTCAATTTCGAAAATCGAAATAAATATATTTACTCACTTAGGTGGGTAGAAACTTGTAATCAGTCTAACCACATCCAACAACAGAACTAAATATTTTATAATTTATATATTATACCTAAACTGTTTATTCAAAGTAGTCAGAGAAAGATTGATCAAAATTGCCTTCCTGTATTCCAACATTTCGTCATGTAATCCAATGTAGAGCATATAATTAACTTCATCAGTGGATGCTAATGCAAAGCATTATAAAAGCATCCAAAACCTCTGCCAACTCTAAACAAGTTTGTTATAAAACAAACTAAATGAGTCCTAATTTTGAAAACAAACAGATTTTATTAACAAAGAAACAAAATTAGAAAAGGAATCGTATCTGGGTTCACTAATAAAACATCTATCTGACGTATGTATAACGCACAAAGTCAGAAAAATAAAGCTCAGCTTCTTCAGACAAGAAATGGAAAGAAATACTTGTGACCGGTATTTTGTAGTTGATATTATAATGTAAAAACTTGTAATGAGTACTTTTTTCCAAATATTTGGTACTTCCAATAACAAAGTTAAATCGAGTATCCTCAAACATTTGCAGGTACAATGTTCTTGACAGGAAATTACTATTTCAGATACATAGTAGCGAAAGTTACTGTGAGTACCTTGGAATAGGTAAATGTACAATGTAATCGACTGATCGAAAAACCTATTTCAAAATAATCAGTGTAACTGCTTGCTCTCAACGGATGTAACGGCTATGTTTCAAATACAGTAGAACGAATGACAGAGCGAGTTAGTGCCTGTTTCAGAGTAATCAGTGCAGTAACAATGTATTTGTTTGAATATTACTATATCAAGTACAGAAAAGCCAATGGCAGAGAGAGTACGGCAACCAAAAGAATATCCTCGATATATCGATGCAGATGGATGAATTGGGAGACTGTCGTAAGGTATAGGCAATTGCCTTCTATGATAGGGAAGCTGGGTAGAAATCGGGTAGATTTAACTGAAAAATAGAAGAGTGGACTTTTAGCAATTAGAAGTTTTCTTTGGGTTGGAACATAATAAATTTCTACTGCAAAATGCATAAAATAAGCATGTTCATTCACTCTGTTTTGGTTTTCAAAATTAATAAAAGTAGAAATTCTGAAAACAAATATAAATAGCAAAATCATATGAATTATCATCATATTGAATGAAAAATGCTTATGTAAATTTATAAGTTCAAATTTTTTCACAGGAAAACTATTTGTAGAGGAAATAACTTACAGTTCTTTGCATCATACTAGAAATTAATGCATTAAAAGAGAAAACAAAAAATTACAATTAATTGAATGTAGCATAAATAAAAAGAATTATTTTATTATCGATTATCACATGCTTATTTATAAATGATAGTGATTTAAATTAATATTAATGCATTTTGTGGAATTATATAAAATATTATAGATTTAATTATTTATTTTAAATCAATATT
Source organism: Latrodectus elegans (assembly GCA_030067965.1). Lineage (NCBI taxonomy): Eukaryota > Metazoa > Arthropoda > Arachnida > Araneae > Theridiidae > Latrodectus > Latrodectus elegans. The sequence continues at coordinate 77,962,388 of CM057821.1, read as the reverse complement.
AATTTGTTTTTATTCAATTTATTTATAAAACTTAAAAACTTTGCTATTATTTTTTAATCCGATAGATGGAAGCACAAATCAAAATGTAATAAATACAAACTGTAACTGGTAAAATACCTGTTACTGTAAAACTAACTATAATCAGTCGAACCAGGTACAAGAAAAGTAACATGTTCCCATCCCTACTTCAGGTTACTCTTGGTATCAACCCTCTCACTTTCTCACCCGTCTCACTAGATATTCTTCAAATCTCAAGTGCTGACCACGAGATATTACGCATTTTACTATATTTTCTTCGATAGTTTTAAAATCAAAAGATGCAGATAGGGGCATTTTCATTCTGAAGGGATAATTTCATATCGTTGAAAATACACTGTATCTGCTTCGTTATTTGGGAGATCGGAAAAAAGCACCATCACACAACAAGGAATTTGGAGAGCTAACTACAAAATAATGAGTTACAATGTTTACCGATTATTTACAATTATTTTTTCTTTTTTCCTTCTCTGCAAGAAATATGCTATTGCTTTGGGATATTTGTTAAAATTGTTTGGGTATAATGGAATTGCATAGAAAAATCTTATTGAATATTTTAACAGTAAAGCCCCGTTCGTACTACCTTTTTCTTTAAAATGAATGTAAAGTTAAATCTGATGTAACTTAAACACCACGCTGAAACCAGCGTTCACACTGCCGAAACTGATTTAGAAATATTGGTTTTTGTTCATAACTATATTTTCCCTTTGTTATTAAAAATAATATGTGATATTTTCGATTATTTCTATAGTTGAGAACGTTTATTAAGTAATTGCAGACGAAAATGACATTAATTAAGATCGTAATATTTCATATGAGAAATATGAAAACTAAGGATGTCGTTGACAAACCTGTTTCATCTCAAACTTTGATTTCATGTTTATTTGTTGCTTATGTACATGTTTATGTGTTATTATTTTTTTAATTTTGCTTATCTTGCATTTATTTTGATGGGTTTCAGATATTTCAGCAAACACTCACATCAAGATAGCAGAAAATAAAATGGCATTAAATCAGTTGAAACGTATTTAAATCAGTTCCCCAAGTGATTAATCAGTTCCCCAAGTGGTGTTGGTTGTTCTCACTCACTTAAATTACAAGTTGCCACCGCAAGAAAGTTTTACCGAGGCTTAAGTATTTAAGGCTCTTCCAGACCTACATGAGAACTTCTGTTGTCTTGTCGCCCCATCTGGTGTTAGTTCTCAAAGCTTGTAGAGGGGAGTATCCCAAACATTATTATTGGTTGAAATTGCTTGTCAATCAATCCTTCGAAATTAGGGAGTCTGCCAGAATTGGCGCGTTATATCGTGAAAAATTAAAGTACTAACGCCATAAAAACAGCCAAAAAGAGAGTTTTAAATTTGCTCCTAACAGATGTTTACCTCAAATTACCCTCAGGGTTCTTAGAATAAGGGTGGGGGAAAGTGGGTCAGTACAAATGCTCAACGAACTGACACCGGAATTACCTGTTGCTGTCTTATGGAAAATGTGCTGCCAGTGATTCTAAGGAAAATATTATTTATTTATATTTTAGAATTCGGTTTTTATTATTCGCACTAAAATATATGAAGACAAATTGCAAATGTTGAGTGATTTTACAGTTACTAATTAAATGGTCAAAAATGATTATCAGAATTCAAATAAAACCTAAAATACTATATGAATGATTAAAAACATATTTTTTAAATGCCTTGGTTCAATTTGATTTTATGAGACTTCATCCATTGACTTAAGATGCTTTTGAATATGAATGCAACAAATAATTAAAAACTATTATTTTCAAAACTAACTCAATATAAAAATATTTAATTTTTTTCAAGTATTTTTTTAAACTAACACACACACATATATATATATATTCTAATTATATAAAAATAGATGAAATGATTGTATAAATAATTACAGTTACAATATATATTTTTATGAAAATAACGTTACGATTTTCTATCTATCTATATAATCGTATCGTAATTTTCATAAAAATATTGTAACTGTAATTATTTATATAATAATCATTACACATTTATTTTATATAATTAGAATTACTTAGAGCTTGAAAGAGAGATTCATCTCTTATCTTTCATCTCACAAGTCCCTAACTTTATTTCTCTATATAAATAAAATTAACTAAGTTATAATTAGAAGTACACGTTTTTTAAAAACTTGATATTCTGGTGTAAAATGTGTTGTGAAATTTACTTTAATTCTGACGATTTTAAAACTCTTCAGTTATTTTATTAGATATTTTCCCCTGGCTTGATAAAAACAAAATTAGATTAGCACTTAATATGCCTTATAAAAACACACAGGTAAATTAGATTAAAATAAGTTTAGAGTAAAATTATGAGAAATATAATTTAGGTTTATATTTGTCAACGAATAATCAAATGCAAAATGCACCTTATAGCATACGAGAAAAATATAATTTCATAGTAATACGAGTAAAATATAATACAATTTCATAAATTAGGTTTATTTGTCAACAAATAATCAAATGAAAATACAACTTATAGCATACGAGAAAAATATAATTTCATTGTAATACGAGTAAAATATAATACAATTTCATGAGCATATGAGAAATTTAGTTAATACCTTGAAATATACATGAGGTAAAATAGTAATTAAAATAAATCTGTTAATAAAGTAAAGAAATGCTTGAGCAATTCACATTTCATAAAGGAAAAACAGAAACTATATATATATATATGTATATATATATATATATATATATATATATATATATATATATATATATATATATATATATATATATATATATACACACACACACACAAACACTCTATATACAAACATAAGCATACAAATTCGTATAGTTAAACTTTTATTTATTTATTTATTATTTTTTTCATTTTAATTTTTCAGCTTTTTTTTTTTTTTTTTTTTTTTGTTTGCTCCTTAATTATTTAAGTTGGATTTCTTATGTCCATTGATCTAGGATAACGTGGATCGACTAGTTCTGGCAAAAGACAGTCAAAATAAAAATCATTTAATTTAGTTTTTATTTGTGTCTCCCAAAATACATCATCTCTAAAAATAATTTCAGTTTTAATTCCTTTTGGGGACCAAATGGCAAACCAACAAAAGTTTCTTTCACTAATATGTAATTATCCTTGGATTTGATAGTAAAATTTATGATTTTTATTTATACCATTAATTTCTTTTGTTTTTCCATCTTTTTGCCAGAAATTGAATTTAGATTTCGTTATAAATTCATTGGGATGTATATCGCGACATGTATATGGGCATTTAATTTCAACAATACCCTCTTTGCCAATTATTCCATATGGCGTGGCAGCTAAATGAGGCAAATTTTTATCTATGAATATCTCACATGGTTCTATTTTAAGTCCTATTTCTTTTTCTAGTTCAAGAACGGCAGTTTTTTCATGAATAATCCCGTATAAAATTGCTTCATTTTTTACGTTAGAGTATAGTACTGTTTTTACTAAATTTTGGAATCCTGTAGAGGAATATGCTGGTATCGTATGCTTATTAATCATACCTTATAATGTATTTTTTTTTCATGAAATAAGTTGAAAATAAAATTAAATGTCCAAATGTTTGTAAAGGTAAAAACTCAATAATTTTGGGAAATGATTAAAAATCAAATTAAAATATTTGTCTCACTATTATTCTAATAAACTTATCGTTCTTATTATTAAATATTTTATTTTATAAAAAATATATATATATATGTATATATATATATATATATATATATATATATATATATATATATATATATATATATATATATATATATATATATATATATATATATATATATATATATATATATATATATATATTTATATATATATATATATATATATATGTAAATATATATATGTATATATATACATACATATATATATATACACATATATATTTATATATATATATATACATATATATACATGTATATATATATATATACACATATATATATGTATGTGTGTGTGTCTATTGTAAAATGCATTTTTTTACATCTCCACACATAAAGTAGTTTAAATTTTTAATACATAGTTAGTCTTATTTCAAAATCGTAGTATATAATATAATTGAACAAGGTAACGCATAACAGTTTATAATATTTCATTTTGAAAATTTACCTAAATGAAAATAATCAAAGTTGATTTAAAAGTACATATCATAGGTACTTTTCCAACGCTAATAAACAGAAATCTAACATGCATTATTTACAGATGCCTTTTCTATTTCATGAATGAGAAAAGCTAATTCGTCTTGCTCGATTTGGAATTGTTTGCCAACCACAGGGTAAAACAGGGGGAATCATATGGGGAGAAGTTTTTCTCAGAAATTCCTCCTTCTTTAGGTTACCGTAGTGAAGTAGGAAACTCAGCCAAATTTGGCTTTAAAAATTTTCCAGTTTCATAGGTGGCGTTGTGTACAGAGGTGGATTTTCAGAAATAAGAATGAGTTTGATTTGTAATCAAGATTCGTATCAAAATATTAATGCAATCAAAAATATTTTTAGCTTAAAAAAAAACAAAAATGTTCATTTTGTAACTGTACGGAGAAAAAAATGAAATATCTTTAAACTAAATTTCGTACAACCTCAATAAAATTAGAATTTGGTTAAAATTTACTTAAATGGGTATATTTTGACATTTTAAAAATATTTGAAAAAATTTTAAACGTTAAAAATGGGCGTCGAAGTGACAGTAGCTCTGTTTTTTGTAATTTGCAAAAAACTGGAAGTTTCTATCATGAAAATAGCACTTGTGAAACATTAAAATATAATCCATAGGATTAACATAGGATTCGATTTTCCCCAACGGAGGTCTAGCCGGGCCTTAACTATGGATGGCGTTTTCAATGAAAACAGAAACTAACCTCAGTTGACCGGAAGATATCTCAAATACTTCCGGTTTTCTCTCTTCCCGTTGAAAATTAATGCAATCGCAAAAATTTTTATTTAAATATTTTTAGGTATTTATTTCTGTTTTCAAAAGTTTGTTTTATTTTATCCGTTAAAATCATAATTTTTAATCACAGTGCAATCAGTGGTGATCCCGTAAATTTAAATTTTTTAAAATTTTTACTTATATTTTGTGGGGAATCGCTTTGATTAGCGATATTAGGATCAATTGTTGATGAATGATGTATTGTAACTCACATTATAACTCTTGTTATTATTTACCTCAATTGTGTTAATAATTTTCTTTTAACTAATTTTTGATTTTATGCATTTATTTCAAAATTTTAGGAAATGTATTTTGCGCGCGTTTGAACTATAAATCATTTCGAATATTAAGCTATGTATTATTTATCCTTTCATTTATGGTATAATAAATTTTATTAAAATTTTCTTCATCATGCTAGAATATATGAATTCGTATCAATAATGAGTAGAATGAATTGTTATGATGTGTTTATTTACTTGTTGTTTGTTAATATTTTAAACAAATCTTGGATTTTATTGCAATTAAAATTTAAGTCTTATTTTTAAAAGTTGATTTAATATATAGCTAAATTAAGGATTTTAAATCGGGTTCCATTGGAATTGAATATTTTCACTTGCGAAAGTAAAATTGTTCCAACTTGCATATTGCAACCAAATGCTACGCAACAACTACTACCTTTATTTGCTTTCTGCATTTCAAAAAATGTTATTGGATAATTACTTTTAAAGTATATTTCTGAAAACCAATGGAAGTTACAGAAAACAAACACAATGGTATAAGACAATAATGGAATAGAAAGCAGGAAGTCTCGTGCCGGAAGTTTTCTAGATCTCCACGGTAGTAGCGCCCTCCGCTTTATAGAAACTTCCATCCATAATGTGTGTTAAGTATTATTCATTTTAACAAATGTTTCATAAAAAAATTTTTACAATTTTCTATCTCATCTAAAATTTTATTTTAATTTTCTAGAATTTTGAAAGTTACTGAGAGTTTTTAAGATATCCAGAAATTTTCAAAGTTCCCGTGGAAATAAATTTACTTTTGTCCTACATTTGCAATACTTATTGCCCATCATGTGCTGGCTTGCTTAAGGCTCTTCCAGACCTACGTGAGAACTTCTGTTGTCTTGTTGCCCCATCTGGTGTTAGTTCTCAAAGCTTGTAGAGGGGAGTATCCCAAACATTATTATTGGTTGAAATTGCTTGTCAATCAATCCTTCGAAGTTAGGGAGTCTGCCAGAATTGGCGCGTTATATCGTGAAAAATTAAAGTACTAACGCCATAAAAAACAGCCAAAAAGAGAGTTTTAAATTTGCTCCTAACAGATGTTTACCTCAAATTACCCTCAGGTTTCTTAGAATAGGGGTGGGGGAAAGTGGGTCAGTACAAATGCTCAGCGAACTGACACCAGAATTACCTGTTGCTGTCTTATGGAAAATAAGCTGCCAGTGATTCTAAAGAAAATATTATTTATTTATATTTTAGAGTTCGGTTTTTATTGTTCGCACTAAAATATATAAAGACAAATTGCAAATCTTGAGTGATTTTACAGTTACTAATTAAATGGTCAAAAATGATTATCAGAATTCAAATAAAACCTAAAATATAATATGAATGATTAAAAATATATTTAAGTGCCTTGGTTCAATTTGATTTTATGAGACTTGATCCATTGACTTAAGATGCTTTTGAATATGAATGCAACAAATAATTAAAAACTATTATTTTCAAAACTAACTCAATATAAAAATATTGAGTAAGTTTTTTTTTAAACTAACACACACACACACATACATATATATGTATATATATATATATTCTAATTATATAAAAATAGATGAAATGATTATATAAATAATTACAGTTATAATATATATATTTATGAAAATAACGTTACGATTTTCTATCTATCTATATAATCGTATCGTAATTTTCATAAAAATATTGTAACTGTAATTATTTATATAATAATCATTACACATTTATTTTATATAATTAGAATTACTTAGAGCTTGAAAGAGAGATTCATCTCTTATCTTTCATCTCACAAGTCCCTAACTTTATTCCTCTATATAAATAAAATTAACTAAGTTATAATTAGAAGTACACGTTTTTTAAAAACTTGATATTCTGGTGTAAAATGTGTTGTAAAATTTACTTAATTCTGAAGATTTTAAAACTTTTCAGTTATTTTATTAGATATTTTCCCCTGGCTTGATAAAAACAAAATTATATTAGCACTAAATATGCCTTATAAAAACACACAGGTAAATTAGATTAAAATAAGTTTAGAGTAAAATTGTGAGAAATATAAATTAGGTTTATATTTGTCAACGAATAATCAAATGCAAATACAACTTATAGCATACGAGAAAAATATAATTTCATTGTTATACGAATAAAATATAATACAATTTAATGAGCATATGGGAAATTTAATTAATACCTTGAAATATGTATGAGGTAAAATAGTAATTAAAATAAATCTGTTAATAAAGTAAAGAAATGCTTGAGCAATTCACATTTCATGAAGGAAAAACAGAAACTATAAATATATGTATATATATATATATATATATATATATATATAAAAACAGATATATATATATATATATATATATATATATATATATATATACATACATATATATAGAGTGTTTGTATGTGTGTATATATATATATATATATCTATATATATATATACACACACACAAACACTCTATATACAAACATAAACATACAAATTCATATAGTTAAACTTTTATTTTTTTGGATTTTAATTTTTCAGCTTTTTTTTTGTTTGCTCCTCAATTATATAAGTTGGATTTCTTATGTCCATTGATCTAGGATAACGTGGATCGATGATTAGTTCTGGCAAAAGACAGTCAAAATAAAAATCATTTGATTTAGTTTTCATTTATGTCTCCCAAAATACATCATCTCTAAAAATAATTTCAGTTTTAGTTCCTCTTGGGGACCAAATGGCAAACCAACAAAAATTTCTTTCACTAATATGTAATTGGCCTTGGATTTGATAGTAAAATTTATGACTTTTATTTATGCCATTAATTTCTTTTGTTTTTCCATCTTTTTGCCAGAAATTGAATTTAGATTTCCTTATAAATTCATTGGGATGTATATCGCGACATGTATATGGGCATTTAATTTCAACATACCCTCTTTGCCAATTATTCCATCTGGCGTGGCAGCTAAATGAAGCAAATTTTTATCTATGAATATCCCACATGGTTCTATTTTAAATCCTATTTCTTTTTCTAGTTCGAGAAAAGTTTTTCATGAATAATACCGTATAAAATTGCTTCATTTTTTACGTTAGAGTATAGTATTGTTTTTACTAAATTTTGGCATCCTGTAGAGGGTAACTTCCGATATACAGCACCAAAATTCGACGCTGTCAATCGAATTCTTCTCTCCTTTCTCCAAACAGCATTCTCACTTTGAAGTACAGTAGCTCTTTCTAAATCTTCTCTTTCTTTCAAAGTAAGAGCAAGATTAGTCAATAATTTCGATTTTTTTTCCTTCGTATTCATTAGATGATAAATCTGGCTTTTCAGCAGCTGGGCCATAATTTTTGTCGGGAACTGAAAAAATATTTGCTAATTTCCTAGTCTTTGACTTATTTTTTGCTTTACTTAATTTATTTATTCTTTTATTTTCAAACTGCTTGCAGTATTTACCTGGTGACTTATATATTAAACTAACTTATATATTTCATTCGATTTCCTTGTAGTGGAAAGATAAAGTTTACTTTTCGTACTGTAATCATTTTTTTTTTTCATGTTTAAAATAGATTAATTTTACAGATTTTAATTAATGAGAAAAATATCCAAATACATTTAAAATTATAAAAGTGTTGAAATGAATTTACGAGAATTTTGAATTTTCGGAAAACAGCATTCAACATCAATTGAGAAACGCGTCAAAGTAAATAATATGTTCAACAGAATCTTGCGGTTGAATAGTTTGGAATGGCTGCATTAGAAAACTGTTTGGAGACGGTATTGTACTGCGTATCCCATCTTAGTGACAACAAGGTGATTGATGATTTAATTATTGGTGTAGCCATACAGAGAAAGAAAGTCGTTCAATCCCACTATTTTTAGACTAGTCACTTTGAGCATATCTAATTGATTCTCAATCTCCTTCCTGATATTCTCTCTCAAGCATTTCTACTCGAACATCAATAGTATAACTTCAGTTACATATTTTATATCGCCTTAAGTGCTACAGGATATTTATTCATTCTTTTGATATTTTATTACTTTTATTCCTTTTTTGTCAAAAATAATGTCATTTGCGTTGCGCAGGACAATATTCTTCTCAAATAAATTTCGTGAGTATAAAATGATTCCCCTAAGAGCATTGATGTCATCTGTATTGTAGTGTGTTGTAATGTATTGTTATCGTTCGTTTGGTTATTGAAATGCTTTTATGTTTTTCCGCTGAAGTTATACTACAAACCCAATTTTTTTTCAAAGATATATATACTTTTTCAAGTTTAAAGTGTTTAATTTCTTATCAGACGCAATATGCTGGTATCGTATGCTTATTAATTATACCTTATAATGTATTTTTTTTCATGAAATAAGTTGAAAATAAAATTTAATGTCCAAATGTTTGTAAAGGTAAAAACTCAATAATTTTGGGAAATGATTAAAAATCAAATTAAAATATTTGTCTCACTATTATTCTAATAAACTTATCGTTCTTATTATTAAATATTTTATTTTATAAAAAATATATATATATGTATATGTGTATATATATATATATATATTTATATATATATGTAAATATATATATGTATATATATATATATATTTATATATATATGTAAATATATATATGTATATATATCTATATATTTATATATATATGTATATATATCTATATATATACATATATATGTATATGTATATATACATATATATACATGTATATATATATACACATATATATATGTATGTGTGTGTGTCTATTGTAAAATGCATTTTTTTACATCTTCACACATAAAGTAGTTTAAATTTTTAATACATAGTTAGTCTTATTTCAAAATCGTAGTATATAATATAATTGAACAAGGTAACGCATAACAGTTTATAATATTTCATTTTGAAAATTTACTTAAATGAAAATAATCAAAGTTGATTTAAAAGTACATATCATAGGTACTTTTCCAACGCTAATAAACAGAAATCTAACATGCATTATTTACTAATGCCTTTTCTATTTCATGAGTGAGAAAAGCTAATTCGTCTTGCTCGATTTGGAATTGTTTGCCAACCACAGGGTAAAACAGGGGGAATCATGTGGGGAGAAGTTTTTCTCAGAAATTCTTCCTTCTGTAGGTTACCGTAGTGAAGTAGGAAACTCAGCCAAGTTTGGCTTTAAAAATTTTCCAGTTTCATAGGTGGCGTTGTGAACAGAGGTGGATTTTCAGAAATAAGAATGAGTTTGATTTGTAATCAAAATTCGTATCAAAATATTAATGCAATTAAAAATATTTTTTTAGCTTAAAAAAAACAAAAATGTTCATTTTGTAACTGTACGGAGAAAGAAATGAAATATATTTAAACCAAATTTTGTACAGACTTAATGAAATTAGAATTTGGTTAAAATTTACTTGGATGGAGATATTTTGACATTTTAAAAATATTTGAAAAAATTTTAAATGCTAAAAATGGACGTCGAAGTGACAGTAGCTCTGTTTTTTGTAATTTGCAAAAGACCGGAAGTTTCTATCGTAAAAATAGCACTTGTGAAACATTAAAATATTATCCATAGGATTAACATAGGATTCGATTTTCCCCAACGGAAGTCTAGCAGGGCCTTAAGTTAAAAAAATTTGAGTGAGAATGGTTTATTCTGAAAGTCTAGTCTTATAAAAAAAATATTAGAGAACAAAGTGCATGTTTCTATTGGACATTTTAATAATTATCTTTGTAAAAAAAAAAAAAAAAAAGTATAATCTTTGACTAGAATTTTGTAAAAAAAATAAGTAAACAAAAATAGAAAAGAGAGATCAGGACACAGTTTTATTTTAAACAACTAGCCAAAATATTACCTCTTTTACAATTCGAGCTTGCTTTATCACTTGATATTGTTTTTCTTTCCTATGATAATGAAATGCTCTTTTTGGTGTAACTGCATAAGTTAAATAACTCTCCATAATGATTTAATTTTTTTAAATTTTTAATACTACGAGATTTAATAATTAATTAAATGTTCATTTTTATTTTAGTAAAAAAATATTGAATTGAATACGATTATTAACTAAATAAATGGTTTAATTTTGAATTAAAAGTCATTAAGGTATAAAAACCATAGCATTTCGACGCTTTTTTTACATATTTTATAATTAATTTAGTAATTTTTTAACTGTAAGTATTTCGTAATATTATATCTGTGTTGTCTGGTATTAATACTTAAATAAAAAGATGGAAATATATGTAGTAGAAAAAAAGAAAATCTTCATTAAAAAACTTAACATAATTATGGAATTTTTTTTAACCGATTATATAAACCGATTACATGTAATAATTAACAACATAAGAAAGGAAATAAAAGTTCCATTTTTTTTTATCGTTATTCATTTTATCTTGACTTCTTCTTAAGTGAAAATGATCACGACGAATAATGAGCGTATCCAGTTCATAGCAGGATTAACAGCCCGTTATTATAATATATATTGCGGTTAGTGACCTTAAAATTGATATTGTTGTCATTGTTTTTCATATGATGTCTGAAGATTTCAATTGATAAATTTTATGCATGCATTGATTGATATTTAACTCCTTTAGTAGAATATCAGTTTTACTGATTATCCATGCAAATAGAAGTTGAGAAATCTCTATATATAAATACAATCAGTTTACTGATCTTAATACAATATACTGAATACAAGTAGTACTAAGGCAACTGAATAGCATCTATATTCTAAATACTGAAATAAATAATTAAATGATAAAAACAGCTCGTCAAGGAAACTTATCCGCATCCACCTGTTAGAAGTTTTAAAAGCAAAAAGACCTGTTAAATAGTATTTCACAAACAAATTTCACTTCAGGAGATGTAATTTTAATTACATTAGTAATTGTTTTTGACATAAACCAAACATAATTAATTTTAATCTTATTTTTGAGAGTATAAAAAGATTGAAGTGCAAATAGTTTAAAAATTACATATTATCTTTAAAAATTCATTAAATTAATTATCTTTTACCTAAATGTAAAATTATTAATATCTATAAGAGGAACAAGACTGATTGTATTATTAACAATGATTATCCATTTATAATTAATTCTTGAATTTTAAGTTTTAGAAACGATTTTACTATTAAAATATGGCAACAAAGTTTATGGTGAAAAAATGAAGTCCTCTGGTTGAGTGTATTTCTAATAGGAGTTATGAAAAAAGATCATTAATCAAATAAATAAAAATAGATCTTGTATATGCTTCAATATAAACATAATTTCTCACTGTTGTAAATATCAGATTGCAATGGAACTAACCGTGTTGTATAAAGTTGTTAGCCAAAATGATTATTGGCCGAAGAGCAGAATTTGCGCAGACAACAAACACTGGAATTTTTAGACAATCGTGTAAAAAATTGGAATATATGTTGTCATGTAAGCAAAATTTCAGTATTTTGAAGATAAATATAATTATGGTTCTGAAATCCCGTTAAAATTTTCATTTTGTGAGCTATTTAAAATGGCGTCTGATGTTGCTCTTAAAAATATGGCAGTAGTATGAAAAATATTAATGCTATTAATTATGCACATTGTTTTTACACTCTAATTTTATAATAAATATGTACCAGAGTAATTCCGCTATGATTACCTTATATTAGCTCCATATTCTAAGAAATGTTTGAAAATCTAGTATAACATTTTATTGTTATTTTTTATGATGAGAAAAGCTATTATACTATGACACTCTAATGTTGTAAACATTAAAATGCAAACTTTAAATCTTCGACATTTTCAAAAGCAAGAACTATTTATTAAATAGGCATTTAAAGTGATGCCATTTTAAGTTTAATATGTGACAAGTTTAAAAATTGCTTAGTTTTCTATTCTGTGAATTTTAAAATTTACATGAATTTATGTACTCATTATGACTTAACAAGATCAGTAATTTTTTCTTAAATTAAGTTTTTTTCCTCATCAATGTTTGAAGATAGTTTTGACTAGGAAAGCAGTTTATTGTTTTAATTTAAAATAATTTTAATTTCACGGGATAAAATGCTTATAAAATCTTCGACAGAACTGACTTCAGTGAGTTTTGTCAATGATTAACTAATTACAGAATCAATGAAATAATGTGTTAAAAAGTTGGAATACTTAAATTATTACAATTAATTTGTTTCCAAATGAAAATGAAGTTTTCATTTTTGTTCATAAATTATTTAAATGCAGTGACTGAAATTAGTGATTTAAAATTTGCATAAGTTAGTTTAATTAAAAATATTGTAGTTTGTGCTTTCAATATAAAATACCTGAAAGATTCACTGCAATGTTAAAAAGTGTAAGTTTAAATATTTTGTTCATTTATAAATATTTTTTGTTTCTACTATGTAAAAATGCTGTAGAGCCAAATGTGCCATCTTTACAAAAAAAAAAAAAGTTAATTAATATAGAAATGATATATTCATTAATTTTTTTTAAAAGAAATATTAAAAGGGGTAAAACGGTGTAGTTAATAAAGGCAAGATTTCTGTATATGAATAAAAATTGGAACCGAGTTCAGTTGAACCCTAAATTTTGTTATGAAATCTTTGTTAAATTTTGTTGATTGTTGCAACTAAAATTACTGATGATATTTTTCTATGTAATCTTTTGGAGAATTGAAGTAAACTTTGAATGCAATGAAATTTTCTTGTAAAATTGATTTTCTGAAATTCAGCACTTTATTTAAATCACACTTTAGGCAAGGAGGTTTGATGTAGATCAAAATTCACTATAAACTGTAAGTTTAAATTGAACTAGCCTGTGTGCATAAAAATTACTGTAAGGTAATAAATTAAACATTATGAAAGTGTTTCTTTATAATTTCTATTCGGTCAGAAAGTTTAAAGCAGATTCTCTTATTACATTTGAAATAATCAAATGCTATTTAAAAAATACTCCTGTAATTATAATTTTATTGTGAATGTTCTGAGTTCAAATATATTTAGAGAAAAATTTTCATAAACTATCTTATTGATCATTATCTATTTTGCTATTAATATCACCTAAGATATTTAAAACTAAAGCTTAGCTTATAATTTTTACAAAAAGTAGGTGCCTAAGTATTTTAGATTTATAACATTTTTACTTTTTGTATATTTTATTGATGCATATAGTGATTGACTTACTTTTATGATTAAAATTGAATGTTTACTTTTTTAATCTGGTTTAATTTATAAGTAGTTTTTTACCCTTAAATAGTATATCTAAGTATTCTAAAATATTCTCCATTTAGTTTGTAAATCCCATAATACAACCTCCCCCCCCCCCCCCCAAAAAAAAAAAAACATTCTGATAATCTTTGCAGATTTAATCATGTTTATATTTTTTTTATATAAATACATTTCTAACTTTCTATTATTTATAGTTTTAAATTATTCTAGAATAAATAAATGGTAAAATATCTTTTAAACTAAATTATATCTTCTTATTTTTGTACCAGATACAAAATTTGAATTTTCATAACAATGGATTGAATTTGAATTAATGGATAATTTGAATAATGAAATTTTAATTTTAAATTATTCGATTGTCTTTAACTTTTAAATGCTAAATATTAGCAAAACTAAGCGTTAGAAAAGGTCGTAAATATGTATCAAATTTGCTTATTCATTTGATTGATTCAGTTCAAAGTCTTATTAAAACAAGGAAATTATTAATGAGAGAATTCACTTATTATACTTTAAGTATTAAGTGTATGATTTGTTATTCAAATAGCATTAAAAATTATTCGAATATGTGTTAAAATCAAAGGCAAATCCAATCTCAAGGAATAATGTTTTTTAATGGGAATGGGAACTGCACTAAATCTAAAACTTCAACATACATAAAAATGATTAATTCATATTGAAAATTTTCTTTATGCACTGACAATTGGAAAATAAAAAGCAACATTTTTCAATCTGTTATGAATTATTATATTCTAGTATAATTTTTCCCATATTAATTTTCACCAGCAGGAACATTTTTTATTTATGAACATAGATTATTGTACTCAATAAATTTGTGCTAAAAAATGTAAAAAATTTTGTTTTAAGAAGTATTTAGTGTATGTTGAAATATTTTAATTCAAGCTAAATGTGCAATAGTAGCTATCATTTAAAATTATAAATTTAACAGTAATTTTTATAATAATTTAAAAAGATCTAGGTATTTTTTGTATCATTGCTTTTTTGCATGTTAATATTTATAGAAATAACTAGTTTAACTCAAGGATATTAAGACAGTGGAATGCTTATCTTTTCTCAAGACCTTAAGTCCCACAGGAAATTTTGATTTAGAAAGTTTGTATTAATATCCATCAGCACACGACAAGGATATATTACAATTATCAAAGATATTGTGGTTTAAAAAGTTTAATAAGTATTTTATCATATAAATTATATTGAAAAATTAATTGTAAAAGAGTGCATGTAACTGTAAACTATGTAATAAATATTTATTTTTGTTTAAAAATGTAAGATTTTTTAAAAAGGAATGTATTTTGCCAAACTAATATAATTGTTATTTATTTACATGGTAATTTTAGCTAATGTATTTAAATAAAGATTTACAGATTTTTCCATTCAGGAATAAAGTGTTTTTTAATTTATTTATTTATAAAATTCTATATACTTTAGCACTGCACTGTTTATATAGAAATTCAAAAATTAATCATAAATTTTTAGGTATTTTTCTGAAAGAAAAAATAATTAGAAATCTATATTGTAAGTTGATTATATTAAGTCCATATTATAAGTTTAAATAGTCCATATAGTTTTGTATCACTTTTTATGTACAGTGCTTACCCTGCATCAAGAGAAAGCAGTATATAATTCTTGAAATTTTTCATTTGGGTAGATGCCAGGAAAAATTTGTGAAGTAGTTTAAGGGGCAAAAAAAATTTCGCTTAAGTTTTTTAATAATGTTCCTTATTTTTTATTATGATTTTTATAAAAAATACTCTCACAAAAAGTAATTTCTTGAATATGTGTATCTTGTTGGAGCTCTCTTTTAACTCAATCACTGCAAGCATATAATTAGTGAATTCATTAAAGTTATTTTCTACATATTTAATATTTTATTAGAATTATTAAATTTTTCAGACATAAAATTTTGAAATCTGGTGTGCATTCCAATTTATAAAGATAATTTTTTCATTTCGATACTTAGGACGGCATGTAAAAGTGCCTTAACTTTTAAAGTGATAAAAAAAAATAAGCTTTTACACATGCTTAAATTACTTTTTATATATCTGTTTTATGTTGAAAGAATTTTAAGAAAAGGACTAATTCTTAAAAAATTTAAAATAATTTAAATTGATGACAAATTAGAACTTATGATGATCTTAGAAAGGATTAATCACAGTAAGTTCATTATAGTACATATTAAAGTTTATGGTTTTTTAATTGTATATCTCTGTATCTTATCTATAAAATTGAAATTTTCTCTTGAAAAAATCGCAATCAAAATAAATTTAGACTTTTCCTTTTCCTACCACTAAGCTATCTGCTGAATTATTAATATTTTTTCTTCAATTAACTCTTTAACTGTGACATATATTTCAGAAAAATGGACCAAAAATGGAAAAAATTTTTGATTGTTTAATTTTATAAGAGTAATAATATAGAGTAACTAACTCTTATAAATTATTATAAGAGTTAGTTAATGCTTTTTATTACATCTTATAGTAAAATTTTTAATACAATAACTTCTATATTTATAATTTTTACATATGCATAAAACATTGATTACACATACATCTTATTCACACTAAGCAAATTAAATGAAATTTTGAAGCTAAATATAATATAATTAGTATAAACTATTATAATATAAAAAACCAATGTGATTTTCAATGCATAAATTTTACAAATCTTTTACAGTATGGTATATCCCAAAACACGGTACCTTGAAAAAGCCTATATATCGCACTCTTTACAATAAACTCTTGTCTCACGCCTTATTCTCTTCCCTTGTTCATCAGTTTTATGGCAGCATATAATGCCTTTTTGAAGTAGATTTTCCCCCATTGATGAGATGTGTTCTGAAAAGTGTCTACTTGTGAGACGCAGTAAGTTTACCCTAGTCCTGGTAAATGAACATTTGGTTTATTTAGTTCAACAATTGATTTTCTGAAGTTTATATTATTTTTTGCACCTTGTGTTGAAGTATACAAAATAACGCCTGGTGTAGGAAATGGAAAAATATTTTCTAGTAATATTTTTACCTCTTTTCCTTGCAACTGGCTAGTATATGAGATGTTGGTTGACTTTATCAACGCCACCCATAGTGTTGTTGTAGTCATGGACTTCCTTAGGTTTCAATTTTTCTTTTTGCTTATATTTGAACTTAATCATTTCAGTGATATGGACTGAAGAAAACAAATAAACATCCTTTTTATCAGTCCTCTTTATAGTAGTAACTTTTCCACATTGAAAAGCTAGAACGTCACCCATCTTAAATTTTTTTTAATATTATTATTGGTATCTTATCCCGAGCAACTTAAACAATACTCGTCATTGGTGTCTGAATCAGACATTGTGAAAAAAAAGCTATTTTCAAAAAAGCTTACCGAAAAGCAACCAAAATTAAATTAGAAAGCGAAATTCTTTCGTTGTTTATCAACCCAAGCATGTCTTTGTTTATTTGAGCAGATGACAACACCCACATTTTCCCTCCCTAACTGAAGTCAGAATCAGAAAAAAAAACAATGATCATTTGTGTTATTATTAGGAAAATAGGAAATAAAGTATCCTAAAGTAGAAATGAGCTCAACTCGGCCTTCACAAATAGAAACAGAGCAAAATAGAAACATGCTGTAGTTGTCTGAACTGGATTCAGGCAACATTAGCGAGGGGCTAAACATTTTATGGTTTTTTTTTACAGTATATAAAAATGAAATAGAAAAAAATAGTGATGCACAAACAGGCATGTTTAATTACAAAAGAAAATTACTACACAAATAATTACAATAAAATAATAACAATAAAGAAAATATTTCTAATGATACACAAGAGAGTCAACACATCTACTCTCAAGCTAGGTAGAAAGACATCTGACCAGCCATATGATCCCTAGAGGGCGTACATGTATTATAGTCAGGAGGATCTATTATGTTGAGGAGTAAAAGCAGAGACAGTGATATTTTAATATCCTAACAGCTTTAACTTTTTTATGGTCTAAATAGATTGCTTAATGTACAGAGGCTATTGTAAAGCATTTTCAATGTGCACTGTTTAAATTTATCTCCAGGAGTTCTTTTCTTAGATAATGGATCATGTTGATGATCATATGGGAGAAATCCTGGAAAACATCCAATCATCCACTCTGAAAGATATGTATGAGAAAAGCATAAGAGCAACATCCATTTTCTGTTTAAGCAGTGTCTGTAATGAACTTAAGATTTTTCTCTCTGAACAGTACTGGCCTACCATTTAACCATTGTGAGCCTTGACATGGATCTTTATATTGTTACTATGAACTGGGCAATTATTTTTGATATCGATTTAAATTAAAAAAGGACCATGCTTAAAAATTAATGGTTCATGGCAAACGAACTACTTATGAGATATTTTTTCGACTACAAAGCTAAGAAAACCCAATAAAACTGTGATTTAAGCACTAATATGATAGAAAAAAACTAATAGTAATCAAATTTAATGTAGTTTAATTTTCTCCGTGGTTCTTGGTTCCTCAATTATAAGTTATTCTAAAAGTGCTTTTGTAAAATTTTTGAAATTTCAAAACATTAAAATGGGAATTCAGTTTTATTAACTAAAATTCCATAACTTGTAAAATAAATAAATAAAATTCAAAGCATTTTGTAATAAAAGTGTAGAAAAGAAACTTATTAACATATTTTTGACAGATAATATCACCAGGAAGAAGAAAGGAATTCAACAATTTTATTTTGAAAGATAGAAAGACAAAAAAGTTATTTTATTCTTTGTTTTATAAATACTGAATATATATAATTAAGTTAGTCTTAAAACATTTTAAATTAACTCTACCATTATAATATGATTAATTATAATGATTATGGGCACCAGCATATTCATTATAAGAGATTTGCATATTTTTAAATTTTTAATTCAATTTTATAAAAAGTTGTATTTTGTGGATAATGTTTATAGCAACAGATTAATATTAATCTTGTTGCAGATTATCAATATGATATTAGTGATTTAATTTCTTGATTGCTCCATTGTTTCATGACCCCCAATGTTAACCAGAGTTAGATATAAGTACTCAATTGAGAAAACATCACTATAGACAAATTTTAGCATTGTTGTAAAATGGACCATTGAAAGTAATGAAGTATTTTTTTGAGTGAATATTTTGTTAGATTTAAATGATAGCAAATACATATTATTCAAAATGAAGAAAAAGAATGTTAAATTGTTTTTCAAAATTGCACAAAATTGAAATTCAAGTACTATACTTTGCATATGGTTTTCATGGAATGAAAAAACTCTCTGAATATCCCTTATTATTCGTGCCGAGCTGGCAGCCGAATGGTTAGCGCTCTTGCCTTCGGTTCAACAGTTCGTGGGTTCGAGTCCCACCTTGGGCATGGATGTTTGTAGTGGTTCGGAATCCACTTTAAGCCGTAGGTCCCGGTCTAATTAGCCCTCGTGTGCAAAAAATGACCGTTGAGCGACAAACAAACAAACAAACCCTTATTATTCGTTGCTTCAATTTAACATCCTGGTAAGGGAAAAACTACTGTTCTTGATTATTGATTGCAAATTTTAAATTACCTTTAAAATATTTTATGAATTTTTATTGGTATTTCTTCTTATTTTTATTTTAATCACTGAATCTTAATTAACATTTTAATGTATTGAAAATAATTCTTTAAAAAATAATTATTTTTATAACTTAAAGCCCAGTAAAGGCTTTACCATACAATTGTTTGAGAAGCATGGAATCAAATTTTGTAGTTTTCAGTAAATAAGTTAATCCAGTTATCCAGTAACTTATAGTTAGCACCATGGTCAAAACTTGGGAATTTTATTCGTACCTCTGACATAAATATTTGTAGTTCTTTGAAATCTATTTTAAAGTTTAGGTCCTGAGTTTCAATATATTCTTTCTACAAACACTTTTTTCAATTATTAGATACGCTAATTTGATTTTTTATTATGTAGCCATTAAGTATGATTAATATAAGTCAAGAGTTTTTTTTGAAATATATTCTGAAAATTCGGAACATGGTTATTCTTGTGATTTTTATGAATTCAAATTTAATTCTTTGTTCACAATATCTGACCTATTATTATTAAACTTATGAATATTATTAAAACTTATGAATTATTTTAATAAAAAGTTTCTCCTTAATTCTTTTTGCTTAAAAAGTTTTTTAGTATTGTTATTAAAATCAACGATTTTTGTGATTTTACCTTTTATTTTCGGAAATATCCTTTTAGTGTCTGTTTTTTTATACATTTTTTTTTGTATTTTAGATAATTTACTTATGTCCAGTGTCATCTAGGTTTATGGTATTTTTAATTTTATTCATCTAATACTATAAAACAATATCCATTCTCCAATATGGCTAGTGGGGGAAGAGATACTGATGTGTCCTCAGATGAGGAAATTCAACAACCTGTTTTGAAACACAAAAGAAAGAAATGCAAAAAGATTGTAAGCAGCGACTCAGATAGTAGTGAAATTGAAATAATCTGTAAAAAGAGAATAGGACCAATAAAATCTGATAGTGACGAATCTTGGAAAAGTGATACTTCAAGCAGTGAAGATTCAGAAGAAATAGTTTGTAAGTTTTTTCTTGCATAAAGTAATTTAAAATTATATTTCATTATTCTTTATAATCACTTTTTGTGTGAACTTTTAAAAAAATGATTATGTTACATATTCTTGAAGCTGTGTATTTATTTGAAATGTAAATAGATCATAATGCAAAATTTGTATTTAAATTGTAAAAAAAAATGTCATTAAAATTTTATGAAATGCTAAAAATATAATCACATACTATTTTAATTAAAGTTATTTAAACTTAGTAAACTCTTGTGAATGAATTTAGTATCAATTTTCACTTTCACAAGTACAAAGCTACTTTTAGACATGTTTATTATTTCTAACTTTATTATTATCAGTACATTTTAATCACAAACAGCTATTTTTATAAAATCTGGCATTGTGGAACAAATTATTTTTAAAAAAATAAAATATTATGGAGGAAACAGTATGATAAAAATTTTTACATTTATATTGAAAAATTTATGTAGATTTCATCTTTGATATAAGTTGTCAAATATTTGGACAATAGTCACAATTTATGTATCTCTATGAAGTATGCATATTACATTTCAAGATTTTATCAATTGACTTTAATAAAATATTGTTTTTTGTATATTTTTAAGAATATATATCTTGTAACAATTTCAGTAGATACTCGTTTTTATGAACTCATAAGAACCAGTAAAATATCTCGTAAAATAGAAAAATAATGTATTATATTACTAAGATCTGTTTTTTAAAACTTTACTATTTTTTTTTCTAAATAAAATACTATTAGAAAAATTATTTGAACATAATAAGAAACATGCAAAATAAGGTACATATTTTAAAACAGTATTTACTTTCACTTTATTGATGGAAAAATCAGACAATGATTTATATTTTTCTATGTTTAAAAATTTATTTTTCCATTTTTCAAAACATAAAAGCATTTTGATCTTTTTCCCTTCAAAAATTACTTTAGTTTACCCATTCAGCTGCTTGTTTTGCAGATAACTTTTGCGCATATTATTTTATTGTTCAATCCCTGAAAGCTCTTTTTTGTTCTCATTCATTATATTTTCAATAATTTTGTCATCCATTACGCATCACAAGTGAGTCAACAAATCCTTGATAGAAGTTTCAGGCAGCAAAGGAATTATTTGTCAGAGTTCATACATGAGAGAATCGTCTTAGTTCAAGTCATCAAGAACGTTACCTTGGATTTCCTCAGTTACAGTGGATTCTTTAATAAAGCCTGAATGTTGAAATGCTTTCGCAGAGTCTTTCTTTTAACATCATTGCAAGCATTAATTTTTTGTTGGCACTGTTTGGTGTTTCAAGGAATTTTCTTCAGAGTCTTTAAAATTGTTGAGAGATTGTTCTTCAAAATTCCATACTTTTTTGTCTTATTTAATATTTTTCAATCTTCTTTTTGTAGATTTTTCTTTTTTTACTTCAATTGATAAGCACGTTCATTTCTTAAACTATGACAAGTCCTAAATGGAACTGATTCAATCTCTATCTTGACAAACAAAACTTCATAAATAGTTCGAATGAAACAAAACCAGCTACAAAACAAAAGAATTCAAACTTTAAGTGTTTTCTTCCCTTTTCTATGATTTTGCATATGGAGAATTTTCCTTCTCTCTATATTCTTTTATATCTCTTAGGAATCAAATTGGACTCCACGGTTCTTTCTTAAGAAATATCTATTCTCACAATGTCTGGAATGCCTACACGTGTTGCTTTGCTTATCAAGAATAAATCAAGTTCTCAGGCATTATATAAAAAGAAATCTAATAGAAAATTTAAAAAATATATCAAATCTAAAAATAAATAAAATATAAAGACAGAAAGAAAAATTATTTGTCAGAAACTAAAGTTTTCAGAAAAGAGATCTTCCAAAATTTTAGATTATAAATGGGAATTAAAATTTTCATTGTGCCTAGGGTATCAGGGTAAGGACTAGGAGCCAGTGAAGGGGGACCTGTGACTCGTGGGTCAGTGTCTGACTCATGATTATTAGCGAACTATTTGTTTCTTTACATAGATTTATTTTGATTTTCAAATTTTTGGCTATAATTTATATTCTATTTGTATTTTTTCAAGTATTGCATTGATACAAAAGCTATTTAAATGCTGTCTATAAACTTTCAGTTTGATCACTACAGTTCTAAAGTTATGTTAGTGATGACAGATGTGTTCATAGTATTTGAAATGAAACAAAAATGCTTACAAAATATCAAATTCTCTTTAAATAATTTTACTCACATTTTGTTTGCTGAAATAAAAATTGAGAAACCAAGGCAAATAACTATATTTCCAGCTTGAATAGAATTGGGAGAATAAATAACATACGAGTTCTCATAGAACCACGAATGTGAAACTAAAGATTCTTTGTACTAACAGTTCGTTATTTCCTCACTTGCAAACAACCAAGTGAGAACTTCGCAAACTGACATGTACATCATGAATTCCTTTCCTTGCCCACGAATAAATCGATGAAACTTATATTTCTTAACCCACCTCTCCCCGGATATCCATCAATTTTTGATTTGAAATTTAAAGCATGCTTGTACAGATCAGTACCAGTGCATTTACTTTTGTGGCATCCATTTCAAACGCATTTTAAAAGTAATGTTTACTGATGTGTATGTAAAGTAGGTATGCTTATTAAATATTTCTTAAATTATTGTAGTCTAAATGTAAATATTTTTAATTGTAGCACCATACTATGTCAGCAGTTAAAAAAAAGAGTTTTTCTCAAAGCACTGTTTTAAAAAGTGTTTCAGTTTTCTTTTTTTTTAAAAAAATATTAGAGCTGCTAGTTTGCACCCATTGTATTGCTCACCACGGGAAATCTCTTTAAAAAAAGCATTAATAAAAAGATATTTTGAGAATGTAGTCCTACATTATTTGCTGATTTTAAAGAAAAAGACTTGATTATAAAGTGTATAAATGAGTTACTTATAAGTCTCTATATAATTAAAGATTGCAGCATTTATATTAATATAAACACTTCCCCTCAGTGAAGAGAATGAACACAGTATTGAGAAAGCCCTTCACTTATTGGGAGAGAACCCTTCTCAAGCGAACATACACATTCAGTATTAGACTCCCAACCAACTCAGTTGCATGTAATGACTCTTTGCAATCTTTTAGCTATCCTTAATAAATTGTTATTGCTTAAAAGGGATTAGTTTTACTAAAACATGCAGTGAACAATACCCATCCATAAGATAGAGTATAGAATTAAAACAAAATATTTTCTGTGCAAATGCATAGTGACTTAAATTATGCAGACATTATTCAATTGATTTAGATAAGAGTATAATGATATAAATAGTTATGCACAGTAGCAGTTTTTGCTCGCTATAAGTTCGGAGATATAATGAAAGAAGAGTTAAAGCAAACAACATTCAATGGGGAGTGTACCATTCTTAATATTTTTAAAGAATTTGGTTTTACCTTTAAAGAAATGGATACTGACCCTCAGAAAATAGTTCTGTAACAACAGATAGGGTACCTAGTATGGTAGGGGAAAATATTGAATTTATTCAGTGACTTAGGCAAAATACTTCAGATTCTCTGATTGAATTTTATGAATTATACACCAGAAAATTTTGTGTATGAAGCATGGCTTAAAAACATTTTCCAGTGTAATATCAATAGTTAAAATAATCGTTTTGTAAACGCAAAAGTTCTGAATAAACGCCAATTAGTGCAGCTCTTTGGGAAAATTGATTGCCAATATACTCAGAGATTTTAACATACAACATTGTGCAATGGCTTAGTTTCAGTAAAGTTCTTAATCTCTTTTTCCAGTGTAATAGCAATAGTTAAAATATTATTAGAAAAAATTAAACTCTTTTTAATTGAAAAAGACAATAGTTTTGATGAATTATCTAATAAACATTGGTTAGATAAATTTATATTTTTTTATAAAAGCTCTTTCAACATTTTAATGAACTGAATAAAAATCTTAAAGAGCATTTACTATTCGTTTCAACAATGTTTGAAAATATTGTATTTTTGACAAAACATGACATCTTTACTAAAAACTTGGAAATGAAAAAGATCATTAAAACATTTTCCACAGTTACAAAAGTATTTTCAAAACTCAATAATTTTTGCAAACTTGGTTGACATTTGAAAAAATAGAATCAGACATATTTATTGACTATGCAGAAAATAAAACAAGCTTTTTTTAGGTGAGAGTCAATAAATTTAAAAATTTGGAAAATATATTTCACTTTATTTTATATCCATACAAAACAGCATTTGAAACAATGGAGGTAATGGAATTTATGTGGCTAGGTATCGATAATTTGGAAATGCAATTAGTTGAATTTCAAAGCAGTGTAATGTGGAAAACAATTTTTGAAGGCTTGATTTCTGAAGTAGAAGGAAAAATGTGTTAAAGAAGAGCAAATAATATTGATCCCACATTAAAAAATGAAAATATTATATTCCATACACATTTGTGTGGGATTCTTTATCAGCTTATCATATATATGAATCAATAAACTAATTAATCCTCTTTTGACCACATATTTGTGTCTATATGTCCACATATTCGTTGTGAAATTTTGTTTTCTTCAATGAAGTTTATAAAATTTTCTATTAGAAATAGGCTTGACACGAAATGAACTTCAAAATGCGTTAAATTAATAAACATGAAGCATAAACCTATTATTTAAAAATCATCTGAAAATAAACTGAAACAGATTTCTCATTGAATACTTTATAAATTATGTATAAAATGAGTGAATATTTTATAATCAATTTTGTTATATATATTGTATGTAATTTTTGATAATCCTTGTTCACATTTAAATACTTAAAATTTTAAATTGTCAAACCATACCCATTTTTACCTCTCAGTCCAACTGGATTTTAAAGTTGTTTAGTTTTAAAAATACTTAATTTAAAAAATTTTTAAACTTAACACTGGTAGAAATGGGCGTTAATGATCCACAAGCTAGTACTGAAAAACATTTGACCCATGTCCCCAAAAGGCCATCCCTGTACTAGGCAATGGTTTGTAAAAATGTGAGTGTTCATAAATTAGAGGTTCATAAAGATGAGCATCTACTATAGTTTCATATTGTCAAGTAAAATACTAATTCTTGTTATTAATCATGTGTTATTTGACATATCAGAAGAATACGTTTGATATGACATCAACTCATGAGAAATAAAATGTGAAGGTATGAACTATGATCGGAAGCTATCGATCAAAGTTGCTGAATTTACAGACATGTTATGTTGAACTTATATTTATTGGTACTTAAAATGATATTGAGATTTAACTTAAGATGATGATAAATGTTTTATTTAAACGTTATGAAAATTATCCTGTTTTAATTTATTAATAAAAATTAATTTCAGATATTTTTAATGAATGAAAATTCAATAATTGTTTGAAACATTAATCTCCCCTTTCTCAGTTTCCTGCTTTGCATAGAATAAAAGATTAAACTAAGATTATATACAGAATTTTTTCTATGATTCTATTTTCATAATATATTTTCTGCTAATGACAGTAACATTTAAAATAATTTGACCCTGAGAATGTTGAGGAATTTCAAGTAGTATTAATTTATCTTTATATTTTTATTAATGTGATTATCAAATTCTACTTTAAAATTTTCTTTTATTTAAACTTTTAATTACTAATTATTTTTTACTACATTCAAAACATAAACATGTATATATTCAATTTTTCTAAAAAAATTTCTTTAAAAAATTTTGTTATTTATTTTAATTTAAATAATACTAATTTTCGTACTTCTATCTATATTTTGTCTTTTCAGTGGTTATATATTTATGTACATATCTATACCAAATGGTTCATTTAATCATGTATGTATCAACATATCAATTGAAAATTATTGATATGATATTCTCACATGATATAAGAATCTGTATTAGCGTTCAGATTTTAATCTCAAGTGTTTGATTAAAATTGCTAAATTTACATACAAGGATGGATTCATACTTCATTTCCAATTTGCTGTAATGTTAAAACTCAGATATATATTTCTGGCAGTATTGAATGTAATCTATTTTTCTGTGATTGGGAAATTAATTAAGATATTTTTTTCTTAACTTTATTAAAAATGCCTTTTAAGCTATAAAAAAAACTTATTTAAAACAATTTTAAAGAAAACCTGAAATAAGTGTATAAAGTCTCTTCAAAAATTGATCAAAGGAAGAACAATAGGGAAATAGTTTTACGTTCTATTTTATGTCAAAATATAAATGTATCATGTTTCTATTGATAATGTAAGAAATATATATGGTTATCAAATAAATGGAAACACCAGTGTATATAAAAATGGCGTTTTTAATGTGCTTTGGAAGCATTAGAATATAATAATTATCAGTGTTTTTATGCAAAAAATGTCATATTTTAGCTATATTGGTAGTTTTATTGAAATTCCGTAAGTTTGGGGAGTTTTTTTAAAAGCGTAAACTATCGGATCTCTCTGAGTTTCAAAGAAGCCTAATTTTAAAAGCCTGTCTAGTTGGTTCCAAGTGTGATCAAAACATACCAACTTTTACTCATTTCTAAAAATACAGCATCTAAAATCATTTCAGCAGATACATAGCACTGCAAGGTAAATTCAGTGAAGAAACATAGTGGACACACACACACACACACAAAAAAGAAAAGCTCAGTGAAAGAAATAGACAAATATTGAACTGAATTGTCATGTTTAAAAAGCAAACAATTACATCGAAAGTGATTGCCAAGTCCTATCATTATCTAGACTCTTTAGTGTCAATGCAGTAAAACTTTTCTGTCAGAGCTGAAATTTCCAAGCTTCTTGTCACAGGTCAAATGTCATCTAAGCAGTAAGTTTGTGAGTGTGACACCAGTGTGTCACTCACAAAACTCGCTGATTCATAAGTAGTGAAAGTAATACCATCTAATGAATTGCCTTTCATTTTCCCCTACAATCGAATATGTGCTCATTAGAAGATATATGCTTGAGCATGTGATTGTGGTTGTTTCTTTTCAGTTGTCAATCGTAGATTTCTCATGATATGGGCGGCCATCCCTTGGTTTCTTGTTGGACCAATTGTAACCGTGAAAGGGAGAATTAATCACTGCAACAAAGAATAGAGAAAAATCCTACCTGATCAGTATATTAATACATTCCAGTATAATAATACATTTATCCATGCAACAAAATTTGTTTAATCATGGTTTAATGAACAATGGATGAGATTAATCATCTTTTGTCTGCAGTCATATGACCGCAATATAATTGAATCATTGTTGTTTTTAGAATATTTAATGTGGAATCGATATTATCCACATATATGTCACCCAGAACTTTCACAATACCTCTGTGAAGAATGAGATAAAATGTTCCTCCAAACATTATTAAGCATTTGCGTGAATAGATTCCTTGGCAAAGTCAAGTTGTATTACATGCCAAAAATAGCTCTACATTATACTAATAAAAGATTTCTTATAAATCTGTTTCCATTATTTTAATAACCATCTGTATTTATGTAATAAATAAATGAAGTAATATGTATAAATTATGGAAACTAAGTATTCAGAATTAATGACAATTGAATTCATGTGAATGAAAAGGTCAACAAAGTAAGATATAATTCATTGTATTCTTAACAACAGCTGTAATAATTGCAGTGAATTTCCCAGTACTGCAAATTAAAAAGATAAAAATTTTTTTTTATTTAAATTGCTAAAAAAATTTTTTTCAATCATGAATATATAAAAAATTTTTATTATAAATTATAAGTTCTATTTTGCACAAAACACCTTTTTCATTTTATTGGAATGATAAAAGCAGGGAAAAAATTGCAGGAGTTAAATATTTTTTAAAAATTATGGCAATTTTTATTTTTTAGTCTAAAGCATTAATCAAAATATATTTTTTATCTTCAAATAATTGAAATTTTACTGAAAAACAAAATTTTAACAAATGTAACTCTATTACTTTCATTGTAACAAAATTGCTCATGTGAAATATAATTTAATGCTTAACAGTTATCACTATGACACTATTCTTTTAGTTACATTTATTTTGATGAATTTTATATGATAATTTTAATATATTGTTATAATATTATTTCTCAGAAATTTTTTTTTGCCTATAGTTTAAAATTTTAGATCAGTTTTTTTCATGAAACTGTTATTTTTTTTCTGTAAATGAAATGTATAAATTTTTTCAGATATATATTTATACTTGGTTTTAAATTTTATTTGTGAATTTTTAAAAAAAAAAATTTACATTAGTTTGATGTGAATGTTAAAAGCATTTAGTTGTTTCAATAATAATTGTGATAGTTTTATTATTATTATTATTATTACTTACAGATTCACAGGATTGCAGTTCATATTTTAGAAAATTTAGTTTTAGTTTTATTACTTCTTTTACCTTGGAATGTTTAAAATGCCAAATTCTTAACAATAAATATTTTATTTCAGAATTCATATTTAAAATTTCAAGCATTTTGAAACATAAGTGACTTAGTGAAATGATGCAACTATTGTTCATTGCAAATTTGTTCTTAAAGTTAACACTTTAAAAAAAATCTGTTTAAATGGTCAATAAATTAAAAAAAAAAAAAAAAAAACATTTGCTCAAGATTTATACAGGTATCAAAATTGATTGTTAAAATTTTAGTGACTTTCAAAGATGTCTGTGTAAATAAGCATTTCCTGACTTCTGTATAAAATCCAGTGTAATAGATTTTGAGATAGAAAATATATTTTTATTAAAAATTCTGAATAACCTACATGTTTTTGTTATCATTGAAATATTGAGAACTCTATTGTAGTAAATTTTGGGATAAGCAGTATTATTTTTGAAATCATTAAAAACTGTGATTATTAACTCAAGAGTCATATTAATTTTAAACAAACTGAATATTATAAATCTTTTTAGTAGGACGTTTTTTAAAAAAAATATCCACATTTAATAGAATTAATTAAAAATAATACTTATTTGAGTTTTTTTTTTTTTTTAACTGAAATAAGCATTATTTTTAATTCATTCTATTTAGTCTAAATTTAGAATTCAATTGATGTATTTAAAAAAAAAGTGAATTGTCAAAGCATGGTGTGTAAAACTAATAAAAGCATATTGATTTTTGTTTTAAACATATATCATAGTTAACTTTAAATAAGATTATCAGAATATTATCAGTGATATCTTTCTTATATTTAAACAGACTCATTAATTTTGTTTCTTCTGAAAATTTTTTTATATAATTATTATTACTATTTTAATTTTTTAAAGTGAAATTGTTTTTAATGCTTATAATATCAAAATGTGTATGTATCCAAAAAAAAAAAAAAAAAAATTATGAGTGAAAGCTGAGGATATAATCTATGCATTTTAAAGTTTTAAATTCTCTACCAACCTGTTTGGATATTTTATTTACTGAAGCATATTTTATTTTTGAGATAGAAAGTACATAATAATTTTTTTTCTAAAATAACTTTCATTTCAAGTATCTGAAAAAAAATCTAGCCACTTTATTTTCATATTTCTTGTATAAATTTGATAAATGTTAGTGAATTAAAGAAGAAGAAATTCAAAAGCTCTTTCGAAATTTATCATAAATGTAAAATAGTAATGTTTAGAGTATATGTATTGAATTTATTTTTATTTACTAGTGTTTACTTTTATGAAACAAATATATTTTGAATTTATCCCTTTTATTCATATTGTAAGGTTATCTAAGTAAAAAGTTTTTTTTTTTAAAAACTAATATATACTTAAAAATATGATAGTAATATCTTAATTGCTTTCTTTTCATTATGCAGTTACTTGATTTAATTTTTGTGTATGTTAAAGTTGTGAAGTTATAAATGTCATATTAAACTATTGTAATTACCTACTTAATTTTCAGATTTAAATGTGACAATACTAATGCAAAATCTTTATATATATTAGAAGAGTTATTGTTGCTTTATTTAATTTCATATTTCAGTTTATTTTGTTATAACTCAGTAAGATATCACAATATTAAACTTATTTTCCATGTACATGGGAAAATAATCATGTTAGTTTTGCATTTTAAATAATTCCATGTTAAAATAACAGTTTTCTTTTACATTAACTTGAAGAGCAAATTTTAAAACTGGGTTTTATAGATGGCAGGATTCACACAATTACTTAAATTCCAAGATTTTTAAGGGTCCTTGAAAATCCTGGAATTTTGATATGACTCCTTGAAAATTGTGAATTACTCCTGGATTTTTTCTTACCTTGATGCATTTATTTTTTTCTAGAAAATCTTAAATTTTTTTTTTTTTTTTTTTAGTATTTTAAAGTTTTTAATAAAATTGTCAGAAAACATATTCAGTATTAATTTTTAATATTGCCCCTAGATGGCGGTATAATCGATATTAAATTTTTGTATTTTTAACTGTTGATTTGTATTTACAATTTCAAGATCTAATTCAGCTACAATAATTTCATGGTAATTCGGCTTAGTAGTATTTAGATTTATGTAAAAGTGAAGTAATCACCAAACAAAATCAATGTTGCCCAATAAAGATGGGCCATTTTAATTTATTCTTTTTTCTATTTGCTTCTGCTTTCCTTATATTGTATAAAATTCTTTGAATATTAATATTTAAATATAAAAATTTTGAGTTAAAACATTCTTTCTCTCCTTGATAAAAATTGAGTACAATTTAATTGAATCAAGATAAATTTGTTTATTAATGAAATAAAGACTAAAGTAAATTATTTAATATGCCTGTGGAAAGTGTTTTTTCTCAATGACCAGTGGAGTCTGGAAAAACCATACAAAGATTGGCTTTTGCATGGTTCAGAAAAAACACATGCCCATTATATTTGTTTTCCAAGAAAGACTTCTGTATTTCAAATATGGGGAATTTCTTAATTAAATCCCATATTAAAGGGAAAAAGCATATATATTTATTAGAACAAGCTATATTTGCTAAAAAATCTACTCATTTAAAAGATTTTTTCACTTCTGCTAATCTTATTAAAGAATATGAACCCAAAGCATGTTCTGAAATTTTAGATTCATTTGTTTCTTCAAAAGAAGTTTTAAAGGCTGAAATTCTATAGACCCTTAAAGTTTTAAACAATAGATTCAGCTACTGTTCTTGTAATAATATAAATTGCCTCTTTCGAGGAATGTTTCCAGACAGTGCTATTGCAAAGCAGTTCACATTTGTGCTGAAATAAAGTGTGCTTATTTAATAGTTTTTGGAATTGCTCCTTAATTTTCCAACTTATTGGAAGAAAAAGTTAAGAATGTTTCTAATTATGTGCTTCTCTTTGATAGAAGCTTAAATAATCATCTGCAGACAAACAATTGAACTGCCATGGATTTTGGACAAATAGATTTTGGGATAATGATACAGTTAAAACATGGTATTACACATCTAATTTCTTAGGTCTTTCAGCTGGAGATATTTAGTTTGAAAAAGTGAATGATAGTGTAAAAAAGTGAACACAACGCTTACAGCCATGAGTGTTCATTTCCAGAAGTTGAGGAAACAGCAAGTGCACTTTACAGACTATTTAAGGACTCCCCTGCTTGTAGGGATGACTTTGATAGTCTTGACCTAGGTGTAAAATTTCCTTTAAAGATTTGAAAACATTGATGGCTAGAAAATATAAGTGTTTTCAACAGATTGTTTGAAATGTTACCGTATCTTAAAACATGTGTCATTTGTTCAAAACAAAAAGTTTCTGAGCAGTGGAACCTTTTCTGACACTTTATCAAACTGAAAAACCAATGTTACCATTTTTTGATGGAGATTTTCATGCATTGTTGAAAAGTTTGATGCAAATTTTTTAAAAGAATTTTTGCTATCTGAATCTATTGGAAATATCTAAAAACTCTAAAATTACTCATTATTTTATACAATGTGTAATTCAGTATTATATAGAATGTTGATTATTTAAATAACTTTTCTGTTATAAATTCATTAAGGCTTTTGGAATAATCATTAATAATTTTAACTCAAATAAAAACTAGTCTCATTAATGTTTGCAATTATTTGTTTTTATTATTTACAGAAATAATTGAAAAATATTGCATGTACATAATTATATGCATATTTGGTTAAGAACAATTATTAAAATAAAATAAAAGAAATATTTAACGTAAGTGTCGATACCTCCTGGAAATTTTTGATTATTCCAAAAGTCTGGAATTTGATTCTTGAAAATCTGTACGAATCCGGTTAGGAACTTTTTTGTAGTACATGCTATAGTAAAATACTGATTCCAAGTTCTTATTTTTGATTGATACATTTTTTTTTTTTTTTTTTTTAGGTATTGATCTTGTTTCAGATACTAGTGATAATGAGCAAACTGAAAAATGTGCAATTTGTCTTTGTAAATTTTCTGGTCAAGATATAGCAACTCCTGAATCTTGTGATCATGTATTCTGCTTAGAATGTTTACAAGAATGGGCAAAGGTAATAGTTATTAAAAACTGATATTTTTAATCTAGAATTCATTTTTTAATTGTGTTATTAAACTTTCAATAATAAAAAAACCTTTGTAATTTAAAAGTTTTAGAAATTTAAATGGATGTAAGGTGGTAAATCTGTGATTAAGGGAGAATAAGTGAGCAAAGTTGAAGTTTATTAATTTTAAAATGAATATTAATTTTAAAATGAATATTATTATGTTAAAGTAAATATTATATACTTAAGTTGCTAGTAATATACCTTGTTAGGTATTTCAAGTTTAAAGTATCAATTTCTATGTGTATACTTTACAAAATCTAAATATTTTTGTAATTAAAAGAAAAAAATTAAGGGAATGTGAATTGAAAGGATTTTTTTTATTGTTTTAAGCAAATATTTTAATTAGCTGATTGTGAGTTTTATTGAAGTTTATTAATTAATAATTTATGATAATGAGCTCAAAAGTTTTCAATCCATCTTATAAAATACCTTCTTTTTTGTTTGAGTGATTTCTGCAGTTTTTTGAGAAAATTGTCAAGTTTTTTATAAGTTAAAGGGATTTCTTTTATGACCCCTACTTGCTGTATTTTTCATAGAAATAAGTAGACATGTCGATCTACTATTTTATTGTTTCAATTTTTCAAAAATAAATATAAATTGTTTAATGTAATAATATTAACAATTAATATAAATAATAAATGATTGTTTAAATTTTTTTTTATAGTTTTTATTTTCGTTTATTTTTAGCTATGCTGTGTGCTTGAACAAGACTATTTGACTTCAAAATTTTATAACTTAAAATATAGCAATTGTTTTATAAATTATTCCTTTATGTTTAGTTTACATTTTTGGTTTCTTTTAAATTTAAAGTAATAAAACTTGGTTAATATTTATTTACTTATTTATTTTTTAATATTTATGTGTTAAAATTAATTTTCTTATTTATTTTTTAATATTTATGTGTTAAAATTCATTCTTTTTAAGAGAGATTATTAGTTCAAAAACAATAAATTTGTAAGTTTATTTAGCTTTTAAAATTAATATAGATTCTTTGAAATATGTTATGAATTATATTATGTATTATGATCAGTTTAAAGAGTTTCTGTTAAAGTGATTTATTTCTAATATTTGAAAATGTATTTGCTGATCAAAATTAAAGAAAATATAATTTGTATTTGATGATAATACATATTTGGACATTACTGTTTTTAGTTATTTTTTACTGTGTTATAAAAAGTTTCATTTTGCACTTTTTGAATCCATATTAATTTTTTTTACTAATTCCATTTTTTTCATTTAAAATTGTATTTTTTTCATTCATTAATTTAATGTTTCCAAATAAGTGCTAACTTGATTTTATATTTATCATCTTGATTTTTTATTAAATAAACAACATATTTACTCTTTTGAAATTATATTTAGTTTTAATTATATTATATAAATAACATTTAAAAAAAATTTTCTGAAGAGAATCAATCTACTTTTAAAAAATTGTTTGAATTTAGATTACTATAAATTCTCATGTACCAAATATGTTATTAAAAATCTTAGAGTATTATTTGTTTATGATACTTTATAATATATCAAATATAAATAATTTTTAATATAACTAATATTCAGTAAGCTACATTATTTATTAAATTATATACTTAAAATGTCTATATAATCAAGTTTTGAAGTACTGTTTCTAACTCTCACACATTCATTACTGCCAAACTACTTCAACATTGAATTTATGACAGTAAGAAATTAAAAAGATGAAATGAATGCTTGTAAAATCTTAAATAGATTAAAATTTTAGATCATACATTTTATTGCTAAAAAATTCATGAATAAAATTATGGCTTTA
Source organism: Latrodectus elegans (assembly GCA_030067965.1). Classification (NCBI taxonomy): domain Eukaryota; kingdom Metazoa; phylum Arthropoda; class Arachnida; order Araneae; family Theridiidae; genus Latrodectus; species Latrodectus elegans. The sequence continues at coordinate 77,927,127 of CM057821.1, read as the reverse complement.
GAATGCTATTGTATCAACACTAATTCTAATGCAATTTGTAACATACAGTGTTTCCTCGCCACTTCGCACTTCATGTTTTGCGGCTTCAGTGTTTTGCAGATTTTGTAGAAATATTCAAAAATTTTAATGTGTCAATTTTTAATGTATCTTGTAATTTATAGCTATTTGTGAATGTTTATTCATTTTTCATTAGAATTCTTATTTACTTTCTCAAAGTACCCATATTTCCTTTATTTGTATTTGTTTCCAAAATTACTGTTCTAATGTTTCATTCTTTTCTAAATCTTATTATCTCAAAAATATATATTTATGCTTTTTATTTATCAGGTTTAAATTTAATATTTAATTATCTAAAGTTCTTCAAAAACTAATTTATTATGTCATAATTACAATATCTTCGCGCTGCATTATATCAGAATTACTTCATTTTGGTAACATTTCGTCAAGAAAATTCAGAATTTGTGATTCTAGATTATAGGGCATCTATCCTGCCTCACGTATCACTTTCTCTTGTTGTATCTCGACAGTTTTGTCCATGATATTCACTGTCTCACATACTGTATCTTAGTGTTGTGTTGGAGATAACTTGTCTTGTTTAAGCGATATAACTTTATTATTAATTAACCCCTTGCCTGCCATGGGTGTATATATACGCCGCGCTAAGCTGATGCATTGACTGCCCCAGGCGTATATATATGGCTTTCTGAAGTACGCTTCTCTGCAATGGTCTGCTATCAGTAAAGCTACACACATGGCTTTGGAATGCAATAGAATGTCCTTGACATTGTTTACGATAGATCTGCCTATTTCAATGGGGTAATTTGGAGAAGGGAATATTTCTTGGAATGGGGAAAGCTGTTGTTTTTTTTCCCATACGTTGCAGTTATTATTTGTGCTTTTTTTTTTTTTTTTTTTTTTCCAAATCATAACATTTTATTCTTTTATTTTCATTTTTTTTAGAGTGTGTTATAAAAGCTTTTTATTTTTTGTCGAATATGTTTGATAGTGATGACAATGAGATGGATGACTATTTTCGTTCATCAACATCAGGATCATAAACGTCGGAATATGACATTACATCAGATGAAGAAGATTCTGATTACGACTACTTGCAAGATTCTCAATATTTGACACGCCTAGATGTAAAAAATTTACCTGTGCAGCCTCCATGCTTTCTATTTTCAGGACAGCCATAAATACAGAAAAATATAAATGTTTCAAACCCACTCATCTCTTTTGAATTATTTTTTGATGAGCTGGTACTGCATATTGTTACTGTAACTAATCGTTTTGATACCAATATATCAAGAAACATCCTACTTAAAGAGAAATTAAGAACAAAGTTGTGGCATCCAACAGATTCAGGGGAAATTATGTTTTTTTAACTATTATGATTTTATATATATACAAGTTATAACAGTAAAGCCAGCAATTGCACTTTACTGGTTTATATATAAACTGATCAAAATGCCAATTTTTGGAAAATTCACAGGTCGAAATCGTTTTTAGCTCATCATGAAGTTTTTGCATTATACATTTACTTTACACTTTATTTTTTTATTTATTTTTATTTTATTTTTTTTAGTTTTTGTTTAAATAAGTAAACATTTAGAATGGAAAGCATGCCTCTTCTTTTCCACAGATAACCGCATAACTACGTGCGCCTGTGTGAAAATGGTAGCACTGGGGAGCGAATTTTGTAAGTTTTCTTTGGCAGATAAGGGGTTAAGACCTTATAATGCCACTTAAGCGCTGGGCCACTATGAAAGCTTCCTCCAGAGTGCGCAAGAGCAAGAAGATGATGACCACCTGCGAAAAAGTTAAACTTTTAGATATGATTAAAGAGGGCAGAAACTATGTATCTGTGGCATGCCATTACGGACTGGATGAATCTATAGTGTGATACATCAAAAAAGAGAAAGCAAGCATCCGAAAAACTGTTTCAGTAACCCTCAATATAGAAGTGAAACCTGGTAGCTCCGCGTAATAACAGAATTGTGAAAATATAAGGTATACTGGCAATGTATTTGGCTGATTGCAGGAAAAAGACAGTGAGTTTGGACACTAATATGATCAGGGCATAGAACAAAGCTCTCTACAACCAAATCTTGCTTGATAACGATAATGAAGGTGTTGACATACCTTAAGCCAGTAACAGCACTGGAGTGAATCATATTCCTGAGGATGAAGATTTTCAGCCAGCAAAGGTTGGTTAAAAAAATTTCAAAAAGATACAGCTTCCAAAATGTTCTTCTTTATGGTGAGACTTCCTCTGCTGACAAAGATGTTGCTTGTATGGATGTATGCTTGATATGGAGGAAGAGTTTCCTAACCTTATCAGTAAGGGAGGCTACTTCCTTGAACAAGTTTTCAACATGGATAAAAACAGGTTTTTTTGGAAGACATGCTTACGTAAATATGTATATTGTTGTAATTTTTGTCTTAAATGTGTAAAGTATAAACTATAATATATAAGTATAAATACATATAAGTATTGTATATTAGTATACATTATTATAAATATTTACACATTTAAACATTCATGTACCTGTATATGCGAAAATTCCTAGGGTAAATTCTATTTTGTGGTTTTTTATGTTTTTGTGGAAAATTTTGGTCCCTATTAATCGCGAAAAATGAAGGATCACTGTATAGTGCAATGGTGTAATATAATTGCTTAAAATTTTTGCGTCTTTCTGACCACTAACAATTTACTTAATTATATAGAATTAAAATATATAGAATATCTAAAGTATTCAACAGTTATATTTTGAATTATTTAGTTATGAAGAAATTTAGAGACTGCTTTGTTTTCCTTTGAAACTTTTCTTATTGTGGGGCTGACCATTATCCTGTTAAAAAAGTTTTATTGACAACAATGCTAGGAGAGGTAGTTTAAATTGCATCGATTATAATGAGAGAAAACAAAACATGTATTGAGCAGTTTTGTTTTTCTCCTCAAATGATGGAAATATTAATGTTTCAGCTATCAAATCACCATATATAAAAGTTTTGATAGATGAAACATATCCTTGTATTCTTTGTTCTACCCACATTATTAAAGACATTAACAATATAAAGTTGTTTTTGGCAAAACCTTTGAAAAATGTTTTGAACTATTCTTATTTTAATGTTTGTATATGATAGAATAATTTCAAGAAATTTTTTTATAATTTATTCAAATATTTTATTTGTGGTGTCACATTTTGAAACCACACATTTGTAGTAAATTTCAATGTTTCCATTGGTGATACATAATCATCTCATATGTTATCTATTATAATAAATAAGAATTTTTGTATTCATTATCGTATATAATTTGTAATTTTAAAAATTAAACTTTTTTCTATCTAGAATGTTAACACTTGTCCAATCGATAGACTGAAGTTTAACCTAATATTAATTCGCCATCATAAAGAAGAAAAGATTATTAAAACAGTAAGTAATTAGTTTATGTATATTTTTGCTTAATACTTTTGATATTAGCATTAGAGCATTTGCCTTTGGTTCAACAGTTTTTGGATTCAAATTCCTTGTTGGATCTGGATGTCTAGTGGTTTGAAAACCACCTTAAGTCATAGCTCCCAGTCTTACAAGCTCTCATGTGTAGAAAATGAAAATTGAGCAACAAACCAAACAGACCTAACAGAAACTATGAAATATAAATTTTAAGTTTAATCATTCTTATATTCATGCTCATAAAAGTGTAGATCCAAACCTTTGAATACTACTAGTTATAAAAAGGTCATTTGTAGTTTAAAAAAAAATGTATATATTTCTCTCTAATTAGTTTCTGCTTTAGGAAACAACATAAAATTTTCATCTCATATCCACAAGTGCACATTTTTAATTTGAAACTCATACTTATTTATAAAATTATCTTCATTACATTTTTTTCATATTCTGCATCCTAATTTAAAAATTTCTACGGTAAGTAATCTATTTTTTCTACTTTTGGCAAAATATTATTGAGCTTATGCAAGTTTTCTTAGTTTTAAAACTGTTTTACTCTTAACATTTTATTTAATGTTTTTACATATTTCAGATTTTTGTTGACAATTCTGAAATAAATTACAATTCAGAATCTGAATCCAATGCTGAAAGCCAAGCAAATTACTGTGAGTTGTGTGGTGATGATGAAAATGAAGGTTCTTTGTTATTGTGTGATGATTGTCAAAAGTATTATCATTTTGGATGTATAATTCCTAATCTGCGTTCATCAAGTTTTGGATTCTGGCAATGCCCAAGTTGTGATACTTCTAATTTAATTAGAGGTAAGTGATCCTAAATAATTTGTATTTTCATATTTGTGTTATAAATTTAACATGTATTAATCAATTACATGAGAAATATAAACAGCCAAACTACCTCTTTGTTTTTTTAGATATGAAAATTTCAAATTTCAGTAAATATTTTATTTATAATGAAGTGAAATAATAAATATGAGATTATTTATTGTTTAATTAATTTTATGCAAATTTTTTGCATGTTCTAAACATTATAATTTAAATAACCTCTAATTCTCTTTATATATTGTAAAGAAACTAAAAATATTTTTAGATATTTTTTAAAAAATTTTTAATTGAAATATCTTACATAATATCCCATATATTAGTGAAGAATCAGCTGAATGGCGTAATTCTGTAATTTTTAGTTCATCTGCTTGCAGATTCAATTCCCTCCTCACTTGCATATATTTGTATTGTTTAAGAATTTATTTTAAATTAATTTCCTGACAAATGAGCTCACATAATTAAAAAATGACCATAGATGTTCAATAAAAGCATTAAAGCAATATTTTGTTTGTCTATCTGTTGCAACATTTAACTGAAATATTTTCAAATTCTTTGACTAAGATGTCAAGTTTATTTGGTGGCTCAGTGTAATAATAATGGACTACACGCTATTGCATGCATTTCCCGGACAATGTAATTGATTTAATTTGAAATTAATTGAAATTTTATCAGTTAGAAAAAATAATTGAGAAGTTCTGGAATATATATTATGATCTTTTTGGAGGAATGCTTTAAAAATAAAAGTAAATAAATAAATTAAATACTTATATTTGTCAAAACTATTAAAATCATCATTATTGTGTTAAGAGACCACCTGTGGCTCAGTGGCTTCACACCACTTCCTGTTCTAAAATTAGCAAAGTGAAACATTATTTGCCAGGGTCAGTGATTGGATGATAACGACATTCTCCCTCACTGAGTCCCTGGTGCTTCATGGGTTAAGAATGTGTTACATTTAAAGTCCTTCCACTGATAAGGCATGTATGTGAAGAGGAGGGTGCCACTTCAGGTGTGATCATCACCTGACTGTAATATAAAATTATGAGGCAGTTAGTGATGAGCAAGTATTCCAAATCCATTAACTTCAAGATATAATCCGGAGCTCACCTAAACTGCTATGTATGTATTGTGTAAAGAAAAATTAGCATAATAATTTCTTTTCATGAAATATAGCCAAACTTGTTGCTGAATTATTCTTAAGTTCAGTTTGTGGGTTCGATTCCTACCTTGGATGTAGGTGTTTGTAGTAGTTGGGAATCCACTTTAACCTGCTTCATATGAAAAAATTATCACTGAGTCACACACAATCAAAACAAATCATTTCTTTAAAATATAAATTATTATAAATGAAAGTTAAATTTATTATCTCATGATTTGATCTGTCTAGACCACAGGTCGTAAATCTATTTCATGTCGGTTCCTTTATCATAGAAGGGGCAAAATATTAAGTAAAACAATTTCCAGCTAATTCCTTTTAGTGATTAACAAAAACGTGTTTTTAGACTATAGAAAATGTACTTAGTATATTTTTGCTTGATTTTATTTTGTATTTATAAAATATCAAGAATATTTAATTATAAAATCTATTTTTTCCTCATCACTGTTTCATGTGGAATTTCTCACATTCCTTTATTTTATGTTTGGAGTTTTTATTTGTTGAGTCTTTGTGAAAATAGCTGTAAACTTTACATAGAATAGTTTCTTTTTCATATAAGTGACAAAGTTGTTTTAATTTTCACTAATTGAAATTGCTTAATGTGAAATAATATATTACTAAACAATTTAACATTAAACTTTATTTATTTATTTTTTTTTGTCATAAATTTCTAGTGTTAGATTATTCAATTTTAATTTATCTGATTCATTTGGAAATATTGATTCTTTTAACCATAAATGTGTTATTCCTTTAGTTCCAGCTGAGATCTTGATTTTATCACAATATTGTAATTATTATCGTTTTCAAAACCAATCATTGGTTTTAAATCTACGACATCAGAAACTCGTCACATTTTTATGACATCATATTTAGATGGTGTGGTATATTTGACTTGTCAAGGAATTTGTTGCCTGGTTTCAAATCACATTCTTCAAGCTGCAGCAAACAAGGCGAAGTTTACCATTGAATATCTGAGAATATTGGTAGAGTTCATTTTATTAATAAAATGACTTTTTATATAAAGACAAAAGTATCAGAGAGTTTTTGAGAAGCAGTTTTCCATTGATTCAAGTCATTAACATATTGACAATAGAACAAGAAAAAGCAAAATGAAATAAGACAAAACATCCATCTTATGGTTAGTTTAAATCACCCAGGACGATTTAAATTTTTAAATACTTCATTAATTAATAGAATTTTAAATTAATAGTTACAATATTTATAAGCAAATACTTTTTAATCTTAAAACTAATGCCTTGCTGATGTCAACACTTAAAAATTTTTTTTTTGAAATATAATTTTAATTGATATTTTTTTTCCAGACAAATTTTTACTTGAAGCTGCTCTCATAGTTACGGGTAGAAAATCTTTACATGATGTTCGTGCTGTATTAAATGCTAGAAGACCTAACTATTTAACATTGTCACGTTCATTCCAAAGTCGTAATCTTGGGGATAGAGAACATACAAGAAGGCGTCAGGTACTTTATTCATGAACTTCACTTGAGATTTATGTAAATTTTATTGTTATTTTACTTTTAATAACAAATTTTTTATATTGATGTATTTATTTCCTAAACATTTTAACAACTTGATTTTATGTTAACATCTTGTTAATATAATGTGAATAAGAAGTTATAGTAATTCTTTAATAAAATTTTAAGTATCAAATTATAATTTTGATGAAAATATAATTTAAATGAAATGTTTTTAAGTATATTATTTTCTCCTAAATATTGTCAATAATATTTCTTGTAATTGTTGAAATCTATTTTTCCTATTCTTGTAAAGCCTAGTTCATTCTCTTTTATTGCCAGTGTTGAACTGGGCAACTTGAATGTCAAGGCTTTGGCATTGAGTTCAATTGTTTGTGAACTTGAATTCCAACTTTGGTTTAATTGTTTTTATTAATTCACAGTCCATTATAAACTGTCAGTCTAATTGAATTCTTCCTTGATAAAAAAGGGGGGGACCCATATAGCGTGACAATAAATCAAACCAAACCTATATTTGTGTAAATTTAACAAACAATTATTTTGGCTTATGCATGTAACTAAATAGTTTTGTTTTTGCATTTTTAAAATCGTGTCTAAGCCTTTCTTAATGTATGTGATTTTAATTTTTTTGCTTTCACATATTTCCTTTTAAACATTGCTTCATATTCCTTTATTATCGTTAATTACTCAAAAAAATTAAATATCAAATGAGAACTGTTGGTAAATGTATTTTTAGGCAGTGCTGTTTAAAATTTGGTATTGCATTATTAGTTATGGTTAAATTTGTCACAGCATGATTTTGATGTAAAGTATTTCATTAAATTCTCGTTCTAAGAAATGTTGCATATATATACACACATACAACATATATATATGCATCAAAAATATGTGACAAATTTAACCAGGAGTTATGATATATTTTTAACATATATGCAAGATGGTTGGTCGTAATTAAATTTCCTTCATAAATACCACTTCTAGCTTTTTTCTCTTAAATTAAATTTTTTTATTTGATAAAAAAATCTTTTTTCCAAATTTGGAGTAAATATTTACAATGTTAATGTTGCTTTTCAACTATTTTCAAGAAAATGCTACATAATCATAAAGTCCTGCTATTAGCAAAGAAATTTTTCTTAGTTCTATGTATTTATGTCTTGAAAAAAGAAGAAAAAAAGTGCAGCAAAATACTTTAGGACTCCTAAGAAATTTATTTAGGATGCCACTACAATAAGAAATGATAGAGATAAAGGAAAACTGAACGCACATTGAACAAAAATGTAAATAGACCATCTTAAAATTCAAACACCTTTGTTACATCGTTAAGTTTCTGACATACCACAAAAGATTTATGAAAGTGTTAGTGGGTTTGATTCCTATGTCAGACTTGTATGTTTTTAATAGTTGAAAAATAAATTTTAAACTATAGATCCTGGCCTAACTGTAGGTTGAGCCCTCAGATTAAAAAAATGACCATTGAGTGACAAACCAATCAAACTAATACCTGTAGATTGTAAAATCATATTGCAAGAATTTATGTAATTTATTTTTATAAATTTAAATTTTTTTTTTTTTTTTTTTTTTGAAAATATGTCATTTAATGTGATGCAACAGTCAATACTAAATGTTTACTTTTTATATATTATAAAATTGAGTATTTTTAATATTAAAAGCAGACCAATTTTTTTTACCTATACGAGGGTTGCTATTTATATTTCTGGCCTAATAATGAAAAAACAAATATGTAGGATCGAAATTGGTTTTATTGTTTTTCAAAATATTCTCCATGATGATCAATACACTTTTGCATGCGTTTGAACCAATTTTCAAAGCATTTTTTCCAGTCCGATTGAGGTAACTCCAAAACATGCGTTTTGAATGCATCAACCGCTTCTTCGGGGGTCGAAAATCGTTGTCCACGTAATTTATTTTTGATGTGTGGGGAATAAGAAGAAGTCATTGGGTGCCAAATCAGGGCTGTACGACGGATGACCCATCAGTTCAATCTTTCGCTCCGTCAGAAATGCCTTTGTTTGAGTCGATGTTTGAGAGCTCGCATTGTCATGATGAAGAATGATTCGCCTGTTCTTCTGCTTTTTTCGAATTTCTCCGATGACTTCTGGCAAACAAATGGTCGTGTACCATTCAGAATTGACCGTCCTGCGTTGCTCTAACGCCACTGTTGCCACATGACCGTTAATGCCGAAGAAACAGGCAATCATTTGTTTCGATGTGCTTCTTCCTTGAACAACTTTTGTTGGTTTTGCCTCGTCTTGGAAGACCTATACAGTTGATTGCTGTTTTGTTTCCAGTTCATATGCATATATCCATGATTCGTCACCTGTGTAGATGTTATACACAGCCTTTGATGTACCTTGAATGTATTTTTCCAACATTTCCTTGCACCAATCGACACGAGCCTTTTTTTTTTAGCATTTGTCAGATTATGCGGGATCTAACGCGAACAAATTTTTTTTACGCTTAAATGTTCATGCAATATTTTATTGATGCTAGTCTTACTAATGTCCAAAGACGCCTCTATCTCACGGTATGTCACACGACGATCTTGCTTTATCAGTTCACGCACAGCATTGATCTTTTCTGGCACAACAACGGGTTTTGGACGACCTGCACGGGATTCGTCCTGGATCGAACATCGACCACGATTAAATTCGTTATACCAATTTTTTACAGTGCTGTAGGATGGCGCTTTATCGCTGTATAAAGAATTAAGTTCATCGAAGCACTCTTGTCTTGACAATCCACGTCGAAAGTTATGAAAAATAATGGCACGAAAATGTTCACAATTCAACTCCATTTTTTGACAGAGAAGAACTTTTCAATTTACTGTCAACAACACAAATAAAGCTATAATGGTAAATCGTCTGCTGAATTTATGTTTAAAAATATCAAACTCGATTAAAATCGTCTTCGGTCGCCTAGCAACACTTACTGTTGCCAAGGCCAGAAATATAAATAGCAACCCTCGTATCCAAAGTAATTTAACCAAAAGAATGGTAATTGATCAACTTCAGTAAATTTTTGGACCACAGTGGCCCTAACTCTCAAAGACAGGTTGTTTTGATACAAGGACGCAATACGCCCAACAAATTGTCCGAATTTCAGAGCATATTAAAGGCAGTTTTCAGAGGAAGTAAAGTACTCTTACTGACTTCGTTGATTTTAAATTGGCATTTGACCATGTTTGGAGAAAATGCTACTTAGGAAGCTTTTTCATATGAGTTCATGGAAATCTATTTAAATGGATTAGTGATTTTCTTTCATAGAGATTCTTGAACATTAAATATATAGCAACTCTCACTCAGGTTATAGACAAATCAGGCAGGACCTCCCACAAGACTCAGTTTTGAGTCCTGTCCTCCAATGTTATGGTTAATGACCTTTTGAGTTTTGTTAAAAGTGCTGTTCCAGAAACTGAGTCACTATTGTAGGCCGATATTCTTGTTATTTGGTCTGTTTCTGATATCCCTATGCTGAAGAAAACATTCAATTTGCCTTTAGAGGCTCTTGGCAACCTGGGCTCTGGACAAGAAATTCAAAGTCAACCCAGAAAAAACAAATTTCGAACTTTTCTTCTTTGGTACCAAAAAGTTTAATGTTAACCTGGTGTACAAGAACAGAATCTTGAGTCAGACACCTATTTGGGCTTAACTCTTGATACCAGACTAACCTGGAATAAGTACGTTAATCAGGTGGCAGATAAAGTTATTGGTCGCCCCTTAGACTATTAAAACGTCTCATGAGAATAAAGTGCAGTTCTTCCCAAAGTGTCAGTATATCCACTTTTATATCTTACATTAAAACCAGTATTGGAGTATGGCACAGAGGTCCTTTTTACCGTCTCTGACAGCGCTTTATCAAAACTCGATTTGGCTCAAAATAAAGCACACAGGCTCAACATTGGTGCTGTGGCTTCAACCTTATACTTGCTAGGCAACTATTGACAGGAATTTATAATTTATCTGGTAGACGAACTAATTCTTCCTTTTCTCTTGGTGAAAGATTGAGAAAGAAGCGTTTCTGACCTGACTACATTCTTTCTCAAAGTAGACTTAAATCTAAACATTCTTTTCTTCTTGAGTGTCATAGACTTGCTGGAGCCGTTGGGGGCTCTGTCTTCAGACTTCACATCTGTAGACTGCCTATTTTTTTCAGGCCTTATGATATATGTTACTGCTAGATTTGACTTGGTACAGCCTGTCTGAAATAGTATAGGGAAAGTCAGATTTCCATCAGACTGAATTGTATTTTCTATTGCTTTGTGCACTATACAAGAGAGATATCCTAATTAAGAATATTTGCAGGCTTTGACTGATGAATCAGCTGCTTCTCCAAACTTGGGCAGGTAATTTTGATGGAGAAATGTTTGCAATATTTATAGCTATCAGAGCTGTTGGTGAACCAGCTGAAAGAAACATTGCTATCTTTGTTGATTGGCTGCAATCCAGACTATATCTGATTGTAATACATCCTCCTCTAAACTAGAGTAAACAACTTACCGACTATCTTCTTTGTTCTGGAAGAGAGGTCGTCCTCCAGTGGATACCAGGCCATTGCAACATTTATGGGAATGAACAGGCTGACCTTTTGGCTAGGGAAACTTCAGCTTTACATCTCATTTTCCCATCCAGTTTCTCTTGAAATGCTAGTAGACTTCTTATGAGCAAAACCAAACATGAGACAAATTCTGCTCTTTTGAACTTAGCTTATGGAAAATTCTGGGTTTGTGCGCCTTCTTGATGGCCAGCAATGCTCTTGCCTTTCCCTCTTACCTATCGCTAGAGAAGGGTGACATTTTCAGAAGAACGGCTGGGGAAAACGGCTGCCACTTTCGACTACTGTTTACTTGTATTGCTGCATGAATTAAGTGAACGAAAACTTCTCGTTTCCCTAACCGTCAAAGGGTTAATTCCATTTTAATACAGTTATAGCCTCTTTGATAAAAAGAAATATATTTTTATCTGTCTTCTGATGTCTTTATTTTTCTCTTGTATTAGTACATTAATTTCTAAAGCTGAATAATTCTTCATGATTTTAAATCTTGTTTAGTAAATGTTTCTAACTTGTAAAAGTATTTCAAAGCATTTTTTAAATTCTTTGCTTTTGTCTTTATTATATGAAAATTTAGTGATAATATATTATATAAAGTTGTGTGTGTTACTTATTTATAGTTATGCTCACTTCTAAAATTAAGTTGCTTTATTATGTTTTTAGAAAAATCGTATGAGACAATTATTAAGAAATCTTTTATCCACATCGGAGTCTTCTGAAGATGAATTAGAGCGACATACTTTAACTTCTCGATATTTTGAGGTCAGTTTTTTCATTTGACATTATTATTGTGGCTTCAATTTAAAAGTATTAAAATTACTTAAAGTAATAAGCCTACTCATCTCCTTAATTTTTAATATCAAGGTATTAAATTTTTATGACAATTTTTGTGAATAAAATTATTAAGAGCGGCCAATGTCACAGTTATATTCTAGCTTTTCTACCTGAAAATAATTGTTGTCAAGAATAAGTGAAGAAGTCAAAATCTTTGCATCTCAAATACTATATTACCCTTTTTCACTTAACTATGCTGTTTGACTTGCATTCATCTTTGATGCTTCCATATTGTTTTGTTTTTTTTAAATACTGTTTTTTCTGTATTTTAGATCTGGATCTTGTGTTTGTATCTGAAGTTTTAATAATTTCATAATTTTTATTATCTCTTTTAGTGTATACTATTTTATTAATTAAATTTGATATTATTCATGATAATTATGTGCTGGTGCTGTATCTCTTTGCTCCCATTGGATGCAGAATTCAATCCATTTATTTCTCACAATTAATATCTTTTGTTCTACTTTAAACATAAATATTACTTTTTTGAGAAGCATATCATTCTTACAAATGTAGGTATATATGTTTGCCACTAACATGCATAATATTCTTTTTTAATTTTTCATGTTAAATTAATCATTCTCTTTAGTATGTTAGTATAGAATAGCATATTTCATCAACAACGTGGTTTAGCTTCACAGTCAAAAGGAAGTTCCGTTCTGTTCCTGATATAGTAAGTTTACAGGTTCTGGAGCTTTGGTCTTGAAACCAATGAAAATCTATAATTGTTGAATGAGCTGAAGATTTTTTTACCTGCTTTGAAAGCCTGTCAAGAGATCTTGGCTGTCTACATGCAATCAAATATGAATCAGATCTATTAATCAATTTATCTACTTACTTTAAAATTGTTATCATTCAAACAAGTACATGTCAAAAGTTGATTAAAATCTATTGTCTACCCTGATAAACAAAAGGAGCAATTAAGTGAATTTACAGAAAAGATACATGCTTGACAGCAATGTTATTTATTTAACGCTGACATTGAGGGACTTACAACTGAAGAGGGACCTCACTTTACATGTTATCAACATTTTCTGTTGTTGGACATAATCATAGGCACTGGTTGTAGAAGGCAGAAATGTTATAAATACTAAAAATGTCTTAAACCAATAATTTAAATATGTTATTTTAAAATTTATATAGTCAGAACATGCTGAAAAACTGGCCTGAATTGTTTTATCTACTATATAAAAATGTAACATTTATGTAAGGAGAGGTATTAGTATTTGCTCTTAAAAGTTGTGCTTTGTTTTTTTACTGTGCCACTTTGTTATAAAGGATTAATTTGGCAGTTTTTCAATAGTTTTATTTCCTTCCTGGAAAGGAATGTGAACTTGCTTCTCAAGAATTAATTGTTAATTTAATCAGCATATAAGGATTCGACATTTTTTACTGTAAATTTTGCCTTGCAGTTGCAAACAGCAGAAGCATGGTGCACAGTTATTTAGTTATTTTCTCCAGGCTCTCTTTCTTAGGTTCAATTTTGCCGAGCTGGCAGCCGAATGGTTAGCGCTCTTGCCTTTGGTTCAACAGTTCGTGGGTTCGAATCCCACCTACGGCATGGATGTTTGTAGTGGTTCGGAATCCACTTTAAACTGTAGGTCCCGGTCTAGTTAGCCCTCGTGTGCAAAAAATGACCGTTGAGCGACAAACGATCAATCTTAGATTCAATTTCAATCTCGCTCTGAAATGGTAGCTTGTAGTATAACCTTCAGTTCAAACAAATTATGGATTTGACACCCACAAGTTGTGGTTTGATATCCTCTATCAAAATTCAAAAATATTTTTGATTGTTTCAGACTTTCAAATCTTTTTCCATCAGTTGCACTACCACCCAGTGTAGGCACGGAGCATGTAGCAGTCTGTTCAGTAATTTGTTGGTTCAATTTTTATCTCATGGATATAGCTCCTTAATCAACATAAAATAAGGCAATTTCTACAATGAGATATCTTCAAAGTCTGGAAATATATTCAGAATACCACATCTCCAGATTTTCTAATAAATCTGAAACTTGTGTATCTGGAGGATTTTTAATTTAAAAATGTTTTATAATGTATTTCTCTGAATTTTTCTAACTTGTACACTCATTAATATCAAGCAGTTTCTTACCATTCATATTATGGCTTCAATATTAGATTTTTCTTTTTTCTGTAAGAGAATCTTTATTAATTAGGTATCTGATGATTGCTCAAGTAATTTTGTAATTTGTGGCAACTAAAAATCCAGGGCTAGTGTTTGTATACTTCTGAAAAAACCAGGACTTGCTTTCAAAAAGTAACTCTATGTAAAAATGTAATATAAAAATTGCATTTCACCTATTTCTATTATAGATAAAAATATAACTTTTCTCTCTGTTAAGTTACAAAAATCATAGCAGTCTTGAAAGCATTATAGCCTATAAGTAATTCTCAGAAAATACTATAATTAAACTAAAAATGTAAAAAATTATATTAAATCTTGTTTCTGTTTTATGTTGTTCTATTTGAAGCTTTTGTTACTATTTAAAGTAATAAAAGAGTTCCAAACACTATTATTTTAAAATGACAGTTTTATTTTAAAATGAAATTTTAGTTTTTATCACTTTTTCAAAATATTGAGTTAAAAGGCAGAATTGAAAGCAATGATCATAATTATTTTTGTTCTTAATTGAGTTAATATTTTTTAACTCTTATAACTCTAGTTCCATCTACTCTATGCTATTACCTTTTTACTAATGATAACAATTCTCTTGTTTTAATTTTTTTTAATCCTTTTAAAGGAACTTTAATATTTGTGATATTCTGAAGTTTCTTGTTGTTTAAAATTCAGCTTAGATCATGTATCATTTTTAAACCAACTTTCATTTACAAAAAATATATTGGAGCAATAAACCAAAACTAAATAAATTCAATTCATATATTTTTAGATAGGGTAATAAAATATGAAACAATGCTATTTGAAATATAGAGCTACACCCAATCTTTATAGGAAATCATTCATTACATTTGATTTTTGTTATATGTAATTTAATTAACGAAAAGCAATGTGTATATAATAAAATATTTTTAATAGATTTAATTTAATAGTTCAAAATAAAAATTCTCTTTTAGATTACCATTTCTGAAAAGATTAGTTTATCATTTAACTTTATATTTCATATCTGATAGTAAATAATTTTATATCATTTTTTTATTGTATTTAGGATCACTTACCTTCACCAGTGGTAAATAATGAATCTTCATTAATGAGTACAAAACTGAGAAATGAATTTTTTCGTGCTCGAAATCATCAGTTAGTTTCTTCTGCTGCTACAGTTCCATCAAATGTGCGAAGTGCCTATTCTGCAGCAGATTCTGATGAAGGATATGGTGACTTCAGGTGAGACGAAAATAATTAAAAGAAGATTTATTTATATCTATTATTCTGTATTTATTATCTTATATATTTTTTATTATTACCTTAAAGACTTTAAGTTTTAGTTTAAATTTAATTGTTATTGCTGCTTAAATTAAAATTATTATTGCTGTCCCAGTTTTCTGTTTTATTGATGGATGTTTTAAAAACTTCAGAATTGAATTTCTCATTGAATCATTCTATTTTAATGTGATTTTATAGAATTATTTAGTTTCTAATGCAGTATTTCATAACAAAATGGTATATTAGAAACCTGAGCTTTTTCAATCAGCTGTAATATAAAAATAAATCAAATATTCTTTTAATCAATGTTCATTTAACTTGATATATTATATGTAATATTTCCTTATCATACTTAACAGGCAGCTGAGAGGAGTTGCTATGATATTGTCATTTAAAATTTCAAAGTTTGTTACTATTTTTGAATTAGCAACTTTCATCAAAGTCAGTTCGAATTAATGAGAAAAACCTGTATAGTCCTTTTTTTTTGTTTATTTTTGTGGGAATTTTGAATTAATATAAAATTTCAATGTTAATTTTAAATACTAATTATTTTTATAACGCTAAAGAAAAGTAAACAAAATGAATGGGTATTCATTTAAGTGTGTGGCATCAAAAATTCCTCTTTTCTTAACTTAAAAAATCAATTGTGGTAATAATTAAAAATACTGTATTAGAACAATGTGTGACTTTATTTTTGGAAGTAATGGTATTAAATGTTTCAGCAAAAACTTTTTGAAAGTAACTTGTTGGTTTGAAAATGTGAGAGTTGAAAAGTTACTGTGTAAGTTTTAAGTGATTAACAAAGCTAAAATTTTTACATTTAGCTATATTTTTAATAAAATTCGAATTTTAAATTTTTTGTTAAGTAAGATAAAAATGATACCCATGTACTTTTTTATTTAAAATAATTATACTTAATCTATATCAAATTAATCTTATAAAAATATTTTAAAAAATTACCAGTGAAGTTTTATTAGAAGCAATCACACTTTTTCTAATGAATAATTGATCAACATTATGTAAATAACTGAAATGATATGAAAGTTACTCATCTTTAAATGTACTTCCAACTTGTGAAACAGGTAATAGTATACAAAAGAAATAAATCTAAGGATTGAGAAGAAGAATGTAGCATGTTAAGTCTTTTAGAAAGTAGAAACTTTCACACGGTTATGGAAAAGTGTGCTGTTGACTCCTTTTTTACATTTTTTTTCAAAATTTAATTAAATGTATTTTTATTTCTATTGATGCCTGTCATTCTAAACCTATAGTTGTCATTCTAAACCTATTAACCTATAGTTGTTGTTTTTTTTAGAATATGAAATAAAATTTATTTCAGCTTGTTTGCTGAAATTGATTTTTTACTTTTATAATTTTCAAAATGAGTTTATATGTGTGTATACAATTATGTTTTTAGAAGTAGACATGAATAATATTATAAATAGCCTGCAAAATTCCTTTATTATTTGGATTAATGTTGATTCTGGATTTTTATTCATAAATTGGTTTTCCAATTCAGTCAATAAAAAAATTCAACATAGCTGAAAAAGTTTTGCTAAGGCCCTTCAGTTTATGAATTGAATGTCTATTTTAAAAATGAATATTTGTTGTGATTTAGAATCTCTTTTAAACTGAGGCTCCTATCAGTTTGAGTCTTGTATATAAAAACATTTATGTATAGTAAGATAAACCCAAACCAATAATTTTCCAAAGCATTTATAATTCTACAAATGTAAACATTTTGATATTTTGAAACTTAGTAAGCAAAGTAATTACATTATGGATTGAATTTTTACATTTTTTAAAGCCATTGATAAATGTTATAGAATTATCAAAACTCAATCAAATATTTTGCTAATTGTCCTTTTGTAAAGCTGAACACGAAACCACTCTTCATGAATAGCATTATTTATCTACTGTTTTTTTACTTCTGAAAATAGTTATAGGTTGTATTGTTTTAAAGTATCTTTAAATAGATGCTCTGGCCATTAGAAGTGGTTTGCTCCTAGATATTTTTGTCCTATCAGAGAGACTAGTCTTTAAGCGAATTTCTGATGCTTTGTGTGTGTGTGTGTTGTCTTTGAATTTTTAAGACATTTTTTGACATTTAAATTAATTTCATAATTCTCACATCCATCTTTTAAAAAATTGAATATTTAATTTAAATATACATATATAGTTATTTATGTACATATATTCTGTGGTTGTCCATAATAATGGTATCCCTATGCAGGAAGAAGTAATTTGCATATAATATGGTGATCAAGAACTTTTAGCAGTTAAAACCATGTTGACTGTTTCTTGAAATGCACATATCATGTTCTGTAAATGTAATGTACATACACATGTTCTGTAATTTCAAGAAGTCCTCATGAAGAAACTGCTTTAACTCCCAGAGAAATATAGGAAAAGAATATTGGCATCAGAATTTTGCTTTTAAAATAGACGATGTGGTTCTGTGTTATTTACATCCAAGAATTGAGGCCATGTAAGGTGTGCACAGTTGAATCCTTCATTTCTGAAAAGGCAAGTTTTGTATTATATTTAGTCGTATATTACATGGGAGGCATTGCTGTTAGGGAGGGTTTTCCATTATTTTGGACAATCCCTGTAACATAACCATGTATATATTCATATACCTATTTAAAATTTATTCTAGTAAGAATGTTCATAGTTATTTTAATTTTATTTCAGAATGTGTTCTCCAATTTCATCTGAAAACTTTGATGTAGTTGGTAGCATTCTTCAAAGCCAAACTCTTTTACATGGTTCTGATGTTTTAACTTTGTCAAGGAGTGGGACTTTATTGCAAAATTCTAAAATTGCAAAAAGTCAATCTGCCATTAATTTAAGTTCATCACCAATGCTTAATAATGAAGATAATAACAGCAATGATAGCTCTACTCAAAGCTCGCCTGTTTTCAGTGGTAGTACATCTCCACTTATTAATAATGCTGTTGGAAGGCAAATACCTCTTCATTCCACCCAGAATAACTCCTCCAAGTATGGGGAGACTCCTCGTCAGAATTATACTTGCAGCTCATCTTCTGCTCCAAGAGAACGATCCTTAAGTTACGATGAATGTATTCTTTCTAGGTCTGCAATAGGAAGTGGTGATAGTGAACGTTACAATGAACCCAATTCTCCTCTCTCTCAGAAAAGTTTCTGTTCTACTTCTATCTCTGATGACTTGAAAAAAACTCTTTCTGCTAGTAAAGATTCTAATAAAGGCCATCACAGTGAAGAGGAAGTGGACATCTACAGTGATATAGAGTCTGTGGGTGAAGAAGACAATTCCATGTCTGATAAAGTAGAACCTATTAGAATGTCTTACAGGTGTGAAGAATCTCAACTCAGTGATACTAATGATGTGAGTGACTCTGATAATGAGCTTGTTATTGATGAAGATGTGCCTAATGAAGAGGAAAATGAAAAATTGAAAGAAACACAAGGATTTAAGTTTTCAAAAAATGATTGCCCCAATCCTAAGAGTGACAGAGGGAGTGCTGATCGAGAAATGGAGGGTTGCTATCCAGCTGATACTGAGAATGATTATCCTGCTTCTCCGTTTTCTGTTGAGAAATATCATAACTATGCTGATAACTCTTCTAAACAAATATCATGTGAAGAAAAAGCTGCAGATTCACTGCTTGATAGCACTCATAAGAATGAGTCTTCTAGTGATGTTGAGCCCCAGGAAAGTGACTTAGATGATGATGAAAATTCTGTGGACAGTGCGAGGAAAAGTTTTCAAGGTGGTGGAAGCACTTCGTGTAGTGTTAAATCTTCACCAAAATCTGTCACTCACTGTGAAAATAGTGCTTCAAATGAAAATGAATTTTGTGAAAATTCTTGTTTGGAAAATGAAAGTATGAAACCTAGTGCTAATGATGGCTCGAACCATGATAATAACAACACAAATGACTCAGAATCTCAAATGGAAGTTGAATTCAATGAAAATAATTCTTGTAAAAGTGATTCTGTCTCCCAAGCTGAAGAACCATATAAGCACAAAAAATATAATTTCTCTGTTACTAGTGAACAGATTGATGAACAAAGTCAGGCAGAGGATTTAGATTCAAATGAAAATTCTCGCAATAATGGGAACTCTAATTCCAGTTTTACACAGTTCCCTCTCAATAGTGAAAGAATTGAACTGGAATCTATGGCATTGTCGCCAAGTAAGAATAACTCTCATTTCAGCTTTGCTAGTTCCCGGCAAAATGCAAATAGTTGTGGAGCAGAAAATTGTGCAGATTCTTATGACTCAAATTGTACGTATTCTCAAGTTGGAAATAGCTCTGCTTTTGATTTTAAATGCAACCAACAAGATTCAAAACAAAATGAAACAGAAGAATGTATAGATTCAAATGAAAATTCTCAAAATGAACCTCATTCTAACCTTAGTTCATCAAAATATGAACAAAATGCAGATGGAAGTGAGGCAGAACTTCCTGATTCAAATGAAAATACTAGAGCAGAGAATACCTCTCATTTTGGTTTTGTTAGTGAACAACAAAATGCTGATGGTAGTGATATGGAAGACCTTGTTGATTCAAACCCAAATTCTTGCAAAGCACCATTAACTAGCAGTGTAACAACTGAAACAATTAATATTTCAAATGATGAAACAATGAAATCTGAAAATGAAGATGATTGTGATTCTTTTGAAGATGCCAGCACTCCTTGCTTGGATGAAAACCTTGATGGAGAAATTGAGAATTCTCCTGTTCGAAATGTATGTTTTGAAAATCGTGACTTTTCTAGAACTCCAGATTATGAATATGAAACTTTTGCTACAAAAAATGATCATAATGTTGACAATAAACAAAAGAAGTTAGGTGAAGTGGAAACTAATAAAGATGAAGTTGATCTTGGCATAGAAGATATATCAGAAGCTGGAAGTGAAGATTTAGATGAATTTCCTGAAGATGCTTCTGCTAACATCAAAGATATGCACACCACTGCAATTGATGATGGATGTGCTCAACATGCCTTAGAACCCGGACATAAGTTTTTCTCTCCATCCCATTTGAATCAAACTTTTGAAGACCAAGAAGAAGGAGAAATAATTGAAGATAAACCGGCAAGAATAAGTGACAGAAAATGTTCTAAGCATGATCGCTATTATGATGATAGTACTGAGTATGGAGAATTAGCTCCTCGAATGAGTATATCTGATTTGCCTAGAATTCCTAAAATTAAAAGAAACCGAGAAAAAGATAATATTCCTGAAGCCCTTTCATTTGAAACTAAACGAAGCAGTGTTTTGAGTAGGGTTGATCTTGGTTCAGGTGATGTCAGCTGGAAAAGGCTTTCAAAGCATACAAGAGAACGAAGCTATCGAGATGGACGACCAAAAGATGAACGCCTGTTATATCGAGAAAGAGAAACAAGAAATAAAGAAAGGAAAACTGTGGACAATGGGCGCAGAACTGAAAGCAAAAATAATGAGAGAAGACATGAAGACAAAAAAAGTTCTGATAAGTCAAAGAGCGAATCAAGATCTCGTAAAAATGATAAGACAAAAGATGTTGAGTGGGAATATTCTGAGCGGGATAAACGAAAATCCCATAAAGATCACAAAGAGAAACATTCTAAAGAAAAGCATTCCAAAGATAAAAAGCATGATAAGGCCCGGCATTCTAAAGATGAAGCAAAATATGAGCGAGACAAAATTAAAGAAGAAGTGCGGTATGAAAGAGAAACCAGATATGATAAGGAAGACAGGTTTGAAAGAGTAGCATATGAAAAGAATAAAGGAAAGGAAAAAGAACATAAAAATAAACGAAAAGATCGCAAAAGTGATGGAAATAAGTCAAGCAAGGAACATTCCAGAGAAAAACATAAACATGTTCATAATAATGAAAATTTTTCTGATAAGCAAAGAGAAAGAGAAGTAAGAAAAATTGATGATAAAATAAAAATTGTTGTTGAACAGAAAGAAAAAGAGAAAACTAAAAATAAAGATAGAAAGGAGGCAAAATATGAAAAGGATCTTCATCAACGAAAACGAGAAAGTGGAACTAGTTTGTATTCTGAAATGACTTCCATAGAATCCAAGGAAATTTTCGCAAAGGGTGATAGTATCATAATAAATGTAAGTTTCAATCGTACTTCTTCCCCTAAAGATATTCCCTCTTCTGATGCTCCTGATATAAATTCTTCAGATCAGAAATTATCACTGGAGGAATTCGATCAAAATGGAAATCTTAGTGAAGATTCTAAATGTAAATCAAAGAATGTTTCTGATAAAGCTAAGTCTAGTTTAGACTGTGTACCTGCAAAAAGACCAGTCACACCACCTGAACGCCCAGTTCAAGTCTTGTCTGTTAGTGAAAGCTATTGGCAAGGTGGAGAGGATCCTGATGGCAACAATTCTGTTACTTCTGAAAAATCAGAAGAAGGTACTCATCTTGAAGATGAAAATGATTTAATGGAATTAGCAGATGAAACTGGTAATTTTTCTAATACTTCTAATAGTTCAGATGCACAAGCTTCAGCAACTACTGCAAAAGAGACTGAGCAAGAAGTTGACATAAAATCAAGTGTCCCTGAAGAAAACACTGATAATTTTGTGGAAAGTGAGAATTTTGCTTCAAAGAGACGATCTCCTCGTTCTCCACCTTCACCTGCTGATAATGATAGCTATGATCCATGTGAACCCACAAGAAGTCCTTCTCCACCACCTCCTATTCCACCTCCCTTACCATTGTCAAACCCTAAACCACCTCCATCTCCAGAACTTCCTCCTTTACCACCTGAACCGGAACCTATTGATACAGTTCCTGAAGAAAGCCTTCAAACTCAGCCTGAATTCAACATTCCGAATGCTGCTGCCTCAAGTGCCCCGCAGCCAGTGACTGTTGAAACTCAAACACCTAGTTCTTTAGCATTCACAGGAATGTTATTGCCCCCTCCAAGTTTCTTTTCATCAACAACAAATAGTTTACCGAATATTTCATCCTTACTTCCGCCAAGAACTATGAGTTATCAAGTTAGTAATTCAAATGTTATTCCTCCTAATCATATGTCTCAAGTAATGGGAGGAAGTTTTTTGCCATCCCAAATGCATGGGGGAACTACTCTTCCTCCTCCACCTAATCCACCTACCATTCCTCATATGACATCTGTACCTCCACCACCGCCACCCCCATCTGCCATGGCTTTAATTTCTCAAGTGAGACATCCACAGATCAATGTTCAACCTCCAATGCCACCAACTTCTTTGTTTCAAAATTTGGGAATGGCTCACGCCATCAACATACCCCAGTTGCAGTTGCCACCACTTCCTCATCTCCCTCCTAATTTGTGTGCAGCTTTAGCAAATCATCAATCACCATTGACATACACCTCTCAAAACCAGCCAACTAGTCTTCCTGTTAACTTAAATCAGCAAGGCTCGAGGATTATGTTAACACCTAATCAGGCTTCACTCATGTCGAATCAAAATATTAGCAATTCTAATAAACCACATGTTATGTCTATATCACAGATGCTATCACATTGTCAAAACATACCGGTGAGTTCTTCACAAAAACCAGAAGAGCCTTCAAAACCTTCAACTCCAATAGAAAAGAATGAAGTTGTGGATATGGATGTTGATTCTCCATATTCACCTGGGGATTGCTCTGTTGATAGTGTTAATGATTATTCTCCTACAGGTTCACCTTTGCCCTGCACTCCTAAGAGTACTGGGGACATTTTTGATACCTTGTTCACTGCTGCAGATGCAAGGACTTCTGAGAAACGAACTCATGATTCTGTAGTTAAAAATGAACGCTCAAAATCTCGCCCAGGTTCTAAAACTTCACATGAAACTTCTTCTAAGAAACTTAAACATGACCATAGGGGGGATTCTAAAGTACGACATTCTGTGAGAATGCAACTAGAAAAGAACAAAAAAACTCGTAAAGAGCAAAAAATAGCTGAAAAAATTTCAAAACTAGATGATTCTCAGTTAAAAATTTTGGATGATCTTCCCAGCTCTGCAGTAGAAATGCAAGTTAAAGAAAAGGTAATATTTTATTACATTTTTTAGTTTAATAGTATTTTGGTAACTAAGTTATACATATATCTTGAATAAATTATTGGAAATTGTATTAAGTATGTATGAAATGTATTTGAAAATAAAGTGCAGTTTGAAAAAAAAACATCCCTAAAATATTTCTGTGTATTATAAGTTATGATTTTGTATTAGTATAAAAATATACATTGCCTATTTTATGTTTAATTATAAATTAAAATAAAGGAATTTATCTTATCGAAACTTTTATGATTTGGAGTTCGTTCCATATTTTTTAAATTAACATTTAATTTATTCAGTCACTTAATTTTTTTATTGTGATTTAATTGTTTTCAAACTCTGCTGAAACTTTTTAACACAAGAATAGTTTCTGTCTAGTTAGTCTGATTAGTGGCAATTCTAATTGCAAGCTATTAATTTCAAATGGGAATAATGAATTGAATATTACTTCATTTTTTATGATCAGAGTATACAATAAAACAAAGTTGCTGCAGACAATTTATAAAGAGCTGTTCTTGTAGTTGACAAATCTTAATAGTCTCGATTTTTTTAAACTTTTGTGTCATGTCATATTTTTATTTATGTTACTCTTATGACCATTGATGAATTTTATTTCTAAAGTTTTAAGTCTGTATCATATTATATATTCCCCAAGCTGATAGCTTAATGGTTAATGGCTTTGCCACTAATCGTTCAGTTTAACAGTTTACGTGTCGAGCTGGCCGTTGAATGGTTAGCGTTCTTGCCTTCGGTTCAACAGTTCATGGGTTCAAATCCCACCTTGGGCATGGATGTTTGTAGTGGTTCGGAATTCACTGTAAACCATAGGTCCCTGTCTAATTAGCCCTTGTTTGCAAAAAATGACCATAGAGCGACAAACAATCCATCCAATCCTTAACAGTTTACGCATTTAAATCCCACCTTGGGCTTGAATGTTTGTAGTGGTTTGGAATCCACTTTAAGCCATAATTCCCAGTTGAATTAATTCTTGTGTGGAAAAAGATGACAATTGAGCAACAAACAAACAAAACCATGGTATATATTCTTGCACTGATATTAATTTCACTTCATTCCATACAGCTTTTTGCAATTCAGAATGAGATATAAGAATGTAGTGAGCAAGCACAATAAAGACTTTTTTGCATAAATACATATGATTTTATTTTATTTTCTATGTTTTCCTATTATGCATGTGTAAAATCCTGACAAATGGGGAAAATATTGTCCTAAACAACACCCTTTTTTGCCTATAATAGATAATTACTTATCAAATACAATTAGCCACATATAAAGTTACTACATATAGCCTTTTTATATTTTTCTACTTTAAGGTACCTTTGTGCTTAATTATTTCAATGAATAAACAGCAACAAATATTTGTATGTTTTAAAACAATTAATTTCAGTATTTTTAATTAAATTTTAGTTTGATGGAATTGCTGCCAATTTTTCAAAAAGTTGGAATTTTACAAGTGTGCCTTTTCTCTTTATGAATTCAGTTCTACTGCCTTTAAGTGCATAACAAAAGGGTTATAATTATAATCTGTATTTACATGAAATAAAGTAATCTTTTGGAGCAAATTCAGCATTTTCTTTAAATATGAAAAATAATATTTATTAACCCACTGGCTAAGTTGAAACAGGGTGGAAGGCAAAGATTTGTAATTCCTTACTTTCATCATTTAAAAATGAAGGATACTAATAATATCTTTAAAGTATATGAATCATTATGTCAAGAATTTACAGTTTTCAACATTTTTTATTATTTATTTACATGAAATATTTAATTAGTACTAAATATTCTGCATGTATAGAAACTTTTATAAATTATGTTGCAAAATAGTCTTCTGGATACTCAAGGTCATTGCAAGATGTTAAAAGTAAAATAGAAAATTTAAACATTAATTCCATTAGTTTAGTCTTCCTTTTCTTGTTCTAAATGTTTAAATCTTTGCAATCTTTTTTAATTTTTAGTTCTCCTGTATTCAATAATCCTAAAAAATTTGTAAAATAACAAATCAATGTACATATTTCTTATAGTTTCATTCAAGCTATAATATATATTAAAAGGCATAATTTTGTATTTTCATAAATAAATACTGCCAGAGGTAATCTCTGTTATTAAATTTCAAGATTATGTGACAAAAGTATGCTGAGTGCTTTCATTTCTCAATAATTAATTTTTATTTTCAGTTTCTTAAGAAATTAAATAGACAAGAACGTGTTATAGAAGAAGTGAAATTAGCATTGAAACCCTACTATAAATCACGTGATGTTAATAAAGAGGAGTATAAAGATATACTTAGGCGAGCAGTCCCTAAAGTAAATATTTTTTTAATTATAAATCTGTTTTTTTAAGGAGCTTTAATTACATTGTGATATGCTTCTGGCATTTTTTGTTAAGTATTTTATTCTATAACATATATGTCAATTATTTTTATTTAATTCATAACTGATTTTGTTCAATATATTTTCAATTTTGATCGATTTTACCTGAAGCTTTACGTATTTTATATTCAGAATATAATATTAAACTAAACATGGATCTATGATATTCATGTCCTTGGTTAAACAAATGAACTGTTAATCACAGTTCATACTACTCCAAGAAACTCCTGGAATTTTTACTTATTTTGATGTATTTATTTTCTGTTAGAAAATATTATAATTTTAAAAATATTTTTTAAATTTTCAGCAAAATTGTTCAAAAATTAAAATTGAGTATTAGTTCTTATTATTACAATTAGATGGTGATACAACTGATAATATTATATTGCATTTATAATTGTTGACTAAAATAATGGTCTAGATCAGTCCCAATAGTTATATGAGATCCAATTGTCTCGTGATGTCAATTGGATCTCATATAACTAACTATATGTAGTATTTAGACTTATGTGCATGAAGAGAAGTGTAATCACCAAATAAGATTAATGCAGTGCATTCTAGGGGATGGTTTTAATTATTTTTCTATTTCTTTCTGTCTTTTATATTGTATAAAATTCACTGAATATTAATTGTTGTTAAGCTTAAAATTTTAAGTTAAAATGTACATTCCATATCTTGGTCAAAATATTCTATAATTGTAGTGAAAAGGGATGAATTTGCTTTTTTATTAATAAAATAAAGGCGGAAATAAATTATTTAATATTCCTGGAGAAAAGTGTCTTTTCAATGAGCAGTGAACTCTTGAGAAGCCATACCAAGATTGGCTTTTGCATGATTCAGAAAAAAGGAAAGAATTTCATAATTTTGTAGAAGAGTATAAAACATTACAATCGACTGTAAGATTTCAATGTTGTATAGATGAGAAATTTGATCCCGCTAAAGATAAAATACTTTTTATATTACAATAAATCGACAAAATAATTTATCACTTATGGAAAGTAGTGAATTTGCTTTTATTACTCTCTAATAATTAAGCATCTGTTCAATGTGGGTTTTCTGTGAACAAATACTTCATGATAGAAAATTTAAATAATCAATCAATTGTGGCTAAGCCCACCATTGATGATCACATCTAAAACATAGAAGGTGTCAATAGTATAACAATTAGCAAAGACCTACTTAGTTTTGCTAATATTTCCAAGGCAAATATATAAATTATATTTAGGAGAATCAAAACCACAAGAGAAAAAGTCAATAACAAAAGGAAAGCAAAAAGTAACTTCCTGAAAAAAAATTTAAATGAAAATCAAAATTTAGCATTTGGATGATGACATATATGAACTTAAAAATCTACAATAGGCTATACTGAGGGAGCTGAAAGAACTGCTAAATTAACATTAATTGCAAAATCAAACATGTGTCGCTATAGTGCTTTAGAGGTGAAAAGTTTGCATTTTCCAACAGCAAAACTTTGTGTGTGTATCATATATATATATATATATATATATAAAGTAGTGACCAAAATTGTGGACACTTTTGGAAATTTTTATGTTTTTGAACTTTGTATGCTTATACAAAGCCTTACATTTCACAAAATGCAAGCTTGTATACATATTATTTTAAAGAGAATTTATTACTGAATTCAATACAAAACACAAAATTCAATTATTTACAATACAAAAAATAGTTAAACGAAAATAGTTATCGATATATATTATATAGTGATGATTGCAGTTAGTTATCAGTACTTAGCAGTGTACCATTTATTTTTGATTACAGCTTTACATCAATGTTTCATTGAGCTGACAAGAAATTTAAGCTCTTCTTTCATTATGACATGATGCCAGGAAACAATTATAGCCTCAATTAGTTCCCTTTTATTTGATGGGCGCCTCATTTGGACAAGAGTTTTCAAACAGCGCCACAAATTTTCGATAGGATTGAGGTCAAGACTATTTCCTGGCCATGACAACAATTTAATGCTCGTTGTACGAAACCACTCTTTTGATATTTTGTCCATGTGGCAAGGAGCAAAATCCTGCTGAAAAATAAGTGAAGCATTGTTGGGAAAGAGATCTCTGATGGAAGGTAGAAGTTTTGGTTCTAGACTGAATAGTGTCAATGTATTTTCTGGCATTCAATGTCTCACCGATGACATGAAGGTGACCAATACCATCTGGTGACATGCATGACCAAATCATAACATAATCTGGGTTCTTCACAATTGCTTGATTGCAGTCAAGATGTAGCTCTTCTCCTATTCTACGTCTTACATGTTTTCGCCCATCACTACCGAGTAACGATTGCTTAGTTTCATCACTCCATATAACTTGTGACCACTGATCATCTGTCCAATTAATGTGTTCCTTTGCCCACTGTAGTCTTTTTTTTTCGTTGCTGAAAATTAAAATAAGGTTTTTTTCGTGGAATTCTACCTCTCAGTCCAACATTTGTTAATCATCCCCTGATTGTTCTTGAATTGACAGAAACACCAGCATCATTCAGATCACTTCTGATAGCTGCTGATGACATTTTTCTATCTTGGGGACAAAGTCTTTTTATTCTTCTGTCATCAATAGATGTGGTGCCCCTTTTTTTGGCCTTTCCCTTCTTTGTTTTTCATTGAATTTGTCTCCTGATATTGTTAACAAAACTTTCGGACTCCAGATGCAGTCACTGAACCACCCACCTGTCTTGCAATTTCAACATAGGAAAGACCACTTTCTCGTAATACAATGATATTACATTTCTTTCATGGTGTCCAATCTACTCTTTTATTTGATGTCATTGCTTCTTGACTAAATATTAAAAGTTTTTACAAAAATTCCTTCTTGTAATTGCAGTGTATAAGAAACAGGTTTATAAACTCTTGTCCGAATGGGGCGCCATCAAATAAAAGGGAACTAATTGAGGCTATAATTGTTTCCTGGCATCATGTAATAATGAAAGAAGAGCTTAAAACTCTTGTCAGCTCAATGAAACGTCAATGTGAAGCTGTAATCAAAAATAAATGGTACACTGCTAAATACTGATAACTCACTGCAATCATCACTACCTAATGTATATCGATAACTATAATCATTTAACTTTTTTTATATTGCAAATTATTAAATTTTGAGTTTTATTGAATTCAGTAATAAATTCTCTTTAAAATGATATATACAAGTTTGCATTTTACGGAACATTTTCAACATTTTCTATAAGCATACAAAATTCAAAAACATAAAAATTTCCAAAAGTGCCCACAATTTTGGCCACCACTGTATATATAAAACCAAGAAATGTGAAACTATGGAATGATTACAGAAATAGAAAAGTCTTAAATATGGATATGATTGTGTAGTTTACAAAAGAGTTTGTAGGTAAACAGAAGAAATATTTCTTCTGTTTACTTTCAAAACTTTTATTGTGTAGTAATTGGGAAAAAAGTTACGTACTGGAAACTTTATCTCATGGTTGTATTTATTTTGTTTTTTTGAATAAGTATATTTATATGAAAAAAGATTGTTATATACATCTTGAAATACCTAATAAATTAATAAATAGAAATCTAATGACGATTTTTAAGTACTCTAAAACTTCTCATTATTTTTATACAATGTATTATTCAGTTTTGTAAAGAATACTGATTATTTAAATAAAAAAAGTTTATGTTAAAACCTCATTGAAGGCTTTTGAAGTAATTGTCAAATATAATTCTAATTTAAATAAAAAGTATTGAATATGCATAATTATATTCATAGTTGGTTTGACTTTTTTAAATTTTTTTATTTGACTCCTAAAAAACTCTTTGAAATTTGTACAAACCTTGTGTTAATAGAACATAAAAAAGTTGTTTACACACACATCATTTCATACTTTCTATTTGGTTTATTTCAGAATTTCAAAACTATTTTTTATCTTTAATAGAAAAACTATACAAAATAAACATTCTATTCATTGTAAGAATTTTTATTTTTTATTAAATTTTTATGTGTATGAATATTAAAAAGGGAAAACATTGCATTTATGTCACTATCTTGGTTATTTATATGTATTTAAATGGTAAATTTTTTTTATTATATTGCAATTGAATTGTCAGCTTAATTGTGTTGGGTCTCCTAGCTGAGCAACTAGGCAAATGGTTAGTTCACGTCATTCAAATCCCATCCTGGTCATGAATATTTGTAGTACTTCAGAATCGACTATTAAACATGGATCCCTGTCTAATTAGCCCTCATATGCAAAAGATATCCATTGAGCGACATAAAATAAAAACCTGTTGTCTGCTGATTCACAATATATACATTTTGATCTGGGAAGATTCAATAATGAAGCATTTCATTTTCATTTGTTTTGATTGCAATCGGGGTCTAATTAACTCTTATGTGCAAAAATAATCATTGATTGATAAGTAAACCAAATTAACTAATCAATCTCAACAGGGAAAAAGTGATACGTTTATTCCGTTTAGTGATATGTTTTGAGTGATCTCATATTATGCTAGTAAAGAGAATGCAGATTCATGAGCGAAAGGTATGGGGAAAAAAAGCTTATTCACATTTTAACTTTTTAGTGAATGAGTAATCTTGTTTGTTATTTAAATTTGAAATACAAAGTAAAATTATAATAAGTAGATGATTTATTTAGTGAGATAAATATCAAAGATTAATTTTTTTAATATCTACTTTATAAAAATATTGTTTTATTAGTTTCAATATTCATGTTTTTCCAGTATGCTGTATGCAATTCATTTAATTAATAATCCTCATATGTATGCTTGTATTAAATTAAGTATTTTTAATTCAGACTGTTTTAATCTCTAAGAAAATTGTACAAAAGTTTTTAGATTATTATTTACCAGAACAATTTTTTCTAGATATGCCATAATAAATCTGGGGAGATTAATCCAGTGAAAGTGAAGAGTTTAGTGGAATGCTACGTTAAAAAGGTGAAGCACTCTAGAAAAAGGGGAGATAAAAAGAAATCTAAATTTTCATGATAGAAATTAGAAACCATATTATTTTTAAATGTTTTAAACTCTGTGCTAGACTGAGTGATAAAAACCATAAACTTTTGCACAGTTACTTTATACAGCATTTATTGTGACATGAGTCTACTGTAAAGCTTCATTGGGACTCGCATGTAAATACATGACCCTTGTCATATATTAAGAATATGTAATCTATATTATGCAAAACTATTTTTCTCCCTGCTATTAGGATAAGTCATCTCATTTGTACAGATTCTGTCATAATGTCTAAAAGTTCCATAGAAATTTTTCTAATATCTTATATATATGCTAGTTCTTGAACATATTTGTAATTGTTGTGAAGATATACCTAGCAATATATAAGAAATAAACTTTAACATTCAGATCATCCTGCTCATTTTAATTCAGTATCAATAAATATGTATTTTGATGTATTAATAAAAAAAAAATTTAATTGCAAAGACATGTTAAATTTTAATTTGGAAGTGTTATAGGGATAAATTTGTATTTCACATTATGTTAACTATAAATTATTAAAATTTTAATTATTTACATTGACAACTTGTGTTGATTTTTTTTATAAATTGTACAATTAACTTTCGCTTAATTTGACTAGATAGTTTATGTAGTTAAACAATTATTTAAAAATCAAAATTTTAGCAAATGATCTGAATATATCTATTTAATTATTCTTATGTTTACTATTGAATGTATGCATATATAAGATGTTCAATATCAAGCATGTGTAAGGAAGGTTTGCAATAAAGCACAAAATTTAAATCTAGGTACAAGGGAATAAAATATTTTTTGTCTTTTCAAAAATTATTATTGCATTTTTTTTTTTTTTTTGCAAGTTTTTATTGCATATTTGAGGTTTTGTAAAGGTAAAAATTGTGAATGAATGTTAAAAATTCTTGTCATCTGTGCTAATGTGTTATGATGGAAATATTAGAAAATTTATATTTTATTAGAATTGTTAGTAGATGTTTTATTTATTTGTTGTTATATTGCAAAACTTAATTTATTTTGTACAGATAGTCTTGTTATCAAATTGCATTTGTACTTGGTGGTGCTTGAAATTATTTCCTATGATTTTTTTCAAATCTATTAATAAAGAATCTTATTCAATATTTTAAAAATGTTAATATTCATTTTAAAAAAAGTACAATATATTTTATTATTGTTCTTATCACAATAAAATCATGTAAGTAATCAATTTTACACAATTTGGTATTTTGAATAAACTTCATAAATGAGGGAATGTATTTGAAAGCTATAATTTCTCACTATTTAATAACACTTGTAATTTTTCTATATAATTATAAAATATACTTAAACAACCATTTTCTAAAATGATCTGCTTTCAACTTCTTTAAATTTCTGTAGCATAATATGTTTGTAATTTTTCATGTTCTTCATTTTTATGAATTATTGCTTCACATTTCTTTTAGCAAAGGAATTGTTGAAAACTAAAGATAAACCAATCAGTCTAGTTTAAAATGAAAAGCAAACAAAAACATTCATTTGTTTTTCCAACACACATAAATTACAACTACAAAATAGAAGAACTTTGGGAAAAAAAAAGCTTAAGTAACAGAATGAAATATGTAGTAAAACATAACAAAAACGTTTGTTAATTAATTTATTATTTAGTTCCTTCTTGGATTTTAAATTAGGTCTAATTAGCCTACGTGTGCAAAAAACGACCATTGAGCGAAAAACAAACCAATCAATTTTAAATTATTGGCTCTTAGTAGAGTAAATGAAAGCATGTGCATGTTTATCAATTTTATAAATATATTTTATGTTACTTTTTATCAGTAACTTCATAAATCTAAAAACCTTTTTATAATTTTTATCTAATGATTTTAACATATCACTTGTATATTCATTTTTTTTTATTTAACAATTGGTGGTTATTAAAGCCTTGTTATTTTTAAAAGAAATTAATCACTTTGTGAAAATTGGCAAAAAAATGCTTGGGATAGACACTTAGTACTTTTTTCAATGAAATATAAATCTGGTTATATTATATAATTTCAATTCCCCTTATGTTCTGGCTATCAAAAACAAATATTGAACTACCCCATCTACATTCTTTTACTGTTTTTTGCAAATGGTTACCCAAAGAGCGAAACACCAGTAATTACTTTTTATACTTATTACATTGAAAGCCTGATATCGCAATAGCATAAATCCCTTAAATTAAAGAAGTGATATTTTATCTATGCAATAAATTCATAAAATTCTTTAGTATTGCTTAAAAATATATTCAGATTTTTTTTTTTTTTTAATTTTATAAACATTTTTTAAAGCTAAATCCTTCAAGATATTATAATTGAAGTTTTTTTTTTTTTTTTAATTAAGTAGTATTTTTTTATTAATTTTGTATTAAATAAGTTAAAAAGAAATCTCTTTAAGGTGTTACAAAATTCAAGCTACTGAGTTTTGATTTATTAAGATATGACTAATCATTAAATTAAATATTTCTTCTACCAAGTTGAACAATATGATTTGTATTTTACTCCTGTTAATTTACTGAAATGATTTGTGTTTCGTCAATTTTTCTGTTGAGTTTGTAAGAAAAGTTAGATAATTGGAAACCAGTCCAGTTCTTTCACTATAATAAATGTAAAGATACTAATCAATAAAATATAGATTATAAATTTTTAAAAAATCTCTTTTTTATTATTAATAATGTTCTTTAAAAAAAAAACGAATTTTATTAAGGTTTTTTAAAACTAGGTGAATGTCCCTTAATTTTATTTTAGCAAGATCAATATCAGCAATCACAATGCAAATTTTGATTATGAGCAAATATATATTGTAGATTTTTTGCTACTTGAAAATTTTTTTAAAGTGTTATTTATTCATGTATACAGATAGTTAAAAAAATTTTTTTCTATTAAATGCTAATCTATTTTGGTAGGTACCAAAACCGATTAGTACTTCAGTAAAATATGCTCATGAATTTCTGGTAGCAGTAACAAATGACTATTGATTAGCTATTATTTATGACAAACATTACTAATAAGCTTTGAAAATAGATCTTTCAGTTATTTTAATTCATTTCTTTTTTTTTTAACTGACAGTGTAAGTTATTAAAAGAAATTATTTTTGTAGTATTTAATATCATGTAGTTTTATAAGTGTAATTTTTTAAATCAAATCATTATTAATGGTATGGATTTCCGTCATTTTTTCAACAAATCTTTGTTACAATGATTAATTTTCTTTAATGAACTTGCTTTTTTCCTTTATTTTTTGACTATTGAAAAAGGGATAATTTAATTATTTTGAAAAAGCATTTAATTACCAAGTATAAACATTTTGTAAATAAAAAAGTTGTTTTTATGTAAAATGTGGATAAATTAGTTTTTTAAACTAATTTATGCAAATCATAAATCTTATTTTATGGAATAAAACTAAAAGTTTTTAGTTTCAGTTACCTGACAAAACATGGTTATAATTAACTTCATCTAAGAATTATTGAAATCACATTTGTGCATATAAAACTTTTAAAGATTTTGCTTGTTTACTCTAGAATACAAGGCAGCTGATATTATTTGTTTCTTATGTGTTGAATTTGTTTTGATACCTAGAATAATGAAATTACAGCTTTTTATACTCTTTTGGAAGCAAAAAGTTCTATGTAAATTATGTTTAACTGCAATTAATGTGTATTTTGATGTTTTTAACAGAAAATACTTAATTTTAAAAAAATTAATGCAGTTATTTAATTTCAATATTAGTTTTTTTTTTTTTTGAAAAAAAAAAAAAGAAAACTATCATGTTTTATGTTCTATTGTAGGCATTTTCAAAATATCTGTTCTATAATTAATTGTATTGTTAAACTCCTTGTGTTGAAAATAGTATTTTAAAATTTGATAAAAGGCTAAACTGTGTATGTTCCTTTACATATTTACTGACAATAGTCGATTTCTCATTAAAATTTGCTCTTACTTTTAATGGTTTTGTGATGAAATGAATTCCTGAATTTTTATATTTAGTTATATAATTCTGATGGCTAAATTGTGTATAAAACATAGTTAATATCATTAAAAGTTTTCATTTCATAGTGTTTTATACTTTTTTCAACTAAGAATTGTTTGTAATTCAATTTATTGCCGTTTGAATTATATAATTACATATTCCAAACACACTTTTTTAGATCCTATGAAATATAAAATATTATTTTGAGTATGGGATTTCAAATTCGAAACATTTTTTGTTGAGCAAACAACTAAGCAGTTTGCACACCATCCTCAATTCAACAGTTTATGGGTTCAAATCACACTGCTAATGTGTTTACTTATAGTAGTTCAAAGTCCAATTTAAATCTTTGTTTAATGAGCACTCATGTATAAAATGATTAACAAACCACATTTATTTCACAATTCATTGAAATTTGAATTATAATGTTGAGGCGAATTTGAATTATAATGTTGAATAACGATTCAATAGTGTTATGATTTTTCAAACCCCTTTTATTTGATTTCATTAATTTTGAACTCATTATTTTATTATTAAACATCACTGACATTCTTATTCAATTATATCTCAGACAAATTTTGCAGATATTTTTATTTCTGAGCCTTAGTGAGATAAGATTTGAAATTAAATTGTATGCTTAGATGAAATGATTCTATCTTAAGTATAGAATACTTTCCTTTCTTTCTTGCAACCACTTTTGTTTATATAACAATGAAATTTATTTTAGATATTGCTTTTATGGATTAATATATGAATCGCTATTATTTTAAAGGCAAAGTGTGTGAAATCTGACATTCTAAATAATGATAAAGCTAAGTTTAAAATACATCTGATTCATTTTGAATATCAGATTCAAAGGCATGATTTTTTTAATCTGTTACTTATTTTCAGTAAGAACAATTTGAAGATAAAATGTCCTCAAGTTAATGCTAAGCCTTTTCAGACTTTTCTTTATTTTACTCATATTTGCCAATCTTTAAAATACCAAAAACATTATGTATGCAAACCTTAGTTTCTATAAAATAATATATGTATGCTCTTAATTTTTTTTTTTTTTTGCATGTTACAAACTCTGCATGCAAAACATTTTTATATGATTCTGTCTGATTCTCAGGGTTTATTGAAATTATTCTCTATTTGATTATATTGAACAATTTTTATTTTGAATCAAATAACCGTGTCTGAAACTTTTCTTCTTTGTTTGTTTAGTGGGTCATATCATTTAGTTTAAGTATTGTTTCAGTTCATTGTAATTTTAAGAACTCATATGTTATGGCCATTTGCTTTTTTTATTATTTCATTTTATTTGATGAGCACATAGCATTATTTCAGATGTACAAATAATTTTATTGATGGCAACTAGGCTTTATTTATAATCCTTTTTGAGCTCTCAAATATTTGTCTATTTTTGCTCCATAAATAAAAGACAAGAACTGTCCCATATCGATGAAATATTAATTTATTTTTGTTATAAAATTAATTTTTTTGGTTATTATAAATGTGTATGTCCAAGTTAGTTAAGATTTGTTTGCAATTTAAACTGTATTAAAAACTTGATTTTTTAAAATGTTATTTTATAAATAAAGAAACAATATATTTTTTTTAGAAAAGTAACTTGTGTGAAGTGTAAAATAAAAAATTTTGTGTATGATTTCTTAAAAATTCAGCTTGTATTACAGCTTTCTATGTAACATTAGTTTCTTCCATTGTTTCAAATAATGAGCTTTTTACAAAAGTAGTACTCCGGTGGAGAGAAAATTCTTGATAGCTAAATTAAAGCGACAAATGTAAACATGAAACCTCACTGCTGATGTATGTAAAAAAATGTATTATCTTAATCATAATAAAAATTGAAAAAAATATTTTTATTCTACTTTTTATTCTTCCATTGCTTACCTTTATACAAAAGTGAATACAGGAAAATCAAATTTTACGTCATTGACTGAACATTAAGCTAAAAATGCTTTCCTGAAGTGGCAAATTAATTAAGAAGTAAGTTGCCATTTTTGTTTAATACTTTTTAAAATGCTAATATATCTTAAAAATGTATTTATATATTATATTATTAAATTTAATTATATACATAACTAGATAAATTAGCTATCGAAACTTAATTTTTAATTTAAGAGATTATATATTCACATTCAACTAATTTTAATAGAATCATTTAATGTTTCATTGTTATGGTTTTTTACTTTTGTTGGATATAATTTTGGCTGACATCAAATAATATCTACATTTATAATTTATTATTTCAGAATCATATTACAGCTTAATGAGATCGTGCTTTTTAATATGGAAAGACCTGGATTCAATCTTGGCTTATTTTGAACAATGGATAATCCTTTCTTGCAATACAGGAATATTGACTTTCTATCTTTAAAAATTCTCCTCAAAAGGAAAAACTGTGTATATTCAAAAAAATAGATTATCTACTTTTTATGTCACGTGATTTATTGTTTTATGTTCTGAAGAATAGACTTGTTAATAATGCATAATACAAGATTGAGATTTACTTTAGTATTTACACTCCAAATTATGTAGTTTTAGAAATTAAACTATTCTACCTTTCAGATTATGGGGCAATATTTTGCTCATAGTGTTAACTCTGCTGTCAGTGACTGGAAACATTTAGTTGTCCACTTAATATTAGCCCATGGGCCTTTGATTTAATAGTTCGATTCTCACCTCGTTCATAGGTGCTTTTGCTTCAAAATCCAATTTAAATTATGGATCCTGCACCACTTAGTCATCATGTGCAAAAAATAACTGTTACGTTACAAACTGAACCAGTGATTGGGAAAATTCGCTATTTTACGAAAAGTATTACGTTCGATATTTAGACCTATTGTTGAATGTGCCGCAAGGTTTAATGGTTTTGAGGGGAAAAACCAACATCATCAGCATTGTTGATTTCGTCAACTGACCGTGATTCAAAAGTAGACGCAATTGTCAGTGTTAAGTTGGTTTGATCTTCAATAATAAATATCATCTGAGAACATATCGAAAAAGAAACCTATCCTTAACTTTTTGCAGTTTTGTTGAAAAAGATTTTTTTAAATGGATCGATAAATTATATACAGTGATTTGATACAAAATTAGAATCGGAATTTTGTGCTTTATTGAACCTCAAGCAATGAGCATTGTAAGCCAATAAATGAATAAGACTCATTAATTGCAAGATATTGATCGGTCCCCCGTCATCAGGCAATTCCCAACCACTTGGGATAGTTAGAGAAGGGCTGCTCTAGAAATCATTAAAAGGTTATACTCTGGTGCCATTTAGTTACGTGGTATCAACTAGAAAATCAATATCCTTGACAGAATAAATGCCCATCGGACGCTAGGAAACTCTTGGAGTTAGGAAGACAATAACGAAGACATTATACTGGTATGAATTCTTAAAAAAAATAAGCCGAATGGTTTCGCTTCACTTTAGTCTTCGGAATAACAGTTTCTGGTTTCGATTTCTACTTTGTACTGTGATGTTCTCAATGATGCGGGATTTACTGTGAAACTTCTGTTCTTGATTAAATTAGACTTTATATACAAGAAGTAGAGGCGCGCAAAACCGTTTATTCGGGAAATTGGTTTAAAATCTGCTCGCTCACTGGAAAAAAAAAAAAAAAAAACATTCCTTTTCCACTATTTACTAGTTTATTCCTCAATGGAACATTGAAATATATTCCTTAAAAATAAACTTTGTTATTTTTTTCAACTAAAAATTAGGTTGTGTATTGATCAATACAAATAAAAAAAAAAACGAAGACTAAAAGCTTATGTTAATATTTCAAGTCTATCTCAGTGGTTTCAGGTAAATAGTTTAGCACGTTGAATAGGAAACTAAATTTGCATGTGGAAGCTAAACAGGCCGAAAAGTGGTACGAGCCTCATGACATGTTTGAGTATATCGATATTTACGCTTCATTTTATTGGAATAACAAGTCTTGAAGATTATATATTGGTGGGACAGGAAATAAATGAGTTACAAATTTTCATAAATTATGTTTCTAAAACCTTCGTGTCTGAGGTTAAAACTCCAAAATGCATTATGTGTGGAGAAAAAAACTCACAATTTGAATTAATGCCCCGAATTTAAAAGACTCTGTAAAAGAAAGAGTTAAAATAACTAAGTCTTTGTATAGTTGTTTCTCGAATCCCAATCTCTTCATGTAGGTCTTAACAACACTGCGGTGTTAGCGAAAAGAAAAATCATGTTTATTCACATCTTACGGAACATTTTGATGATAAACCTGCAATCAATTCATCATGAGAATCATGCACTGCAAAAAACATTTCTGAAATCCGTTGCTCAGTACTTCATCCAAAAAAAAAAAAACGGAGTGAAGTAAAAATGTTCACTGTGACAAACGTTAAGGAATTAGGTTTAAGTTGGTTTTGCTGAATACTGTTAAGATACGAACAACTAATTAGTTTTGTAGATAGATATTGCGCTGTACGAACCCTACTACTTAATGATAGTGAGTCGTGCTTTGCGTATCTGAACGCTACGTGAAAAAATTAAATTGAAAACGAAAAAAACCCATCCTTAACTTTTTACAGTTGTGTTGAAAAAGATTTTTTAAAGGGATCGATAAATTATCTACAGCGATCTGATACGAAATTAGAATCGATGCTGGTCGCAATGCGGCAGTTTTTGTTTGATATCTGAATAGATTGAACCTCAAACAATGATCGTATTAAGCCAGTAAATGAATAAGGCTCATTAATTGTAAGATCTTAATCGGTCCCCCGTCATCAGGCAATTCCCAACCAGTAAAGTCTTAGTTTCTGGATTGAATTTAGCTATTTATGTCAGGAATACTTAATAAAAACTAATATTTCTAATCGGTATGGTAGCTATGAACGTATGATAGAACGACTAGTCGTTCAAACATGATGATTTTTACTCCCAAGCAATATTTTGAAGTAAATAATCTAGAATTAAGAAAGCATAAAAAGTTGACAGATGAAAATTTTAATTAACCAAAGGAATTGGATATGCACTCACTTCCAAAAGTTAAGCACAGAAAGGAAAATACTAATTTCTGTGGAAGCCAATCAGAAGTGAAGAGGATGAAAATCGCTGCAGAGATAGATGGAATTATGCAAGTATGTCAGGTAACAGCCAATCGCGCTTTCATGTCAAGAAAAATGCAAAAAGGGCAGTCTTATAAGATACCGACCGGCTTTATGAAGGGTTACAGATGTTGAGTGTGCTGATAGAGAGAGAAGGTGTTTAAAACTCTTTCGTATAATTTGTTTTCAAGACGTGCATGTTTCTATGACTTCCAGAAGACGAATGGAAGATTCTGAGCGCTGGTGTGCTGTGAGGCACATTGAAGCAGGACAGTCGATCTCAGATGTTGCTCTTTTCTTCGGTGTTTATCATTCTGTAATTTCATGTTTACATTGCGATTTTAGCGATGCGGAATCGCAGAGCGACCTCTACATGTGTGACATCTATGGTTACAGAGTCAATTGGTAAGGTGATATCTGCAGCTACTGTACGGCGAAGATTACATATGAGTGGACTGTACACCTGTCTATCTCGAGTTTGTGTTTGTCTATCCGTCCAATCAAGAGGGGCACGTTAAAGTGGTGCAGGGAGCATTTCAATTGGATTGTGTCTGACTGGAGCAATGTCATGCTTACTGATGAGTCAAGATTTGCTCTGGAGCTAGATGACAAGCGTATAAGGATATGGCGTGAACAAAGAACACGCAATCAACCCCAAAACTACACCGAACATCACGCATTCCGAGGCGGAAGCATTATGGCGTGGGCAGGGATTTCATTAGGATACCGCACCGATCTGCATATCTTTAAACGGGGTTCTGTGACGGCTATCCGGTATCCAGATGAAGTCCTAGAACTAGAGATGTAAAATTCCCGGGAATTTTGAAGCTTGGGAATTTTGGGAAAAACCAGGAATTTGAGGGAATAAACTCTGCCAATCATATTTCGTAGAAATCTTTTTTCGCATATATATGAGGCGAAGTGAAATAAAATTTGGTATCTCTAAATAATTTTTAAACAAAGTGAAATTTTATTTCCTACAATAAACATTCATAAAATCAGTGAAAAGTATAAAATTTGAATTTTAAAATTGTAAAAAATATAGTATTGAAAATTTTCATTCCTAGGGGATATTTTTATATCGGTGTATGGCGAGATCTGTGGCTAAGATTGTTGGGAAGCCAATGTTTCTCAAAAATATATATTTAATGAAATTATGAAAATAAACTGACAATTGTTATTTGATCAAAAATAATATTGTTTCACTGTAACAAATAGTGATTCTTTTCTTCATTTCTATTTTTCCATTTTTCAGTTCTTTTAGGTTGTAAGAGATTTATTATTTTTTGCAATCATTCTTTAATATAGTAGATTTGTTTCTTATGTATTCGAAATTTATTTAAAAAAAAATGATTTCACTTTAATTTTAATGTATTATAATTCTTAAAAATAAATTATTTGAAAAAAAGTAAGGAAGTACTTGATTTCTTTAGTCTTTGTAAAAAACTGAAAATTGTTGATTTAAAAATAAATAATGCCGAGCAAATTGCTTTCACTTTTGTTTTGACTTCTAATTGACAATTTTTTAACTTATCAATGAAAAGATACTGTTCCATGTACTACTCCTCAACTGGAAGTGTGTTAATGGTGCACCAATTTAACCAATATGTAAATGAAAGTATGAGGTGAGTCGACATGTAAGTTGTGAAAAAAAAAAGAGCTCTTCCAGCGAATCATCATTTAAATCATATCTTGTAGGAATTAATGTGAAAAAAATCCTTTGAAATAAGGTAGCGTTAAAACAAAATTCCAATTTTCATGTAATTATGAGTTGCATTGAAACTGCAAATGTTATTCTAATCCAATTATAAATATCTTTATTTGCAGAAGGAAATTATCATCAATATATTCTAGCATTATTATATCAGTTTTCTAATAGTAACTTATAACTATTTAAATTGACAAACTCAATATTTAAATATTAACAATTTACTAAAAAGTCACATTTGTAGCTACTTAAATTTGCAAAACCTATTTAAGACACAAAGTAATAAATTTATATAAAAAAAAAGTTTATCCACAAATGTAATCATGAATAAATATACTTTTACATTTATTATAATTAAAATAATTTTCTCTTATATTTTAAGATTAATTAACAATTTTTTAAGTACAATATATAATGCAGACTTTAAATAAAACTATTTTCAATTCTTTTGCAAAGATCTGATACATTAATTTACACAATTACAATATATCTACAGTTGAATAATTCATTGAGTTTTTGAAAACAATTCTTTACAACATTAAGAATGATTTCAAAACAGTAAGGTAGAATCAAAATCTCTTTAAACTATTGTTCATTATTTCTGAATGATAAGTCAGAAAATGTGGGTGAATTAAAAAATTACTGATAATCTGTGTCATTGAAAATATTTCCATTTTTCAGACCTAAGTACTAGAACTGGAATAACTTGTGAAAAGATTTTATGAAAGCCAAGCAATGAATTCTAAAAAAAAATGTTCTTACTTTAACATTTTGCAATCACGTAGTCTTGTTATAAATTAAAATTATTTATTAATTCAATGCATCTTGCTTTTCATAAAAAGGCTGAAATGTGTTATTCTTTTTCAAAAGAAGATTTTTGGTTAAAATACTAGCTCTGAAAATATTAATACCTGTTTGATATAAGAAAATAGGTATATTATTTTTCTACAATCTTGTTATAAAAACTTGTAAACTTATATTTCTTAAGAGTTAGTTCAGCTTAAATTTTTACACATAAAATTAAAATTTGCACATAATACAAAATCATTAGTACAAATGACAAATCTGTAATTTTGTGAATGGTATATTTCCAAATCAAAAACTTGAAATAACAATCAACAATTTGTTCACAAAGGATTTTAAAAATCGTACAGATACATTTAGAAATCTGCAAAATAAAAAGATCCCATCTAAATATGCTTATACCTGTTACCTTATGAAATAAAATTAGGTATTTTTATGGTAGAAAATATCTAATATTTTCAAATATAAAAATATTGTTTAGTAAATACTGATTGATTTTTATGAATATAGCTGTTCAGCATGACAACTGAAGTGGATATAACAAAAATTGTTGTAATAAATAAAGTATTAAATTGAAGCTACATATTTTACTGCGTTAATATTATATTTAAAACAAGCAAATGACACTAAATATTTTAAATAAAAGTTTAAAAATATTAATTTTTCAATGTTTATACCACTTTTTTCACGATGGAACACCAACTTGATGCCCAATGATATAAATCTGTCAAAACTGAAACCCTTGTAATGCTGAAAGGCGAAAATCCTTGTAGAGAGGTATTAGAAACAATATCCTACCTCCTTTCTGGCATCTTAAAATTAATTGCTCATTTTAAAATAGCAAGTTTCAAGCATTTTAAATAAATGCATGTCGGTCATAGATTTGCTGTCAGAAGGAAGACTTGGGAACTTCAGCTCACTTTAAAAAATTTCAAATACATAGATGAAAAGTTTGTTTTTTCTGGGATAAATGTAAAATACAATATAATTTAGAATTTATAAAAGCTCTTATTTGAAGAAACATTTAACATATCACACAACAACATTATTATTTACAATCTCATATAAGTGTGTCATTACCAACCATCAACATATTCTGTATAATAGTTGATAATAATTGTAGTAAAAATACATAATACATGTTTTTGAATTGAGAAACAATCTTGATTCACTATGCCCCTGATTATGTTATCTGTGTATACATATTTAAAATTATGAAATGATGTAATATATATATATATATATATATATATATATATATATATATATATATATATATATATATATATATATATACACTAGAGGGTTACTCTGAAATTTTTGAGATACGCGCAGACGAGAATTTACAAAATAAAAATAACGGTTTAATTTTAAAATACAAAGTATTTTAACACAGAAGACAATTTTTTACTGACTTACTTCAACTTATTTAGCGTAGAATAAATTTTAAACAGAAGAGAAAATGGAGTTGACGCGAGAACATTTTCGCGCTGATTTTCTACAATTTTAAAGCAGGATTAAATCCAGAAGAATGCGTTCAACGGTTGCAATTAGCATTTGGTGATGAATCTCCAGCTCGTGCTTCCGTATTCAGATGGTTTAGAGAATTCAGAAGAGGTCGCAATTTTCTTCAGGCGGAAGAACACACAGGAAGGCCGCCGTCGGCAGGAATCCCGGATAATGTGTCTTCCATACGAAAAATGTTAATGGATGATAATCGCTGTACCTATCAAATGATACAAAAGGAACTTAATATTGGATCCGCAGCCATACACAAAATCATTCATGAAGAATTACATATGAAAAAAACAGTTTGCCATTGGGTTCCCCATAATCTAACTGACCACCAAAAAAAGGAGCGTGTCAGAATCAGTAAAGAAACTCTTAAATTTCTAAATGATGGGGGCCACCAAATCATTTCTAAAATTGTAACAGGTGATAAAACCTACATACCGTTTTTTGACGTTCCAACACGTCAAGAAAGCAAAGTATGGGTTTGAAGATGATCCCACGCTAACAATGGTGAAATAACAACGCGCACTGAAAAAAGTGATGTATGCCGTTTTCTTCAGAAGTACGGGATTGGTCAAAGCCATCAAGTAGGAAGGACAGAAGACT
The DNA here is from genome assembly GCA_030067965.1 of Latrodectus elegans. Lineage (NCBI taxonomy): Eukaryota > Metazoa > Arthropoda > Arachnida > Araneae > Theridiidae > Latrodectus > Latrodectus elegans. The sequence continues at coordinate 77,882,295 of CM057821.1, read as the reverse complement.
AACAGCAAACTGGTTTACCCCTAAATGTCTTCCAGAAATTATATAAGAACTGAATGTTAGGGAACTAATGCTTCACAATGACAATGCATCTTCACATACAGCCGGATTAAAAGTTAAGTTTCTTAAACAAAAAGAAATTAAAGTGATCGAACATCCACCGTATCCTCTTGATATAGCTATGTACGACTTTTGGTTATTCTTTAATCTAAAAAAGAACTTACGTGGACGTCGTTTCATTCAGAAGAAAAGATTGATGTGGCTCTAAACGCATTTTTTTCATCTATTCCAAGAAATGAATGGCTTGAGGCTTTTAATCTGTGGAAAATTCGTCTACAAAAGTGCATTGATGCTGAAGGAGACTACTTTGAACACACCTAACACTTTGTAAGCATAACTTAAAAAACCTAGTTTCTCAAAAATTTCAGAGTTGGTCCTCGTATAAACATCTCTATATGACATAATCCTTTAACTAAACAGAATTTTTAGAAATGCTTTTCAGCTCACACAGATTAATCAAAATGATATTGGTAAAAATTATGTTGAAAATCAAAAGTTTTATCTATTATCTAGTTCATTTTAAACTATAATGCAACACACACACAAAAGATATATCCAGGAAACTTGGAATAACTTATATACGATTATAAATACTATCCAACGAAGTTAAAATTTAACTTTTTCCAAATTATTGAAAAAAATCCTCGGAAATACCTCCTAAAAGGAAGGAAACAGATATCTCAAGATATTGGAAAAGAGGAAATGGCAAATGCTCATGGGAGACAGGTTCTGATAGTTAGGACAAACAGGATTTAAAGGTTGTAATACTGATAAAAAAGTTTATTATCGACGCAAACTGGACCAATTTACACAAATTTATTATAAGAAACACTTCATCAAAATTTTAAGTAATTTCAAGTTAATCAATTAGCATCAGCAGCCTTTATTTAACTTATAACTTTCAGTAAAAGCAAAATTATGATATAAATCTCTACAAATTTAAAATTATTGAAACTAACATGCATATTCAAATTTTAAAAGGTCCGTAATAATGAATGAAATTTAACATTCTTGTCAAATAGTCAAACAAAATTACTGATTTGTTAAATGATTAATAAACAACTAAATTAACTAGTAATGAAATCCAACATGCTTAATTAAATCTAGTTATTCTATTTAATTTCTCGCCAACATTTCCAATGATAAATAGCTTCATTTTATTAAAGAATAATATCGAGAGCATTTTACTGCTTCTTTATTGCTAGCAAATAATTAGCAATTTTAAACACATTTTTTTATGTGATAGTATTAAAGTTCAGACATTTTTCCCATCTCAAACACCAAATTTGTAAACTTTAATAAATATAACAGTAAAAAGTTGGGAAAACGTTCTACTAATATTAATAAGAATCAATATTCATTATAATCTATGAACAATCAGTTTTGTTACGAAGGTTTCTGCAGTAGTATTCTCTAGAAAGAACACAACACTGTGTAATAAATCCTACAGCAATTATATAAGCATTTATAAAGTTTATTTATATATAAAAACACTTGCAAAAGAAAAAAAAAGTCTTGCATGTTAAGCGCGTGCCAAATAAAATTATCAATATACTTCACATGATTTCTTTTGATGGCAAGAAAAAATGATCGTCTTTTTGTATACAATTTGTACAAAATCTGATTCGATAAACAGATATTTAAACATCTGATTTAACCACAGAAAATAAAACCACAATAGTTAAAAATTACTTTCTGAATGTTTTAAACTATAGATGTACCTCCAGGCTATTACTTTCATCTAAATTGATCAAAAGTAACTCCAAATATCTAATGAAAAACAAAATGAATATCTATATACGCAAACGATTGACGTTAAAAAAAATTTTCGTATGCAATTTTAGAATCAGTTATCAATATAATCTATTGAGTTTAACTTAACATTAAGTTTATAAATAATAGTAGAATAATATTTTCAACAAATATATATTGAAAGATTGAAGTTTATACATATTATATCTTTCGAGGAATATATACGTGAAAGACAGCATATCTAAACGATTTCTAAGTCCAAAAATTTAATATATACACATTCAAATAATAAACATGACGAGTAACAATTGCAATGAAAACAACTTGAAACCTCTCCAATATTTACAAATGGCTGTCATCTTTCCAAATGTTTTAAGAAATTTCAAGTGTCATAAATATATATAAAAGTAGAAATCATTAAAATATATCTTTTTAAATATATTATGTGATTTTAAGAGTTAAAAACATTTAAATTTTTAAGAAAATTCTAATTTTTCCACAGTTTTGAAAATTTGGGAATTTTAAAATTTCCATGGTAAAAAACCCGGTTTATTCCCGGGAATAAACCGGGTTTCTTCCCATCCTTGCAACGGTACCTAGAACTCATTGTGAGATTGTACGCTGCAGCAGTTGACCCTACTTTTGTTTTAATGGACGATAACGCACGTTTCCATAGAGCTGACATCGTCGATGACTACCTGAAGAGTAATGGGATTGCGCGTATGGCGTGGCCAGCATATTCGCACGACCTTAATCCCATTGAAATTTTTTGAAATGCTCTTGTTCGGGCTGTATCTTCACCTTTCCCACCTTCAGCCACTCTTATTGAGCTGGAAGCTACTCTACAAGAAGAATGGCTATTGCTTAATTCTGCGGTGGTTGACCACCTAATTGAAAGCATAGTCACAAGGTGTAAACTTTGCATACCGATGAGGGGGGTGGATCGCATACCCTATTAACGTCTTTTTTTCATTTTATGCTCTTTATTTTCATTTTATACATAATTCTGTTTAAATCTCCATTATGTCATTATCTGATAACTTTCAAATTTAATATTGTTTTCATTTATGTATATAGTTATCAATTTTATTTTTATGCATAAATATCTATGCTACTTTCCTGTGGAATTTTTTGTCAATCTAAGCAGTATTTGTTGATTTTTTTGTATTTTACATCTTCGTGTTTAACTTTTGGAAGTTAGTATATTATTAGAAGCTCATGTGTTTCTTGAGATCTTAAAATCTAGTTAGCTGAAACCGTCATGTTCCGGATTGTTGTTTTAGAACTCGGTATTAGGTTTTTTGTATGGGAAAATGAATTGTTCTTTGTGGTTTAATTTTGGAAGAACTGGATAAAGCGTGTTTTTTTCGGGGGGAGGGGGGAATTGAACATTTGAAATTCGAGAGAGATCCAGGTGAAGAAGACCTTTTTTAAAAGAATTATTTTATTGAAATTCATTATAGAGATGAACGAAGCAAATAGTGATTAATCTTCTGGTGGATAAAAACACATAACTCATTGGACTCTACGAGGAGTCTTAAAAGGAATACAAATGTCTTGATCACATGGATGTAAGCCTGGTAGTTTTAAGTATTTAATGCCGCTTCAGAACGTTTTGAGACCAGAATATGCTTAAACTAAGTTACGTGTAATATTTAATGTTTCCTCAGGGTATTCGTTATTTTTTTTTAAAAATTGGAATGCAGGAGATCTATTTCACTGACAATCAGAAAACAGAATTGTAATGACCTCCGATGGGGTTGAAATGCATCATCAAATGTGGATAAATCCATTGCAAATTTACCTAGATTGTACTCTGGATAAATCGGAATAGTAAGATTAAAGTGTATACATTGTTCACAATCATCTACGGCACTTGGTTAGCATCCAAATTAACGACGAGAATTCTAAAGCAGTCGTGCGTCGATGAGAAAGAATGGCTACCCGTGTCAGTAAGGACTGCAAAAGGGGATTTCTACGTTGATATATTCTAATTGATACTGATTATTTTGGAAGATATAAGGGGGTACTTCAGGTACAGTTGATTAATCTGTCAAGGAAGAACCTTCTCTTCTTTAATCAGTCAAGACCAGGAATGATGAAATGCTGTTCGATAATGGCATCGTAAAGACTTTGGTTTTAAGTTGGGATCTTATGAAAAGGATCTTTTATTTGTCTTAAAATTGATTACGTATTTCTGTACTCTGATTCAACAACAGCTCTTGCTTGGTTACGATCACCATCTAATTCATACAAAATGTTTATGGTGAACAGAATGTCAAAAATTCAGAAGTTGTCCAAAATAATCGCTTAGAACTATGTTAGCGCAACTAATTGAAACGATCCTGTCGATTTGGTATTTCGTGATATCTATTTTGGATAAATACTGAATCTTCCTCTTTGGTGGAAGGGTCCAATATTTATTGTTAAGAACGAATTTACTGGTGAATATTCATTAAACCTTAAGGTACTTAGTAATGCTGAGGAATATTTGGGAAAACTGAAAAAACATTCTCAGGATGATGTTAAAGACAAATTAAAGTTCCTCAATTCTATCCATGATTGTATTTTCAAAATTAACTAATTCTTATTTTAAGCTAATTAGAGAATCTGCATTTGTGTTTAAAATCATTGAGAACTGTAAAGATAAAGTTCATGGTCGTCACCTTTAAACGGCTGGACTGGGGGAGAAAAAAGTTTATTTTAAAGGTAGTGCAAGTTAAAGGTGAGTAATTCCTTCGGAACTAGTTTTTAAAAATCGAGTCCTTCTAGAGAGTGAGTGAACGATTACTCAAAAAAGGAGCAGAAGTTCCTTGGATTTCGTCAGGTCCGCTCTGTCAATTAAAGATTCTAGTAGTGAATTTTCAGAATTCACTTTTTAACCCGATCATCCTATTATTTACGTTCCTTTGGTTCTTAACGTCTAGTTTGAATTTTGACTACATTCCTTTTTAATTCATAACTGTTCTAGCTCACTCACCAACTTTTACCTTCTTCCATTATTCTTTTTCTCTTTTCAGATTCAGGCTTTATCAAAAGTGTTAATAGTAGCAGAACTCATCTACCTCTAATCAGAAATTCAGTTTTTTCATAAGCAATTATTTTTTAAATAGGTAAATAAGGATAAAATTGTTCTCATTTTCAACATTCTGGCCTAAATATTAAAATTGTAAATAAGGATAAAATTGTTCTCAATTTAAACATTCTAGCCTAAATATTAAAATTTGGTTGGTCTGCAATCAAAAAATTTCTTATAGACAGTAAAATTACAGCAGTTATAACAGACAATGCTACAAATATAAAAATTAGTCGCATACTTATTAAACAATATTACATTAATATATTTTACACAATCAAGTTTTCAATTCAAAGCAGTCCATAATGTTTTTATTTTCTTAAAAAAAAGTACTAATGGGTCAAAAACTTTGGTTAAAATAGCCGAGTTACCATACACTCACTGTGAAATATTTTTATAAATCCACGGTCTTCATCGAAGAGATATAAATATCAACCTTACCCACCATTTCCTAGCTAAGCAGTGAGTTAGTTGAGATTGAAGAGTCAGTGAGATGCCTGAGTTATATAAGCTCTGAAAATTGTGATGTTGTCTCTACTCTGAATAATAGAAAATACAGATTTATAGCATGTGTGAAAGGTTCAAGATATAGCTGTAACCAATGTGAATGAAGCAATTGTGTGTAAAGTACACCTATAAAAATGAAAACTAATCTTTATTTCTGTGTCCTCACATCCGCGATACCCGAAGATGTCGTAACAATATTATGAATGAATACAGATACGTTCCCAGTGAGACGTACCATAAGAATCACAATGCGTTCGTCAAGACAACTTCATGGAAGTAAATTTGAAATTATCCTACAAGATAACTTTCCTTCCTTATGCTTTACTCTCAGAGGGTTTATTTCCTTTAATGAAACATAATGACAATACCGAGGCACCTCATTGATGAGTCTTCTTTGTTTTCTTCTTTCCTCTGCTTTTTTTTCTTCCCCCTGGTTGTATTTTTTATTGTGAGGTTGAAAGCTCCCTTTGAGTATCCATCGCTGCTCTGTTGCTATTAGCTTTTACCAGGGACTAAATCATCCACTTGTTTACCATGAGTAGAGACCAGTGTCCTTGGAAAAAAGGTGCCGAGCTGGCAGTCGAATGGTTAGCGCTCTTGCCTTCAGTTCAACAATTCGTGGGTTCGAATCCCCCTTGGGCATAGATGTTTGTAGTGGTTTGGAATCCACTTTAAACCGTATGTCCCGGTCTAATTAGCCCTCATGTGCAAAAAAATGACCGTTGAGCGACAAACAAACCAACCAACCTTGAAAAGAAGGATCCTGCTAATTGAGACCTTCAAAAACTAGCACATTGCTTTGCCATCTGATTAGAAAAATCAAGAGGTGTGATGCAGTCCTAACACCTTTAATGGATTTATGGATGAAGTGGTCGATACATCTACTGAATGACTCTTTAGAGGTGAAGACTATCTCAATTATGCGAACTTATAGGACCTGGCTAGTATTGGTGCAACTAGTATGCATCCCATTCTTGGACAGGTAATAAGAGGTGCCATCAGGTTTCAAATTTTCCATTTTTTAATATGGAAACAAATACTTTTTCTATTCCTTACACGATAGCACATGTTATATCTTCATCAAATGCAAAATTTTATGTGAACAAGTGGAAAGACAATATTTTAACTCAATATCCCCTTTCAGATTAATAAAGCTAGATTTATGAATTTGTTACTTTTATTTTTCTCCATTTCGTAATTTTATTAGATTATTCTTATTTATATTATAGACTTTTTTATTTTACTTTTCTATATTGACCTTTATTTTAATATAAATAGAATTTTCTGTCATCTGAATAAATCTCTTTGATAAATGATAGAGATTCTGTAATGTAGACTGAATCAGTCAAAAACGTAACACGCTAAGTTTGTTTTTGTTTTGGAAGTTTGTTATGGTTTTAAAAAGTATATTTTATAAAAGTTATTCGACGATTTTATTTTAATTATATAATTTATGAAGAAAAATAAGCGTTCCGAAATGGACACCCACGTGCCTGTGGAAGAATTTAACTCCGCTCTATGGAAACGTTTTCAAGACGGAAAAATAAGAAATGTTTATCCTATAGCTAAATACAAAGATATAATCGAAAAAATCAAAAGTATGAATGAAAATCCTCCATGTAACATTCCTGGAGAATATTATCTTTTGCGTAAATTTGTTGTCGCCAATATTGCTGGAAAAGAAAGATTATCCTGCAAACCAGAAAATAATGTTGCACCCGAAAACAATTCAGATAGTAATTCCGTCATGAAATTTTATGTTGCATTGGAAGAAATTTATAACTACATTGAAGAAGCTCATAAATGGGTAAAACATGGGTGCAGAGATAGAATCGTTCGTAAAATACAAAACCAGGGTATTGTTAATATCACGAGAGACACAGTCGAGCTTTTCCTATCTTTTTGTAAATTGTGTCGGCCTAGAAAAAGGGAATTTTCTCGCAAAGGAGGATCAAAATCGGTTCATCCTATTAATGTACCGTGTGAAAGGTTATGTGATAGTCCAATCTGTAATATGAGCAATGATAGTGATAATCACAGAGAACCAGATGAAAACTTTCCAGTGATTATTTCATCTTCAACAAATAATCCTATTAGTTTAAATTTAGACCAAAATAACCCTTGCAATACAGTTTGTACTTTTACTCGGGGATTTATAGATCTTATTGATTTTAGTTCCTGTCCTGATGGTGATTATAGATTCATATTTTTGTATATTGATCTACAAACTTGCTTCTGTGTAATGTATCCTACACGAAGCAAATGCAAATTTGAAATTGTGACACATCTTCTAAGCATTTTTACTTTGATTGGTCCACCGCAAGTTTTGCATAGTAATTTTGAAAATGAGTTCCTGTCATCAATAATTTGTGAACTGAAACAATCCTGGTCTGATATTTTGATCGTCTCAGGGTCAAAAAATTACTTAGAACTGCAAGAAGTTGCACAAAATTGTATAAATGAATTACATTCTATGTTAAAATTGTGGATGACTGAAAATCATTCAAGTCATTGGAGTTTTGGTTTAAAAATTGTTCAGTTAAGAAAAAATACAAAACTACCTAGCAATGGAACTAAATGCCCTTACGAGTGCTTTTTTGGTCATTCAATCAATCAATCAAATATTCCATCAAGTATTAACTTAGCAAAACTTAAAGAGGTCCAAAAAGAAGATGATTTATTAACATTAATAAATGAACAAAATCAACCTGAAGTGAGTAAATATGTAAAATTTATTTCTCATTTTTAATATATAATTTGTAAACAAAATTTTACTTTTGTTTACATTTTATAAAAAGTGATTTTTAAGTAGTTTAATTATAATGAGTAAAAGTTTAACAGTTTGGTATGTTAATGCTTAATAGTCTGATCCAGAAAACTCAAAAATGTCATCTACACTAATAAACATGTGGGGAGTAATAACTTGATTTTGTTGATATTGTAACAGTAATTTAAATGCTATTTTTCAGGTTTAATAATAAAAAAATTAGTTATTGTCTTTGACATCATTTATCTAGTAATTTGGGTTGTGGTATTTCAACAATATCTAGAAACACAATGTTGATTGTTTCTCAGATAATTACACCAAATCTTTCTGTGAGGTATGTTAAAAAAGCTCATATTCACTGCATAGATTTAATCCTGTTGAATTTTATTTGTCTTAAAAAAGTAAAAAATAAAGTAATAAACTAATTGCGCTATTCTTAAAGTATTAACCTGTAATACAAAAACATTAGATTATTGCTTTCAAAAATATGAAATTACATTCCATATTTCAGAATGTATGCATATAATTGTCAGACAGATTTCTGACTTTTGAATAAAAAATTTTCAGTGCATGTGATATACCAGCTTTTTTTACATTATTCACCGTACTTTCTATTTATTATGTGTTTTGTACATTTGGTAACATATGTATCGTATAAAAAATAGTGTCAAAAAAAAATTTTTTTGACACTATTATATAAAATATCCTAATAATATAAAAAATATAAAATATCCTAATGATAATAGGAAAATCAAATTTGGTTATACATCTAAAAAAATTCTTCTACTGTTTTGCCGTAAATACAATATATTTTTGAAATCTAGCAACTTAACATATACAACATTTGTATCAGAAAGTCACCTGAAATAATTTGGATTAAAAATTTAAAAAAATTTTTGTTTAACCACTTGCCTCCCCCAGTCATATATATAGGCCTCACTAAGTCTATATACTTATTAACTACCCTGGTTGTATATGTACACTTTTGCAAAGTATGCTTCTCTGCAATGTGCTGCTACCAGTAAAGCTAGAGCCATGGTTTTAAAATGCAATCGACATTGTTTACAATGAATTTAGCTTCTTTTTTTTTAAAAAAAAAGGGTGATTTTGGAGAGGGGGTATTTCTTGAAACGATAAAAGCTGTTGCTTGTTCCAGATGCTGCTGTTATTATTTATGTTTCCTTTCAAGTAGTTCATTACTTTTTATTCTTTCACTTCTATTTTCTTACCTTACATATAAAAGTGTGTCATAAAAGATTTTATTTTTTTTCGAATATGTCTGAAATTTGAGGTGAATCCTGATATCAAATCATTGAATGTGTTCAAAATATATCACACTATAGATAAATTTAACATTTTTTCAGTGTGCTCTTTCTTTTTTATGTGTGTATGTAAAAGTAAAGTGTGCATCTTCCTTTCCTCTGATGAACAGCATAACTGTGCATGCCTGTGTAAAAACTGGTAGCACTGGATAGCAAATTTCAATATCTTGTTCTTGTTTAAGTTTTTCTTGGTAGGTTTAGGTGTTAATGAGATCTATGATTAATTTTGGATTTATGTGCACTGAATTTTTTTTTTTTTTTTCAAAAAGATTGAAGTCACATCAAAATGTTTTCATAGAAATACTGTCATTATTTTCTTACATAACTCTTTGCTTAATGATTTGAATATAAGAAGTAAAATATGAAACTCTTACTGGCAATTCTTCTTTAAACTGAGTAATTTATTATCATTGCTTACCTTGTTATATTCCTCATTTGATTTCATTAAATCAAATTCCATTATAAATCATTTGTATATCTTAAAATTTAATAATCTTTCTCATGTGACTGAATATAAATTAATGTCTAGATTGATGTAATCATGGGAATTTTCACATATTCTAGTAAAAGGAAAATTATTTACATTTATTCAGTAATGAAATATAAATTTGATGCATAAGATTTCCATTATCAACTATCTTTAAAGAATATTAACTTCTCAATAGAGTTGGCATCATTTGACTCTGAATATTCATGATGAGAGTTTTATGATTTTATTTTACTTTTTAAAGAAATAGTAAAATAATGTATAAAATTAGTTTTAACAATTGAGATAATGAATCTCTAATAATTTCATAATATCATTCAACAAATACCATCTCCTAATATCAGAAAAATCATTATAAAATCTTTTCAGTGATCTCAAATGACTGAAACTGAAAGGTTTTTACTGTGTTAATTTCTGATTGCTTGTTAGAGATTTATCTGAATGCAAAAGATCAATTATAATTGCTTCATTATTACTTAAATGTATAATTTTCCAAATACTATTTACTCATAATTTCATTAAATTTGTAATTTTTAAAAAAATCAGCTACTGAAATTTTTTCTATGAATGTATTAAGTCATTTTTCTACATTATGATTTTCATGTATTTAAATATAGTTTTTCCCTGTAAAACTTAATTTTATTTAAGAATGTTAATTTTTTGTTATTTTTATTGATTTTTTAGTATAAAACTTTCTCCTTATAGCTACAGCCTTATGAACACATCCAAATTTCTTTGGATCCAAATGTGTGTAAATTAGTTCATCTTCAACAAAATGTTAAAATGACAGATGATGAAGTAAGTAAATGATTGAATATTAATTGTACTTCTCATTTATATATATATATATATATAAAATTGATATATATATATAAAAATAAAGAACTATGTTTTCATATGTTAAAAATCTAAAAATATGTTTTAACAACTTATTTAAATTTATCTGTAAAAATTTAAGTGATAGTTTTATGAAGACCATCCTGACAAATGAGCAAATAATTTATAGAAATTTATTTTATGCATATTTATAATGAATCAAAAAGTTTTACTTCAATTTTAATTATATTTGTATTTAATTATAAATTATATGATATAACATTTAACTGATTTTATTTCAACAATGTATTCTAATTCTAATCTGTTGAATACTACAATAGAATGAAGAAGTCAGTAGTAGTTCCAGAGTGAAAGTGGAGCCTTTATCAGACAGTGAAACTCCACTAGAAAATGGCTATGAATTAAGCAACTCTTCTAATGACAATGCCTCACCACAAGTTGGAAATCTAGAAGTAAGAAACATGTGCAAAACACTTTTTTTTTCAATATCATTTTTTAGCTCATATACTTCTTAATGGGCTTGCACGGTACTGGGCACCTCTGCTCGTTAGCATTTTGTACCATAGCCTCAAGCCCATGAACTATTACTTCCAATAAATTGGGTTGCCCACCTTATTCATAAAATCAGACAAACTCGTTGCTCATATACTTTGATCAAAATCTGATTTAAAAAGTTCTTGTGTTAGTATTTCATGAAATTAAAGTTGCTATAAAATATTATTGTAATGAAATGTGTATCACTATTGTTTTTATCATAAGTTTACGATATGAAAGGTTAGTAATCATTTGTGAAAAATTGTTAGTATGAATTCAGATGGATTTGAATTCTTACATTGTTTTATTATGCTAATATAATAAAAATTACTGAAAATAGTAATGATAATTTTAAATTTAAAAAGAATTTGAATAAGTGTATGTTTTCATGTGACTTTTACTGTATCAATACATTATAGTTTTAGTTATGCTCTTAAAGTTTTCTCTTATAACCGTTTTATATCATATATGAAATCGGAAATTTTGTTTTATTGACTTATTAACAAAAAATTTATTCATTTTAAAAATGATACTTGAGCTGTTTTTCCAGATTTATTTTTTATAATTGTTAACTTTTATCTCATTAAAATGCATCAAAGCAATTTATAATTTATTACATTCATCATTTAATACCAGAATAGAGATTGTTAAGTTGAAGATATTCATTCAGCATTTAATTATTAAAACTAACTGCTTTTAATTAGTGGCACTTATATATTTTCCTAATTATTTCAAAATAGATTTAACTTATGTTTAAGAGAAACAATTAACTTAAAGAAATTTAGTTTATTAATTTTTTTTATTCACATATATTTTCATAATTGAAGGATATTTCAACTTTTATGATACAATCTATCTCTTCTGCCAAATTATTTTAGTATAATTTTTAGATAAATGTATTTAAAATATGTATATCTTATAGATCATAATCAAGCAAGAAATTGATGAAGAAACAATCTAAAATATATACTGGTATGTAAAACATTGTATATTTTAAGTTTAATACTGTAAATTTTATTTAACTATTTATTTTGCCTCTTATTCCAACTATTTTATTTTGCATGTTGAAATTAATGAAATATAATCTTTGTGTGTATGTATGAGAGAGTTAGTAAGAGAGGTGCAAATCATCTGTGATATTTTGATGCACAGAAATTGTTCCAGCTGTAGCCATCAGAATAATGAAAAATAATATTACTGAAATTAATTAACAGTTTTTAATTAAATTGAGGTTTATAATCTGGTTTTTGCAAAAATTTGTTTTTTCAGTCAACCAATCTATATTCTAAAAATTTGATTGCTGAAGGAAATCAAATAATAAGTTTTAAGCATGTTCTAGTCAGAACTAGGGATATTGAATAAGATATTTTACTTACTAATAATCTTTTAACTACTTTAAAATGGAAAAATTGTAAAGCAAATTGATTAAAATTTAGCTATATGGAGTATATGTGTTAAGTGGTTTCTTAATCCTGTGTAAGCTGTAGACATTAATATAACTGGAATGTTTAAAAATAATTATGAATAAAATTCTTAGAGCAATGCTTCCAAAATTTGATTTTAATGCTTTAAGCTTCAAATAAGAGGTTTGCCAATTACTTTCAGGCTATAGAAAAGATCTGCACAAGGAGAAAAAGATTGAAAAATTAATGAATTTGCCAATAAGGCACACTGAAAAAAGATATTTTGTAAAATTTAATTATTAAGTTTAAATTTGATAATTATAATCTCAGATTTTCCACTAGTTTTAGCGTAAGTCTAATAAATAAAATTTATATTGAATTCATAAACATATATGTGATTTATTTGATCTCTACTGAAACTATAGTTGATGTCCTGACTTTTACCTGCATTCCTCATTCTTGTTAAAAAATTCTGTCTTATTCAAACTATTTTCAACTGAGTAATCTTATTTAATGGTAAACTGGTTTTTGTGAGGATTACATTTAAATTAGATGCATTTATTCTGAAAAGTATCTCATTTTTTTTGCTTGTAAATTAAAGTAAATGCAATTAAAGATCTATTTTTTGAGCAAAAAATTTAATTAAAAAAATTTTTATTCTACACTTGAGAATTTTTTCCACTTGAAGTTATTATTAATATTTGTTGTAAAAATTATAATTTTTAGGAAAAAAATTCAATTGTAGAATAAAAATATTTTTATTAAATTTTTTTAGCATAATTCTAATAAATAAAATTTATATTGAATTGATTAAACATATACGTGGTTTATTTTTTACATGATCTCCATTAAAACTAATATTTTTATTCTACAATTAATATTTGTTATAAAAATTAATTTCAAAGCATTAAATTTTATAATAAATAAATTGTATTTTAAGAAATTGAAGGAAAAATGTTAAGTTAAACAAATGTCTTCTAATCTTATATATATATTATACTGTCTAATATATATATATACTTAAGTATTAAAATCTAAAATTAATAATCAGAATGCCCTGTTTTTTGTTCATTCTTCTACTGCATTTTATACTTTTATTATGTTGATGTAACATTTTTATAAATCAGTTTTGTGTATATACAAAACTTAAGTATATTTGTTTTTATTCATATATTTTATTTGTTTTAGGTTTTTTACTCAAAAATAGAACTCTTGGGCAATTAAGCTTAAAGCACTGAAATCGGGTCCTTTGCAGAGATTTACCTCATTTTGTAATTTAATAATGTGTGTATTTTGACTAAAAAGTATTAAAAGATGTATTGATGTATATCTCTGTGCATCATTGTTCATTTTGTAAAATGTAAAGCATAGAAAGTAAAAACACTGCAGGCAACGTTTGTAAGAACTTATTAGTAGAAAAAATATACACGGAAATACTGTGGTACATAAAAGAAAGTATTTTATAATACAAATATAGTACAAATATTCAGAGTGCTGAAACATCTCTTAAAAAATATATAAATGGCTTCATCGATATAATCGAGGCTTTTCTTTACTTAAGTGATTTATATGAAAAATTTCCTGGTTTCATTGAAAGTAATCGATTTTGAACTCAGAATGATAAATGCATGGTTAAGGACATCCCTTTGTGCATATTGGAGGTAATGTGGTGAGAAAATCAAATATCTTTCACGATTGACAATGATGTAATCATTTTCAAAAAACTATTATAATAAAGTAGTTCTATTGGCTTAGAATAGTGTAAGGTAATTTATTTGGCATTAATGAGAAACCTAAGCCAAGTGTCACTGCAAACAACACGCCATTAATTGAGCTTTAAACATCACATCAGCTAGGTTAGTGTTCTGGTATTCAATCCGATTCTACGACTACCATTCTGTATTCTGTCCAGAATCTCGTTTAAACCATAGAATAACTCTAATTACCCCTGCTTAAATAAAGTGACCTTGGAACAACAGAACCAATGGTATCTGTCAGGTTTTAAACGATTACCAAAAAACTTGTATAATCTGATGTGACATAATATTTCAGATTGTAAGGTTAGGATTAACTTTAATGAGCATTGTAGCCACAAACTGTCACTAAAACACTGTGTTAGAAGATTTATGCTGTGGTCTGTTTTTACCAGAAATGTATATTGTCTCTTATACCAAACTCTATGAATCGCTGGTTAGGAATGCTTTTTAACATCTTGAAGTCATGTTATGGGACAACCTCAAATTATCAAACCTCAATTTATTATGATTATAACAGTATAGCGAACCCAGCTATATTCGAAGAATATTATGAGGGTTGATGCCAATACGTACCATTTAATACCATATATGAATCCTTGCAAAAAGAAATCGTAAGAGATTAGTTCATTCAAAAAAGACCTTCAGCTTAAGCATTTTTACAGTTATTGACGTCTGCATATATAGCTTGGCTGTTTACTTTGCTATTGGATTAAACAACCACACCCAGTTGCAGCACTTCATTGAGCAAAGGTGCTAATATTTTTTTAATATTATTTTTGTGTAATTCTCATGGAAGTATTTCCAGATCTCATAAATATAGGGAATAGAAATAAATTTAAAAATCACCCAAAATATTAGATTTAATTAATGCTTTGAAGCCCTGTAAAGCTTTGGTCTTTACTTAATATTTTTGCCTTGATAGTCTAGTGGTTAGAACATCGGCTTTCCGTCCGGAAGGGCGGTGTTCAATTGCCAATGCCGCCAAAAACCCACCGAATACATGCGATACACTTTTTCTTTAAATCTGTGGAATCGAAAATCCCGTGGTCGGTAGTAGAGCAAGTTCGTGGTTTCGAATCCCACCTTAGGCATGGATGTTTGTAGTGGGTCGGAATCCACTTTAAACCGTAGGTCCCGGTCTAATTAGCCCTTGTGTGCACAAAAATGACCGTTGAGCGACAAACAAACCTGGAAACTTCAATTTCTGACGGCTAACTTAGGCGGAGGGATTATATGAACAGACTATGTTTTTACCTCGTTCAGGATGGCAGAATCAAGAAAGTGAGTTTACAATTGTGAGAATACAGTAAACATAAGTGCAAAGTCAACATTACTCACCTTGCTAGAGATTGAGAAAGAAATCCAGACCGTCATAGCGGAAAGCAAGATTATAATGTGCTCCAACAGGAAATTTAGAAATGGGCTCTCTGATATTCACCATTTCGCAAATGAAGAAAAATGCTATTCTAGAAGGTTAAGCGAATGAGGAGTTAAAACCAAAAACATTTGCAGAAGCCTTGAAGAAAGGAGTTTATCGGAAACCCAAGAGAGACAAGCAGAAGTAGGGTTAGAAGAGAAATATCTAAGTATCGTAAAGATAACATAGTGATAATCTGTCCAAAAAATGAAATTAAGTCAGAAGAAACTAAGAATATTATCAAAAGTGCTGTAAACCAAGCTAAACTGGGCTTAAACATTCAAATTATTAGACTGGTACGAAAAGGTGGAATTCTGGTAGAAGCCAACTTCAAGTCAGAAATCGAGAAACTTATCGAAGAAGCGAGCAAAAATGATAAGACTAGAGAAGCCGTTGAGGCAAAACTATCTCAACTTAAGAAACCTAGAATCGTTCTTTATAACAGGGCCATTAAGAAAGAGAATTTAGTTGACATACTTAAAAGTCAGAACTCGCTCAGCGACGAAGCGGAATTATAAGTAGTCCATGGATATGATGGACGTAATGGAAAAAATTGGATTTTTAATACTTAACGGAATAGCCTTCACAGAGATTAGCAAGAAAATGAGAGTCTTCCTAGGATGGACAAGTGTCCAGTTTCGAGAATATGTCAAGGTGACTCAGTGTTTTAAATAGCCGGTGGCGCTTAGGCCAGCGGGCTAATGGAATGCAAAGGACAGAAAACTTGCCTTTGGTACGCAGAACATCATTTTGATAGGAATTGTGCTAAAAAAGATCGAATGCATTAACTGTAGTGAAAGCAACAAGAAGTTTAAGACCAAATTCAATATCGAACATTATGCCAATAGTAAGATATGTCTAGTTTACGAAAGAGATATTAATTGAACATTAACTAAAATTAATTATGAGTTCAATATCAACTAGATTTTCTTCTCACATAACACAACAAGGCCAAATATGTAATCTTTGGCGATTTTAACACCAAGTTGTCTGCGTGGGATCCACACAGGCAACTTGATGTTAAAGTCGCCAAAGATTATATATTTCCGAGGCTCCGATGAAAGAGGCAACGAACAATTGGACTTTGTCTCAAGGCACGAATTGAACATCGAAAACGACGCTAACAGCAAACCGTCTTACGTGTTCAATACGGGCGAAAGTTGTATAGTTACCGAAAATTTTAAAGATTCATTTGTTTTTAATTGGAACATAAGTGATAAATTTACAGCTAGTGACCATCAGATTATGTCCTGTATCATTACTAATGCTAATATAAAATCGAAACACTACTTAAGATGGAATAAGTCCACCTTAGATTGGAATAGTGTCAAAACAGAGTTTCAAGAACTTATGTGTAAATTCCCACTTAACAACATTCAAAACGTAAAAGATACCAGTAATACTATTAAAAACAATATATCTAAGACTTGTCGCGCATTTAAAAGAAAGAGTGTTAATAAAAAGAAACAAAATTACTGGTGGACTGATGAATTAACTAGCGAGAGAAGTAAAGTTAAAGCGTGCTCAGAAGGAAGTTTCAATCGCAAACAGACCTAAGAATTAAGCAAAAACTTAAGACCAGACTTCAAGAAAGCAGCGGCTAATTATTGAAGACATGTTTTAGACACTAAAAGCACAATGGCATTTAGGAGCTATTTAGAACATATAACAAACTCTAATGCTTTTGGTTGAGCATATAAAATTATTAAAGACAGGATGAGATGGCCAAATGTCGCTTGTCAAATCGAATTAGACAATAATGATGTTTCAAATAACGCTGTTGATTCTATCAATGAGATCCTAAAATTTTACTTTTCCAATAGTAATATTAATTATCTAGAACACAACCTGAATACCTTTAATGACCCGCCATTCACAACCGAAAAAACTGAAAAGGTCATCAAACAAATGGACATAAATAAAGCTCCGGGATTTAATAACACATTTTTAGGCATCGATGGGCTACTATTCTACATTAACGAATGAGTCACTGGAATTCATATAATCTTTGCCTGTCGAACGGAATCTTCCCACGGATGTGGAAGGAGGTACTTATTCCCAAAGGGAAAGATCATCGGAAAAGAGACTCCTATAGGCCCATTTGTCTGCTTCCCGTGTAGGGGAAGATGTTAGATAAACTCCTAATGAACATAGTTCATTACTTTTTCTATCAGAATCAATTAATTCATCCAATGCAGTTTGGTTTAATGAGAGGTAAAAACACAAATGAAGCAATCAAAGGCATTGGGCTCCACATAAAGAGAAACTACACAAAGAATCTTATTTCACTCGATATCAAAAACGCTTTTAATAATGCGCGATGGATTGACATCCTCCACATTTTAAACAAGTTCAATGTCCCTGCAATCTATACTCCATGGTTAAATCCTTCCTCAGTGACAGAACATACATAGAAGAACACTAACAAGATACCGTATACCAATGGTGTCCCTCAAGGGTCCAGTCTCAGGTCATTCTTCGGCCTATTAATTGCTAATGAGCTACTTATACAAGATTTCGGTGCAAACATACATTGCCAAGCTTTTGATGATCTTGTAGCGTTGCTCTTGATAGTAAATGTTTATTTTAAATTCACAAAATAAGCTAGAAGACCCATTGATTTGATTTAAAAAATGCACAAGAGACCATAGCCTTAAACTTAGTATCGAAAAATGCAAATACAAAATCTTCGAGTTCAAAAAAAGATATCACCAGTAGACTAAGCAAAGCAATTAATGGCAAAATTTAAAATAAACTAGGACTACTGTTGGATCCAAAATTAAATTAGGCAAGCCATTTGAACAACATAAAAGAAAACAATCATCTAAATAATAAAATTGTTAGAATCTCAAGAGCAACTTGGGAATTAAACCGCCCTCCCCCCCCCTCATACTCAAACTTATATACACAGTGGCAAATAAAAGTATAATCCTTTACGGATGCCCGATCTGGTACAACAATACCACCAAGATCAATGGAACAATTTTGGAAATCCAAAGAAAGGCATTAATCAAAATTACAAAAGCCTACAGAACAACGTCCACACCAGCTCTCCACCTCCTCTCAGAGTGCGTTGCTATCCACTTGAAGACTAGATCGATATAGAAAATGTATCTATTATGGCGCTGAAGAGAATCCGTCACCATTAGCAACGAAGAATACACATCAAACTTGGTATGGACGCACACGCTAAGTATTGAGCCACCGTGGAAAACTCTAATTGTACATTGGGACCACGAACAAAAACACAAGTCTTTTCGCTTACACGGATGGATCGAAATTAAATAACAGCATTGGTTATGCGGCCCTTTTATACAGAAACGATTCCCTACTGTTGCTTTTGCCGAATACTTTCGGGTGGGATGGCTCACACTTCAAACTTACAGAAAAGACTTAATAATAAAGCCACTGTATTTGAAGCTGAGGCTAATGCGATTCTTGGCAACGATGTAATTTGCAATCTCCGTTAATTCCAGTTGTCATATTCATACTGACTCAAGATCAGTTCAACAGGCCCTCTCAGATGTGGACATCTTGAGTGACACTATTTTATCCATTAGGGAACTTATTAAAGAATATCCAGATCAGTCCAAATTTTACTGGGTTAAAGCTCGCATTGGAATTCAATTTAATGAAGAAGTGGACTTGGCTGCTAAAGAAGCAACTCAATTTCAGATAGTTAATCAAAACATCAAATTTAGCGGGCAACAAATCAAGAAAATTCTTGTACTACAAGAGCTAGAAAATTGGCAACAGTTGTGTGACGAAACCGATTAAACTAAGAGACTATACAGATTCTACCCCAAAGTCTCTAAGAAGTGTCTTTTAGAAGAATTCTTTCTGAACCAGGCATTAACTGGGCATGGGATCTTTGGTAGTGACAGGAACAGATTCCACAGTAAATCCAATCGCTGTCTTTATAAAAATGCATTTATGCATCTCCTAAAAGTACCCAATGTCCAAACGAGAATCAAGGAAATTCTGCAGAACGAACTTAAACTCCTGACGGAAGTATTGCAGGAAGATTTGGATGATTCTTCATCAGATTAGATCCAGATATATTCATTATACTTTGCACTTTGTTCTCTGTAATTGTTTATCTTGTAAATAGTGTACATATTGTCTTTCTTTGTATTCATCCATTTTGTATTCATGCGCGGTGACGCGTTGGCCACCCATCTTCCAGTCGGAGGGAGTCACAATGGATCGCTGCTTTCCCGTTTTCCTTGGTTTGGCGTTTCCCGCCTCGTCGTGTGTACTCTTCCTTGTCCTTTGGACCTGGTGCTTCCTGTTTGGCTCTTGCCCTTTCTCGTGCTACTGCTTCGTCCCATGGACCACGTTTGGAATTTGTCTGATTCCTGAATTTCTATGGCAGCTTCATCCATCGTATACCTTCGGGTGGGTCGGTGCTTCATTAAAGTTCGCTTTCAGATCAATGTCAAAATTGAGGGAGTGGATCTTTTGGTGGTGCCATCTATCGAAGGAGTTTACTACAAAGTCGTACTTTCACCTTCGTGGTGCTTTGGTGAAACAAAAGACGCACCCTATACTGACTTAATTTCGCAGAGCCAATGGTTTAACTAGTCCTAGTGTCATAAGTGACAACACAACTTAATATTTCTTGAATTCGACTCTCACTATCTATGTGAATATTTGTATCGGTTGAATAACACCACATGTGCAAAAAACAAATAGAATTTTAAGCTCGTCAAAATCACTGCACAATCATGGGGATATCTAGGGGTTTGTTGAATAAGTACTTCAAGTTAACTAACAGAGATATTTAATAATACAAAATATTAGATTACAGGAGCGTTTTTACTACGTCCTGGCTGATCCATCTCCCCGTGCAATGTGTGGGTAGATGAATAGATCTCAAGTGGACAGTACGGTGGCGCTGCACTCGTTGGAGTATACAACACTCGTCCATCCTGATGTGGTCGGTCCCCGACTAATTTGCTAATTATTAGATTAAAATATAAAAAGAAAGAGTAATTAAAGGTAAAGAAAAAACAATATTGAATGAAAAAAAATGCAAAAATTAAAGTTCAGTTGTTCTTGTTTGGCTGAAAAGTAAAAGATAAAAGAAAGTCAATAGTTTTTTGATTAAAGTTCTTAGGAATTGTCCCATGGTTTCATTAAATCTGCAGATGTGGAAGTCAGGTTTGGGCCTTCGCATCTGCCTTTCTTCTTGACATCATATCTATCATTACACCGGACCTTCACGCTTTCGTAAGGGCCGAAAAATTTTGGGCGCAGTTTCATTCCTACAACAAACTGGATTTTCTTTATGGCCACTTTGTCTCCTATAATATATTTCTTTGCTTCTTTTCGCTGTTTGTTGTATTTTTCTTTTTACTTTGTTCTTGTAACCTTAAAATGTTTAATTTGGCATCTTCTCTCATTTGCTTATTATGTAGCACCATTTGGTAATTTTCTTTTTCCAGAAGTTCTTTGATTTTGATATCATTTTGATACCTGTTAAAAGTTCAAATGGTGTAAATTTGACGGCTGTTGATATGGTGCTGTTTATAACTCGTTGTACCATTGATGTGTGCTTGTACCATTGATTAGGATTTTCAAGTGATAGTTTTGTTAAAACTGATATTAATGCTCCTTGAATTTTCTCAACTTGTCCATTGCCACGTGGTACTCCTGGGGTGATTAAAATAATTTCGATGTCTTCTTCCTTGCAATATTTTTGAAATTCTGTTGAAGTAAAAACTGGTCTTTTATCACAAATTATTCGTCGTGGGTTTCCGAAATTCATTTGTTGTAGTTTAAGGCATCATGTATTGAAGTGGATTTGACTGGATAAATCGAAACAAATTTTGTGGTATGTGTCAAGCGGTAAGTCTTTTTTTTTTTGGTATTGAATGGAGAAATCCTTCTTGTTTGCCAAGATTTTTTTGATGAAAGTATGCATTGGATGCAATTTGTGATAACATTTTCTAGTCTTCCGTATATTGGGGGAATAAAATTGTTGTTTAGATAAATTTTCTGTTTTGCTTATGCCAAAATTTCCTTTAGAGTGTTCAAGTTGTACAACCGGTTGTATTCGAATTCTTTAAATCAGAAGATCGCTGCTTCAAGGAAAGATCCAGGCTGTAAAAATGTTTCTTAGTTGTTGATTTGAGACTCCGACAACACTAGGAACTGCATTAAAAGTCGTGAAGAAAGTCAATTCTTCCTACATGCATTTTTGCCTTGTATTGGATAGATTGCAGTTATTTTCTAAAAGTCTCTCTAAAGGTAATCTGCCATTGTATTGATTGTATTAGGGATGAAGAGTACTGTCGCGTATGGAAACTGAAAACTCGAGTTTCAAAAAAAGAAATGGCGCCAGTCCTATGTCGTGATCGAACAATGGAGTACTCAGTATTTTACCTATAAAAGATCGCTAAGACTTCATCGGAACCCTGTAAAAGAAAAACATTGACTCATCCTTCTTCAATGAAGACACTCATGAATTGTTGAATAACATTTATTTGATCAGTTAAGTGATCTTCCAAAGATTTTTCATGTTTCTTAATTTTAAAATGGTCATGTAGACAAATTTACTTTCCTATTTTTTTATTACAAACTCAGAGATTTCTGAAGGGAAAAATAGACATAATAACACGAAAGAATAAAAAAGGAATAAAGTTTACCGAGCTGAAGATATCACCGAAATTTCGGCTTTAAAAAAAGTAACCTGGTCAAGAAAAAAATTCAACATCGCAATGTAAATCTCACGCCAGACTGACGAAAATTCAAAAATCCCGTTGTAAACCAATTTTCTGTTGCCACAACTATATTAGTAGAAAAAAACTTTTAAATAAAAAAGACTCCACCAGAAGGCGCAATTGGAAGCAAATTATTTATAAGCTAAGTGTCACATGACAAGTACAAATGTAAGAGGTAATTATTTCCAGACGTGAATGAACCTTAGTGTATAAACTACTTTTCCCTAATTATTGTTTTCCATGTCACAAAGTCGTCATTTTTCCGGAATATCTTCGCATTCAATGGAAACTATAACTGACTAAAATAGAAAAGAAGGATCTTATGACTTCTTATGTTTCAATCATGAGGCAAAATTAGTGAGATTATTTTTTTAAAAAAGGCAATGCTTATTGACCCTCAAGTAGGGAGATAGAGAATATCAGGAGCATTTTATAAAGAACATATTCCCCAAACTTTATTCTAATGGAGCATTTAGGGTTAAAGTTTGGACATTAAGTAAGATGAAATCTGGCTATCTGAAAATCTGTTCCTATTCTAAAAAAATTAAACATTACCATTTACATGCTACCATTACGGCTCCAAGGACCAGAAATAAAGTTCATGAAACACCATTTCATTTGTCATTTTTTTAGACATAATTATTTGTGTATTCTGAAATTTTATTCATTGGTATCTAATGAACCAAAAATCTGCTCGAATTTTATTTGATTCTTGTGTGTGATTTCATGATTCCACTTTAGTCTTCCATTCACGTTTGATTCCCCTCATTTTGAACATGTTCATCTAGCTATATCCAAATTGGGCCTTAGTAGCTATATCCAATTAGGCATTAAATTGTGCCTAATTGCAAAAATTGAAAGTAGGAAAATATCCTTACATAAAATATTCTGGGTAAGGATATTTTCCATTCTTTCAATTTTCGAAATTTATACTTGAAGCTTTACAATGAAATAATTTTGTGATGGTTAAAGTTCAAAGAATTATGAATTTTATGTCAATATAGAAATGAACTTGTCACTTGACCGTGTTATAAATTGAAGATGCCATTGGCTACACTCTTAAAAAAAATCGAGTGGTTTTTCACCACTCGATGAGCGATTGATATTTTGTACTCCATAAAGATACAAAATGAATCCTTTTCTACTTAATTGGGTAGAGAAGTGCTCTTTCAAACTCTCCATCTCCGATTAAAAGCAATTTTTTTTCTTTTTTTTACTTGTTTATGGCACAAAGTAAATATGATGTGCTCTGATTGATTTAAATCATCACGTGGCTCTATGCTTTCGGTTTAGTTTCGCTAAAAATGGAGGAATTTAGTACTTCATTTTGTAAAAGCGATCTATTAGAATATTTAAAATATATAATTGGACAAAAAGGAGTGCTGAAACATTTAGGTAAGTCTTTATTTCTTATAATTAATTGAATGACTAAATCAAATCTTCCTATTTGTGATTTTTCACCATTATATAGACTTTGGTATTCGAAAGTGTGAATGAATGAACTCTATTGAATTCATATTTATGTAATATTTATAATATTTGAAATATATGATTAATTGATAATATATAATTATATAACAATGTGTTTGGAAATTTTATTTTTTATTTAAAATATTATTTTCTGCCAAAATTTAATTCATTATAAATGAATAATAAATTATAATGAATACACTTTTAAATTCTTTTATTTTCGAAACAGCGTGAATATGACTATTAATTTTCTCGTTGATTTAAGTATCCAATGTATATTATAAAATTTTTTATTTAATAAAGTTTATTGTTCTGAGTTGAAAGTGCGATTTAAATCAAATACAACATTTTACCAATTAATAAGAATAAATATTTTCCTAAATAAAATTAGAAGCCTTTTAATTTAAATGCTAATACAATATAAATCAAATATCAATCTGCAGAATATTACTTGACAGTATGTATTTTATTTACTAAAATTTTACTGACAATATGTTTTATTTATTAAAATTTTACTGATAATATGTATTTTATTTATTAAAATTTTACTGACAATATGTCTTTTATTTATTAAAATTTCGCTGACAATTTTTGATTTGATTGTTACTAAGTGAAAGCATTCGTAGATAAAACTAAAAGGAATTGTATGTATCAAAATGTATTAATTTGTATATTTTAGAATTTACAGCTAAACATTTTGTCGATGGAAATATAATTTATATTCGTATTTTATGGTTGCCATTGTTATCATCGAAGGAAAAAAAATTAGCAAAAGCAAATCTGAAACATGGAGTTATTTTGAAGATGATGAAATGCAATATAAGGAAGAAATGACTGATCATGTATATTCTGTATAATATGTAACCAAAATAAGTTTTATAAAGACTGAGAAAATGTTAAGTATTGTTATTACTAAAACTATTAATTTCATTGTGTTTGTAAAATTTAAAAATTTGAAGTAATATTCTATGTTTATGTAAGAACGCGGTAACTTAATAATGTTTTTAAATCTATATTTTTAAGTAAAATTTTCTAAATTTTTAATTTGAATTTTATAGTTTAAAAAATAAATATCCAGCATTTGTAATTCACTTGACCATAGTTTTTACATGTATGATGTTATTGAGTAAATGACATGAAAATTCCAATCAGTATTTTCAGTTAAAATCTCTTATTAAAATTATTTGGTTTTAAAATTGATTTTAAAGTAATTAAAAGTAATTATTCATTAAATTATACATTAAATTAATATTATTTGGTAATAACTTTAAAAATTTTAATAATGTTTTTGAATCAATTTTAAAGTAAAAAATTTTTTATTACTGCTAAAACTAAATCCTTATTAACTTTATTGTAAATTTATAATTCATTTAAAATTTTCTAAACTTTTAATTTTAATTTAATAGTTTAAAAAATAACTATCCAGTATTTACTCACTTGACAATAGTTTTTATATGTATGATATTATTGAGTAAACACATATGTGTATATGTATGTATTTTTCCTTTCAGATAAAATGATTACAATTTGAAATGCCTAGAAAATTCGTTGAGAAAAATATTTGAACTTATGGATAACATTTTGTGAGGAAAAATAGACCATCTATTGTTCTATTCTATTACAGAGTTTATTTCTCTAAGTATCCAAAATTGGCTGCTTTCAACGAAGCATTGGTATTATAAAATCTCTATTTTTTGCACATTTGAGGATCAATTTTAAAATATTCATGAAAGTTCTAATTTTTTTTATCAACATTATTTTTTTTTCTAAAAATGCCACAATGACTTAAGCACACCAAAATTTACAATTCCTTATATAAATTTGTATATCTGGATTTTTAATAGTAGAATGTTAAAAATGCTGTGCATGCATTTTCAATTTTTTTGATTGCATGTGAATAATATGTTTTAAATTACTTTAATTCCAAAAAATTTAGTTGAAATTTTATAGAGAAAGGGTTTTTTTAAAATAAAAATGGAAGAAAGATCTCATTGTTATTTTGATATTTGTTTCATGATTGCATGATCAAAAAGAAAGTTATTAAAATCTATATTTTACAAAATATGCAGTATTACTTATGTCTTTTATCATATTATAGTTTTCAATCTTGTATTTTAAAAAATCATTTTATTTGTAATGTATTTGAATATTATTGTATGTGATACAAAATCAAAGTTTAAATTTTTTTGTTGTAATTTGTAAAAAAAAATTATTTATTTATTAAAAAGAATTATCTGTTTTTCAATTAAAGTTGATTGATTCAAAATTGCTTTAACTTTAGAAATAAATTTAGGTATGCATGTATATATATTTATTTCATGTTTAATAATCCATTTTGTAAATTATGATAGGGGCTATATCTATTTTATAACAAAGAAAAAATCCAAAATTATTTTGTATTTGTTTCATTCTATATCAATAATTTATCATTTTTGCCACATTCTTATAAAAAATTTCAAAAACTGCTAGATAATCATTAATTTACTAACTTCAGTTACTAAGTTTTAATTAATTAATTAATCAGAATATCATTCTTTCAGCAAATTACTCTTGCTTTAAATTGCAATAGAAAGTTCTGTTAATTTAACATAAATAATTGTTCTCTTTATTACAGGCTGATTTGGAATTTGATACTTAATATCCAGAAGCTGACTGTTTTCTTAGTAAATGTCCTGCATATTATGCTCCTAGAATATTATCATATGTTCAAAAACCTGCCCTATAACGTGGAATAAATATGTAAGAATTGAGGATGGTTGATTTTTAGGCTGAATATAGTTTTAATACAGAATATAATTAATTACATAGATATCAGATTCCTTGCAGAAAAATAAAGCTTTGTTTTTTTGAAGTATTATTCTTATATAATTTCAGTGTTAAAGTTTATATAGATATTAATGAGATTGCAAACACTATAGAAATTTTAGTTATTATGCTTTTTTTCGTATTAGGTGAAGAGATCTTTAGAAGAACAGCGCTCAAAAGTAGTCAACTATACTTGCTTGGCTGTGGTCGAAAGCAAGAACTGAATATGAAATATTTTTACCTAAGAATACTAATTTATGGAAATCGAATATGCAAGATTAAAAAATATTCAATACTTTATATAAATGTTATCATGTGTTTAACGTTAAATACGATGATAAACTTACTGTATTTATAAATTAAAAAATGATCCAATTGGGACTTTAATTGAATTAATATATTCTTATTATAATCGATCAAGATCTAAATTTTGCAAAATATATGCATTAAAATCATATTTTTATTCTTATTTTAATAGTATTCTTATTTTGTGTTATTAAACTGTCAATTCAAAAAATTAAGCTCCAATATTAATTTGACATCATAAACATAAGAATTTTTGTATACATATTTTTATTTAATTTTTTCTGTATTAAAAACTGAATAAATATTTTTTGTATAATCTTGCATTTTATTTTTAATTTTATTCATAGTTTCATTAAAGTTATTTTCAGTTTAAACTAAACTTGGAAAATATCATAAAATAAGATTTATTTGCAAAAACACAAGTCAACAGAATAATCTGCAAATATTTTTCTTTATCCTCCTGTAACTTCAAAAAAGCATATTATTAATATTCAAAAATATATTTTTAGCTATATATATATACTTTAAATAAAGGATTTTTTCAAAAGAACTTATATAAATTATATTTACCTACATAAAGTATTTATGTATTTTTTAAATTGTGTACAATTTGTTGTACTAATAATGTTTGTAAAAGTTAATTTTGTACTTATGGGCCCATAGTAAATTAAACTGAAAAATAAGTAGTGTGACAATTTTTTCTTGAGAGTGCTACACTCGCACGTAAAACTAAATATATATATAAGTAATGTAATAAATGACTGAACAAATTGCTTAACCCCTTGACTGACTTTGACGAGTCTGACTCGTCATTGATTTCCTGGGCCATCACAGACTTTGACGAGTCAGACTCGTCAAGCGCTTCTTTCGGCGGACGCCGTGCAAGTTACAATTAGATTACATAGTTGCTTCACTCGTTCGACGATTCTCATTTAAAAAAGCACACTGAAAGTAAGAGTTCAGTTTAGCAGAAATCTCGCACGGTGAATGTTATACTAGCCAATATTTGAGTTTAGTAAAGATTATAAATAATCCCCGTAACATGTATAAGCCGGATGCATTATATGAAAGTGGGGATGATGGTGTAAATTGATGGTGTAGTTCAATTAAGCGAAATTAAATAGTTTTTTTTTTTGTCGCATCAAATTCCATTTAATTCGTCAGTCAAGGGGTTAATATTGTATGTAATTTAAAAACCACTATAATTATCCAAATCAATTAAAATATATTCAACTGTACTGTTATATTATTGACTAAAGAAATCATATCCTTATATTGTAATCGTCAAAAAAAAGAACATAAATCCTTAAAATGAAGAATTTAAAACCTATTTTCTGCACTAAATTGTCAATATAAAAAAAATCAGCAATGCTTCTATAAAAGATTGAAATTCACTCTTGTTTCCATCTAATTTACCCCTATAGACGATATGTTGTTATTCCTATTAAAAGGAGTGGTTTACCCACATCTTCCAAAAGAGTGAATTTCTATCTTAAAGATTGGTTGAGTTTTGTGACAATGAAAGAGTGAAATTTCACTCCTTCTGAGTGAAATCCACTCGATTATTTTAAGAGTGCAGGAATATATTATAATGAGACGCTTCCCCATGGGGTAGTAGCCGCGTGGTATCGCTTATTAAAGACTGAACAAGCACCCCAGTAACTTGCATGCACGTCTATCTAAAAGGTGGCTTGATAATTTTCGTGGTTTTCTCAATTTGCTCTATACGTTAATATAGCCTATTTTCTATGAAAAATTCCATCTAAAAGGAAATGGCCGCAGTGACTTGGTCTATTAGGGTGTAATCCTGGTATATCATAAGGTAGTGAATTCAAATGACAACTTAATTGAAGATCCGCCATGTTTATTAAATGCGGTAGGAGCACGTTATATAGGTCTTGGTCGCAATGTTCTCCAAGTAAAATTGATAACTGTCAAATTATATATTATGGGGTCTTCTATTCGGTTCTTATTTTTAAATTACGAAGACTCTCACCTGGCTGCTTCTATTTAACTAGTAGGGCCAAGTACAAGGAAGGACGCAGGTGTAACCAATAAGGTAATTCGATCTGTAGATATCGAGAAATACGTGCTGTTAGGCTATGTGTTATGCAATACGCAAATATATCTTTGCAATCCGGGCCTGTAGACCGCAATTAATCACCATGACAACCCCAGACATTGCTGATTGTTAATAACATGTATTTACTTTGCATAGCAATTCATCGAGGCCTATTAATAGGAAAGCGATCTTCGTATCATAAGTTCTTAGGTTCGATCCTATCCTCTGTAAAATAACCGGAGATGGATGTTGCACTTCTGAACGCATGCCCGTCGGGTTAGTGTATGGAAATTTTCCAGGTTACCACTTTGGCGTGATTATGGTCAACTATCAAAAAAGTTCGCCTGAAAGGTAATTTACACAGTGGACACAAAAATACCGTATGCAGCTAACAATAACAGCAATAGATTGTATACTGGTCGGCGTCACAGTATTTATCTGAAAATATACAATATAATCGAATCCCATTCGAATTAATTTTATGAAATTTTCGAAATTTCTAGATTATAAGGTATTATTTGATGATTTTTTTTTTTAAATTATCGAAATATTAAAAATTATTATATCATATATTGATATACAATGTGCTTAATCCTTAAAACATTTAACATCACAAAAATGGCATCTATTTATATATAAGAATTTTTATAGTAATTTAATTTCGAAAAATATCTGTTATTTTTGTTTGGATAGTGATATTTGATTGTTGAGCGCATATATTTTTAATGCTTTAACTGAAATTGGTAAGGCTAGAGGCAAACGATGAAGAATTCGCCTTAAAACTGACGCTGGCAAAAATCAGGCGAACAAGTGACGTCAGAAAACATCACAAAATAGGCGTTCCTATAGAAAATATTAATTTTCCAGAAAGTTAGAAATAGCTGCATGACATAGGCGACAAAGGAAATAATTCATTTATCTTTTCCTTTTTTGTCCCTTCAAAATAATGTTTGCTATTAACTTTTATCAATATTTTTATGACGAAGATTAATTCATAAAAAATCTTCGCTAAGGTCATTAAATTAATTCTGAATATTAAATATTACCTTTTTATTATAAATTACTTATTAAAAATTAATGAAATTATTTAATAATGAAGAGAAAATAAAGGAAATTTATTAATGAAGATAAAATAAAGAAAAAATTTATTTTATAACAATTAACATTTTTATAAAATTTTAAAAAGTTTATTAATTTTATGAAATAATATAGATCGAAGATATCTGTGGGATTCAAAAGATAGAACTTATTTTGAGAAATATAAAAAAATGCTATATTCCAATAAATAAGTCATTTCATTTAAAAAAAAAAATTAAAAAATCTGAGATGGGTTATAATTTGTATTATATAATGTTAATTATAACTTATAGAATGAAATAAATTGAAATTCAAAATCTTATTTTTTATATTTAATCTAGTTAGTATATCTTTAAATTAGTTTAGATAAAATACACAGAAGAACATATTCTACATTTAAATACACTTTCTTTAATATTGTTGAAAACGTTGGTTCTTGTATTTAATATATATAACTGAAACAGTAATTTCGCTTCGTATGTAGCTGAGGTGTTATAGATTTTTAATAAAATAATTTCAACTGAAAATTTAAAAGAATTTGGAATTAAAGTAAAATTTAATAACAATTCATGTATACATTGCTGAGTCAAATTTAAGTTTAAATATGATGATACAGTAATGTAAACATTTTTGATTGAGGATTACGGCCTTAGAAAGCATTTATTGAAGTCTGTATGTGTAACTACCATTTATTTTTGATTACATAATATAAAAAAGTATAGGATATACATATATATATATATATAGATAGATAGATAAATAGATATATGTACATATATATATATATATATATACATGTACATATATATATATATATATATATATATATATATATATATATATATATATATATATATATAGATAGATAGATAGATAGATAGATAGATAGATAGATATAGATATGAAGAAATTTAATAAAAATTAATTGTTTTTGCAGAATATTATTAACAATTTATATTTTTAAGGATTTAGGAAATCATTTTTATATTTTTTTGTTTTTCATAAAATAATTTACGTGAAAAATATCTTTATTTGAATTGTAATGATAACTTGTTTGTCATTTATTTAAAGACTTATTTTTATTTAAAAATATATAATTGTTATAAAAAATTGGCTCAAATATTTATTTTAAAAATATAATTATATTATATTCAAAGCAATGATGTAATTAAATTAATTTGACTAAATTTTTAGATAATGAATCATGTACTAGTTTTGTTTAATAATAATAGTTTTCAGTATTATCAAAAGATTATCAGGATATAAAAAAATGTCAAGAAATTGCACATTCTGAGTTTTAATATAAATAAATTATTATATATATATATATATATATATATATATATATATATATATATATATATATATATATATATATATATATATATATATATATATATATATATATATACACCAATAATTAAACAGCCATTATTCATAATTTTACAAAACTGATATTGCCCATCAATCAAAATGTAAATAGGAATTCAATATGATGTAAATAGGTTCATTTGTTCAACAGAACAATGAAGTCACATAATCACATGACATGTCATTGTTCTTCTGAGTGAATTCACAAGGTACTCGCCGAGCTAGGTTTTCACCGGAAATTTCTCCAGTAGTTTGCGCTCTACTTGCTACTGGGGTTTATCCCCGAAACTAAACCCCCTCAGGAGGCTTACCTTCTTTAGTTAAACACGTGTATCATAATTCCGATGTACCCCAGTGATCTGTGCTCTACTTTTTTTTCCTCTCTCCTCTACTCTTCTGTTTTTTCTTCCTTTTTTCCCTCAGTGTGGTTACCTCGCCAGAGGTTGAGGGCTCCCCTTGAGTAGCTTTAGCTGCTTTGTTGCTATTAGCTACTCTTGAGGACTAAATCACCCACGTGTTTGCCGTGCGTGGCGACTCGTGTTCCAAGAAATTAGGTTCCTGGTAATGAGGCCCCCAGAGAGCAACACATCGCTTTGACCTCTGCTTCAGGTAAACGGGAGGTGTGTTGTGGTCCTCAGCACATCAGTCGGCTTTATGGATTAAGCGATCGGTACATCTACTGGATGACTCGTTAAGGGTGGAGGTCATCTCAGGGATGTTCTGTGAGTGTATAGGACTTGGTTAGCACTGGTGCAGCTGGTCTGCATCCCCTTGTAAGACTCGGTGGTGGTTGGTGCGGTCAGGTCCCGAAATTTAAAATTTTTATGTATGGAAGACAAAAATAAATCTTTCTTTCCACAGGAGCAGCAAATGGAAAACTTAAATTGTAAGCATTTTATTATTAAAAGAACGGAGGGTATTTTTGAAAATGTATCCCCATTTCTTATTGAAAAAAGAATATCGGTTACGATAGGAGAAGTGAAAACATTCGAAAAGTGCGATCTGATGATAGAGGTTGCTGATGCTACTCGGGCAGATATTATGAAAAACATGAATTTACTCGGTAATATAGAGGTAACTGTATCGCCTCATTGTAGTCTGAACTTTTCTCGTGGTGTAATATCCGCAAGAGATTTGCTGTTCACGCAGTTTCTCTACATCCTTCCAGCGAAGACTTATCGCTCGAGGAGATGTCGGGTGACATGCCTTCCAGCTCCGGGAAAGGAGCTTTTAAAACTAAACAATAACTTCCTTTGTTTCTTGGAACTGCCATGGCTTGCGTTCCCATCTTGATGATATCGAGTCTGTAACGTCAGTCTATAATCCCGCATGTTTAGCACTTCAGGAAACCTTCCTGAAATCTAAAAACATAGTCTCCATGTGAGGGTTTAATTGCTTTCGAAAAGACTGTGGTGATCATGGTACAGTGTCTAGGAGTGTTTTTATATTAATATGAAATAATTTTTCCAGCACTGTCCATCCATTGAATACTGCTCTACAGGATGTAGCTGTGAGAATCCATACTTCACGCTTAATTACAGTCTGTAGTTTATATTTACCACCACATGATGTCATCCTCCAAGAGGAACTCGATGCATTAATAGATCATCTGCCAACACCATTCCTGCTGTTTGGTGACTTTAAAGGCCATAGTTCTTTGTGGGAAAATGATGATACTAATTCTCACGTTCGGCAGAAAGAGCGGTTTATTTCAGATAACAGTCTCTGCCTGCTTAGTACCGACGAGAAAACATATTTCCATGTACCCACAAGAACATTTCACTCTCTCGATCTGGCTATTTGTTCACCATCACTGCTGCCATTGTTAAATTTTATACTAGGAAATGATCTGCACAACAGCGATCATTTTCCTCTCGTCATCTCCCTGACTGGAGGTGGTAGTGTAGGACAACGTCTACCTACTTACGAGTACAGTCGAGTAGATTGGACGTTATTTTCAAAATTGGCAGTTATTAATAATGAAATGGTTTCGATCTATGATATTGATTATACCGTATCTAATGTCCCTGAAACAATTATTAATGCAGCTGATGCATCAATACTTAAGAGTTCCCCTATACCACACAGGCGTTCCAAACCTTGGTGGAATGATGAATGTCAAAAAACCTTTAAGAAACAGGGGGAGTTATGGCGGTTATTTCGAAAATACCCCACAACAGAGAATCTTATCGCCTTTAAGAGAGCAAAAGCATTATCTCGCAGAACTCGTCATCGAAGTCAGAAGGAGTCCTGGTCTCACTATGTATCCTCAATTACTTCTTCCATATCCAGTAAACAATTATGGAGAAAAGTGAAAGCAGCCAATATAAAGAATTTTCCATTTCTATTTTGAAATCCGGAGTTGCTGTATACTCTTCTCCTAAGGACATCGCCAACATCCTTAGTGAAACCTTTGCTATAATCTCAAGCAACGACTCTTATAGTTCTTCATTTTTAAGGACAAAAAGTCGTTCTAAGCGAACACCGATTCGTTTTAATCAAGGACAGGCTTTGCCTTACAAACTGTGAATTTTGGACGTTGGGATTGAAGAGAGCATTACAGCAGGCCAATAATAGCAATCCAGGATCTGATGGAATCAGCTATCAAATGATTTGAAATTTAAGTTCAGATTCCCTTTTGAACTTGCTTCTTTTGTTGAATAAAATCTTGGCTAAAAATAAATATCCATCAATTTGGAACGAAGAAATAGTGATTCCGATCTTCAAGGCTGGTAAAGATCCTTCTGTTCCTTCACATTATCGACCAATAGCACTGACAAGTTGCTTGTGTAATACACTCGAACGTATGGTCAACGCCCGTCTCGTATATGTCTTAGAAAGAAAGAAATGTATACATATCAATCAGAGTGGCTTCCGTAAAGGAAGATCCACTCTTGAAAATATATCTTAGTAGGAAACCTAGATACGAAATGCCTTTGTGCAAAGAAATAATTTGGTTTCCATTTTCTTCGAAATCGAGAAGGCATACGACCGTCCGTGGTGATATGGAATTCTCCTTTCTTATATGATTTTGGCTTCAGGGGTAATCTTCCGATATTCCTTCAAAAATTTTTACGCTCCCGTGTTTTTATGTATAAGATATACATCCAGTACTTTTATCCAATCTGAAGGTGTACCTCAATGCAGTATTTTAAGTGTTACCCTTTTTTAACCTATACATCAGTAGCATTCTTCATGATCTTTCACCTTCTTTTCATGGCCCAATGTATGTGGACGACCTGCAAATATCTTGCCAAAGATCAAATATTCCATTAATTGAGAGACAACCACAAACAGAGAATAACTTCACTTTATCTCCCAGCAAGAGTTGCTGTGTCCATTTCTGCAAGACCAGGCTACATAATGATCATGTTATCTATGTAAACAATACACACATACCTGTGGTCAGTGAGGTAAAATTTTTCGGAGTAATATTTGACCGAAAACTAACCTTTCTTTTGCATGTTTTACATTTGCGGAAGATGTGCGAGCGATCCCTTAATATCCTCAAGGTGCTTTCCAGTATATTTTGGGGTGCTGATCGCACTTCACTCCTCCGAGTTTACCAGTTATTAATTTTATACCGCATTGACTACAGTTTGTGTTGTATATGGATCTGAGATCTCTTCTCTTTTACACAGATTGGATACTGTGCATCTCTCAACTTTGAGGATATGCTCAGGTGCATTCCGCACATCACCCGTCCAGAGTCTATATGCAATTTGTAATCAACTACCTTTAGACCTGAGACGAATGTAGCAGTCTCTCAGTTATTACACCAATATCATGTTTGACACTCACCACCTTAAGTTCCTTGGCTATTACTTCTGCAATGAAGAGATTGTATGATGCTCGTTCTTACAGCATCCATCCTTTTCTCACTCGAACAAAAACTCATGTTTTATTTATAGACCTATGTGATGTCCGTTTTATTAAAATGGACGTATATTCACATCCATCTTGGTATGATCCACAGATAACTATAATCAATCCTTTTAAACATTATAAAAGAATCGGACACAACTGCGATTATTTTTCAACAATTCTTCTCACTACACCGATGTCAGTATTTTTGTTACACGCCGGTTTTCACGGATGGTTCCGAAACTGCAGGACATGTTGGCTTTGGCATATATTATAACAACAAGATTTATAGTTACAGCCTTCATAAGTCCTGCTCCATTTTTGCCGCTGAAGCTACGGCGATATATCAAGCCCTTCAGCTAGTGAATACCATAAATTCTTTCAAATTCTTTGAGTATACTGACAGTATGAGTGTATTAGAGACGTTGAAAAACTCAAATGTTGATTGTCATTCGGTTGTGTCCAAGATTTTCCAAATAATAGATTCCCTTACTGGCAAAGCATATGATATAAAGTTCTGCTGGATCCCAAGTCACATAGGTCTTAGGACAATGAAATTGCTGGTGCAGCTGCCAAAGCTGTATCATCTTTACTTCATTCAACTGTCCCTCTTTTAGATGTGAGAAAGGCTGCGAAAAAGCATATTTATTCTCTCTGGCAGGAGTTCTGGAACATGCAGGTCTTCAACAAACTACGTGCAATCTTCCCAACACCAGTTTTACCGTTACGAAGTGCTGATGTAAGATTAACTCGCCTTCGTATCGGACACACACGTTTCACACACAGACATTTCTTTCTATGTGAATTAAGCCCATGGTGTGAGACGTATGTGATGCACCTTATACTATTCATCATATTTTAATATCATGTCATATTTTTAATCAGGAATTTTAAACATTTTTAAAACCAGCTTTTTAACCCTCTTTGATTTAATAAAGAATTAACCCCATAGAAACCTATTCGCTTTTTTTTAGGGCAATAGGGGTTCATTACATTATATTTAATTACTATTTTTTAAATTTTAAAATTATAATATATTTTTTTACATTTTATCAATAGATTTTAAAATTTTATATATATTTATTTATGTTTTTTAAAGTTTTAATGTTGTTTGGGTCTTAATATCAAAAATAAATAATAATTACAATAATAAATGAAAATAAAAATAAAAAAGAAAATAAAACAAATTTGTTTCTTGGCGCAGCATGTCCGTTTTTGGACCTTGCGTCATAAAACCCAACCAACCAACTCCGAACTAAAATTTTTATTTCTGAAAATTTTAGATGGCGCTAGTATCATAATAATCTAGAAAAACGAGTTCAACAACTTTTCTACAAAACAATTATTATTTTAAAACGATAACATTTGAAAAGCATTCGAATAAATTTAGCTCCATAATTAGACATAAAACATATTGAAGAATTTAGGATTCAATTTTGACAATAAAATCAATATTGTGTGTGAACTTCTAAGAATTCTTTACAATCGCAGAGAGATACATAAAATTTGTCGAAATCATTTTAACTATACTGAGTTGACACTGATGGAATCAAACAGTACTACTTTGCTATTAAAAATCCGTTATACATCCATTTTTTACAATAAAAACTTCGAAATTGAAAAACTTTTAAGTATCTAAGCCATTGCTGTTCAAGTAAAAAGACTTTTTTTCCATTAATATTTGAGAACAATAAATTAATTATGAAAATTTAAAGAAGAACTAAACTAATTTTTCAGGCAAAAATTTCTACTTGATTACTAACTGTGTCTTTTTTAATGCATATTTTATTCATCATGCTCAATAAATCGTGATTGCAAATATTATAAAATAATTGTATTTTTATATTTTAATAATAAAGTTACTCAAATATTTTTTTTAAGAAATAATCTTTAAAAATTCAATTTTAATTTAGTAAGTAACAAAAGTAACATGATTTTTAAACTTTTATGAATCCATATATAAATTTAAAAACAATTTTTGAATTTCCAAATCATTTTTCGATTTTTCTGATTGAATTTAATGAAATATTTCTACTTTATTATACTTCAAAAAAAAAAAAAAGATATTATTAAAAAAAAATAAGATAGGATCTCATTATTGCACATATAAAAAACTTGAAGTTTCTGAAAACTAAAATAACAGTAAAAAATTAATAATTACGTAAAATAAAGTTGTTAAGTTACAGCAAAAATTATGCTTGGAATACTTTATTAATATTTTTATTATATTCATAATTTAGTGTTTTGATTAAAAGAAAAAAATTTGGCATGTTGAAATCTTCCATTGATAGTTTAACAATTATTGTGAAATCATTATCTAAAATAATTTTACATATTTTAAAAATTAATTATTTCTGATTTCTAATAAAAATATATTTATATTTATTTTTTTTTCTTAATCTTATCTTTACTTATGTTTTGTTTTTGTATCAAAGTTTTTATTAACTTCCTAAATTTGTATTTTTATTAAACTAAAAAAAAAAACTTAATTCAGTGGCAAGGTAGCCGATTGGGGGAGAGGGAGGGGAAGACCTACAGTGCCTTTTCTTGACCGAAGGCCCTGTGTTGCAAAGCTAATTCCCCTGTTGGATGGTTAGTCTAACGTGAGACCCCCATTGTTTAGCTCCCAAGCATGCTTTGTACTCAGTTTATCGAAACTCTGATAGTATGAAAGGCTGAGTAGACCTTACACAGCCCGAGGATCGAACCTTGGAGTTTTTGGAGTTTTAAATATATATTATAACTATACAATCTCACAAGAAAATAGCATACAGGAAAATTATATAAAAATATGATTCTAAACACATATATTATAATTGCATTCACTTTTAAGCCTTCCAAATGTTTTAATAAAGGAAAAGACTGTGATTACAACCTCTTATTTCCACTATTATAATTATTCAGTTATAAATAATTTAAGAATATCACACAAAGTGTGTGTTAAATTACATTTTAAGCGACTTTTATGTTTTTATATGTAGTTTCAAGCAATATGCAAATATCACCAGTTATTTTACACCATGTAAAGCATTAACGCATGAATGTGTGAAAATAATCATAAGAAACATGTGTATTATTTATTTCTATAAAGAGTTATTTATGAATAACTCAAAATAGGAATTCAGTTACTCAACCCAAATCCAGAATACCCCAAAGAAAAAAAAATTAGCCAGTATGGATATCTATTGTTACTTGTGTTATTTTAAGAAATCTAAGCCGTATAGAATTATTTCATTTTTGAACAGCTCATTCAGCCTTCAAATTATGAATTTAATAACAGCAGCCTCAGAATACAAAAAAAAAATATAAACACGAATTGTTTTTGTGTTTCTTTGCACAAATTTTATTTTGACTTCATTAATTGTTATTTAAGTGAGGGAGATATCTCAGCACAAATGAAATACAATTTCTTGTTTTGATAAGTTGTAGAAGTAAATTTTTACTTTTATAATACATAATATATTTCAATGCCTGCATCATAGAGGTATCTCTTTATTCTGTGCTGCCATCTATCTGCTTAAATATAAAACAAAACATTTTTAAAGTTTTAAATTTATAAAAAAGTAGCATAATTATTTTATGAAATATTCATTATAGTATAGTTATATTATTGTAAAATTATTTAATGTTAATAAATTGTTTTAAAATGTTCTCAATTATAAAGATGAGATTTATTCAGGGCATCAGTGAAATGATGAATTCTATTAAAAATTCCCGTATTGATGATAATCTATTAAAAAATACATTTTTGCAGTGTGATTTGCATAGCTAATTGGGGTTCAAATTTAAAAATATAATTAAATTTTACTGTACATCTCTTATCATGAAAGAAATTAATCTATCTGTTTACTTATTATTCTTGAAAGTGCTCTTTCAAAAATAATAAGCAAACAGACAGATGTATCTTTTGAACTAAGTCTATTCAAATGAGTTATTCATGAATTTATTTGTAAATTTTTTAATTCACTAACAAATTTGTATAAAATTTTCTTTTAAAATTTGTAAGAGTTTTAATCTGCCTATAGCATGGGGAATCTACAATAAAGAGTTTTTAAAGGCAACATGAAATAGTGAAGTTCATCGCAAAGCTAACGCATAAACTGACTGCATTGTAAAATTATTTCTTTATAAATAATTACAAGATGTTTCTTAAATCAAAATTTGAAGGTTCAATAGAGAACTTATATCATTGGCAACACTTATGCATTTGACCTGTGGTTTGCATTTTTATTTTCAATTATTTTACTTGTAGTTTGTTGTTCTGTTCCATTATATTTATAATAAAATATAATTATGGAACGTTTTCTCTCCATTCAATCATTACAAAATACGATTTGTTTTTTACTTAATAGGTATAGATGCCGTATATCCCAGGATGAATATTTTTGGATATGAAGAAATATTGTCAAGATGACGAATTGTGACTTAAGTGATAGCATAAATACTTCTTTAATAGCGTAACAACCTATTACAGGTTTTAGCTGCCTCTACAGCACTCCTTTTCCAGGCCCAGTCTGTCCAGAGCGACATTTTGCCAGTTCCTAACTTTCAGTATCTTGAGGTCATTTTCAGTGTCGAAGAGCCATCTTGTTGGTGGTCTTCCTCGGGCACGGTATCCTTCGGGGTTCTTAAACGTTGATATTTTAGTGGGGTTGTTTTCCCGGCTTCTCCAGACACGGCCAAGCCATCTTAGCTTGTTGCTAACATAAATACTAGGATTGCTAAAATAAAATTTTCTGCATAATTCTTATAGGTCTCTATATCAATGATGTAATAAAAGACAAGTTGCCACATATATAAGGAAATGTAACAAAAGAATCACCAAACTCAGAATGTGGCATCTTGGACTGTATGACATCTGTGCCACATAATATTTCTATATGGCTGTAGGTAATTTTGATAAGCCTACAAAACTATGCTCTTAGTATTTTTCCGTTTTGGTACGGTTGATGAACTGTTTCCAGCCAAATTACCAAACAAAAATATGCGCTGAAGAATTTTTATTCATAAGAAATTTTTTTGATGAATAAATCTACAGAAGACTTTTTAATGTGCAGTTTCTAAGTAGTGAAAAAAAAGAAGAAGAAGAAGAAGAAATGGAGCTAACGAAACTAAAAAATGGTAAGCAGAGAAAATTAACATCTGCAATTAAGAAACATAGAAATTCTAAACATGCAAGCTTAGTCACAAAAAAGGGAGTTCCATGTCGAGTTACAAAGGAGTGATGTTGTGTTATGTGTTGGGAATTAAGCACCACAACCATGGCGATTATTTAACGTACTGTAGGTTTTATTGGCTACTATTTTATTCCGAAATGGAAAAAACAACTCTCCACCTTTTTTTTTTTTTTTTTTTTTTTTTTTTTAAATTTTTAATATATGCTTCAGTGATGTCAATAAAAAAGATAAGAATTGGCATTTTTGTTGTTTTTTTTTTACCGTCATTAACATGAATTTACGATGCAATAATATATGACAATTCGATAGTTGCTACTTTGATATATTATTTTTGTTCATTTAATAATTGTCAAGTTTGAAGAGATATTTCTATTCTTTACACCACGAATTATAAAAATATTAAGTTTTTTTTTTTTATTAAGTTATTTTCGGTAAAAAAAAAGGATGAATTTAAAGGTTCTTTATATCTAATAATTTTTGAAAATAAACTGTTCCCCAATATTTTTAATTGTATGCTCTAAAACATGCATGAAATCATATTTATTTTAATTTTTTGTTTGAATTTATTTCTTTTAGTATATACTGTAAAACATTATGAAACGATTTGGTGTTAATTTGTGGGTAATTAGCACTAATTTTTCATACCGACCCCAAATAGCACATATCCATTTTTAAATATTATAATATTGCTGTTTTTATGTTTGATATGTTCAAATATTTTTGAATATTTGTGGATTAAAAAAATACCCTATCCTTTGAATATTGCTAACACTGCACCGAAATATTTATGAGTATTCTTACTTTTAATGGATATTGAATTAAGATACTTATGGGCAGTATTTTTAATGCTATTAAACCTTCCTTTCTAACTTTAAATATTTTTTATTCAATTTTCTTGTGAATTACAATAAAAAAAGAAATTTCATGTGAAATTTATTATAGATAATATTCAGAATTGAAGAATATATCTACATAAGAAAATTTTATGTGATTTATTGTTGTTGTTATAGGATTGTGATTTTTAGCTACTATAGCAGTAAAATACATTGCCTTGCGTAGTGTTCGTGAGCCTCCCCACTAGGAAACAAAGCTAAGCTAAGTCCATGACTCCAACAACTCTGAGCATATCAAGTGTGTAGAATGGATTATCCTAGAGATCCCCTCTATTTATGGTATAGCAGTCGAGGATATGATCACATGTAGACTGATAAGTACATACATACATAACGGTGTAGGCGAGCCCCGAGCTGTACATTTAGGTTAACCGGCTTAGAATACTAGACCACTACAAACTGCATCGTCATTTTGAACCACGATCAGGTGACGAGGTCACTCCTGAGCTGGCATTCTCTTCTTCCCATATACGCACACCAATGGAAGGACTTTAGACATACCATATTAACATGGACACGTTCCCAACCCATGGAGCTCCATCAACACAGTGAGGGGAAATGTAGTCACCCTCCCTTTCACTGCCCACGGCAAAAGAAACTTCGCTTTGAATATTTAACGGGAAGTGACGTCAAGCTACTGATCCATCACAGTTTGACTGACAAACCAAATTCCGGTAGCTCAGTAGCATGACCATATATTTAGAACATGAAGGGAAAACCCTTACTCTATCTTTGTGAGTCGTAAACCCTTGACCACTTCGAATGCGAGAAATGACTGTCTGTTCTTGTCTACTGCACTGGAGGGACAAGGAATCATCAGATGATTGCTGTGATAGCAGTGATAAGCAGGATAGACAATAGGATCTTACAGATTTCTAAAGCGGAACATAATTATGAAACAGTAAAAGATTCCCGAGAAGACAAGGGTAGTTCTGTGCCACTTTTAGCAATGGTGTCTGAAATCCCATACAAGTGAAGGTATCCTCTGCAAGTGAAAGTCACAAGAAAGACTTTTCAAATGTCCACCCTGACCCTGTCGTCTCCCACGTCATGCCACTTTGAACGATATTTGGTGGGATTCCAACTATCAATAAAATATCTTTCGAATTAGGAAGTGAAAGTATTCTATTGAAGCCAGATTTTATGGCGATTAA
This sequence comes from Latrodectus elegans, assembly GCA_030067965.1. Taxonomy (NCBI): domain Eukaryota; kingdom Metazoa; phylum Arthropoda; class Arachnida; order Araneae; family Theridiidae; genus Latrodectus; species Latrodectus elegans. The sequence continues at coordinate 77,839,475 of CM057821.1, read as the reverse complement.
TTCCGTGCGAACGACATTGGAACTTTCAATATTTCTCAGTTTGATATGAGATTTTATAGATCTTACCTAAACTCCATCACCAAAACAAGAATTTCCATTCCTACTACCATCTATATAAATAAGAACAGCCTTGGATTGTCCCTCTAGAGCGCCAATGGTATCGATGCTCTCGTCAGGGAAACTCTCGGCTCGTGGCTTTAAAAGACAGAAACAAACTATTCTCTCCCACTTTCGAAGTGGTCACTTCAGATCATTAAAATTTTCTGAGGGCTCCAAATATTTCGAGACCTTTACCAACTGTTTCGCTGAACAAGCTAAGCCAGAACACATCCTTGAGGGCCTGGGGCTATCCAAGCAAGATTTATACGACGATCCTTTGATGGTGATAGATTATTTGGGGGTGTTCAACATTATGGATCTGGTCTAGCACTGCTGGCCAAAGTGAGTATGCCATAACAACAACAACAGAACAGCCTTCTTTGGAATATTATTGATTAGTTCCAGAGCAATTTGCCTCAGATATGCCGGGATTAGAAGATTTGTTATATCAACAATTCTTCTAATCCCGGCATATCTGAGCCAAATTTCTCTGGAACTAAGTGTGGAGATTTGGATAGAAAAACACCTTAGGAAGACCTTCACATGGATCAATGCATGAATTTAAGCAATGCCGCTCAACAGTTCAGTATATCAAATCATCCCCAACCACCTGGCTAAATTAAACATTTTTTCCTGATTGTTTCACTTGTCCCGCAGGTAGGCAAAAGTTCGATCCGTGTGCTTGAAAAAAATGGCTAATAACTTGGAAAAATACTTTTTACTATTATTTTTTGAAGTGACAGAAGAATCACAATGGATTGTGAGAATTACCGCTCACATATGCTTAAATTTGTCAACATACACTCTTCAAAAAATGATTATTTTTTAAAGAGGGAATGTTGACATTTGATTAAATAAGCTATAAAAATGAATGCGTCACAAGATAATTAAAATATAACAACCATCAGGAATATTTATTTTATATTGTAAAATATTTGTTTGATTACGTTGAGGAATATTTGTTTTACGTTGACAATGGTACTCGGAATTAATCAATGTAATAAATCTCCAAATTTGTACAGTAACTGCTGTTGCCAACAAATGATATCACTACAGAACTGAAAATTTTTTGTGGATTAAAGCAATCTTATTTAAAATTTCATACTGTCAGTTGAGTAGAGCCATTTCTTCCGTTTGTCGTGGACGTACTTTACGGAGTAGGAAAATTCTTGTTATGTTGATTATGAACAATTTTTACTTTAAATTAATAATTGTAATAAGCGTCCAGATTTGGATAGTATTAATTAATGACACCATTACACAACAGTATATTTTTTATTTAAACAATCCTATTCAAAAACTCATATTGATAGTTCAGTAGAACCGTGCGTTGTAGATGTACCGTAAAGAACATCCTGTTAACTATGTTCTGTTTTGATGTCATTCTGACAACTTCTTTTAGTGACAGTCCAACGTTACTGTTACACATTATTAGTTGAATCGCTCTCTTTTTATGGTGTATGTTTTTAATGTGCTAGACTATTATAATTTTAAATCAAACATAAGATTGTTACTTTCTCGTAAGTTAGTTGAAAAGCTTTTATAAATTATTATTTTTTATTACTTTTTGGATAATTTTAATAATTTTCCCTTATTTTCTGGCATTTAACCCTTTCAGGCGCACTACCCCTTAGAGCTGAAATATTAAGAAAACAATTTGTAGGTTATCTATTTAGGACTATATGAGTATACAGTGAAAATTCTGTAAAGATTGCATGTACCATTTCGATTTTGTGGGTGTTCCATCACATGGAACACTGCTCCGCAGAGGTCGTATAAAGTAAGCATTGCAGTGAAGCACGTATGTGCGTAAATGTATTTGCATGTGAATGAAAAAACAATGCATTACACCTGTGTAGCAGATTTAGCATGGTCTAAGGTGCATCACAAGAAGACTTGCTACTCTACACCAAATAATAATAATAAATAAAATAAAATAAAGATTTCTGTACAATCTCCTTAGTTATCCAAGTCAGGTTTTGGGGCTGCATAAAGAAGCCTTCTTGTGATAAATCATAGCCATCATTTTCACTGGCATCCAACACAACATTATCAGTCTGAGACTGATCAAGTGATTTAGGAACATATTTCTCTGCATTACTAGCACTATCCATATGTTCTGATTCACTAACAGAGGGCTATTTTCGAAGCCTTTTTATAGCTTCTAAAGGACTAAGACCTCTCTCTACGTGCCATTTATTTGAAATTAAAAAATTTAACTGGAAGTTAAAATTATATTTGCAAAAAGTAAACTAATATTATATAAATTCAAAAAAATATATACACAATATTATAAAACGAATAGCAGCGCAAAGAAAAATCAGGAGCATAAAAATAATGCTTCTCTAACTAGCGAGGATACAAACTAATTTATATAATCCTATACCACACTGACACTTCCCAATTCAAGAGGCCAATAAGGGTGTAGAAATATTATCCATATAAGCATAATCCTTCCTTGTATATTCCTCAACATTAGTTTATTCCACTCCAAAAGAGAGAAAAAACACAAAAACAAACACAGCTGCTCCCTCAGCATTGAGTTCAATGCTAATCGTGCTCTAAATCTTGTAAAGAAAAAGTGCCGTTGCGACAAGTGTTCCAGGTGTGGAACACCTAGGTTTTTATCAGATAATTCTGCGTATACTTTATGCGTAAAAAATTTTAAGAAATATATAGAATCAATAGTTCAAGGTACAGGCGACAAAATAACACAGAAATTTCTTTTCAAATAATTAATTTTGTATCAGAAAATGAATTTGGAAATATTCCTTCAAAATAAAAGGATTTAAATAATCTGCTATAATTGAAAATTATTTATTTTCTTATGTAGTGCTGCCATCTATTATCGAAAAAGATAGTTCAAAGAACATTTTAAGCCAAATTTCATCTATTTATCATAAAATGCAACGATTTGGTAACAATTTAAAGTTTGGTGTTCCATCACCTGGAACACTGAACCTCGCAAAGGGTTAAGATAAGGAAAGTGAAGCATAATTTGTCGAGTGAGGTGTTTGGGAGGGTGACCACATTTACCCTCTCTGGATTCCTGGAATTCTGTGGATTTAAAACGTGTCTGCGTTAATCAGCGATGTCCAAATTCCTTCCATTGGTGTGGCGTGGATGTGAAAAAGAGGCTGCCAGTTCAAATGCGACCTCGTCACTTGATCGGGGTTCAAAATTACGAGGCGTTTGATGATAGATGAGTATTTCAAACCCGTTAACATTAAGGAACAGTCCGGAACTCACCTACACTGCTATCTATGTATTACCTGGCATTTTTAATTCTTTCAAAAAAAATTCAAGAATATGCAAAAGACTTGAGGTTTGAAAACATCCTATGAATCATTTTAAAGTAATTTTATATATTATTTATAAAAATATCCCATTTTTCAATGTTTAACTTTTTTTCATTATTTGAAATATCAAATGATAATGAGCCAGCGTTACTTAATATTAATGGCGGAGATTTCATATATGCGCCGAATTTAACTATATAATCTCCTCAATTAACTATGTAAAATATTTCAGTCAGAAAGCAAGTACTTCATGATTTGCAAATTTATATTTAACAAAGTTTTAGCCAATTTTTGCTTGGTGAATATACCTAACTTCGTCTTCATTATACTTGTCTTAATGGGAAACAATTTAAAAGGCAAGTATTCCAAAAAATAAAATACAAATATATTAATAATTCTTTCATAGGTCTTAAGTTACCACTCCATATTAAATAAAATTATATTTTGCTCCACTCAGTTATTGAGAAAATTAATTAAAATTTCTAAATATAATAATTATTTATCATTATTAACATAAGGTTAGTAATTTGTTATAAATTACATCATCCCTCATAATCAACATATAAGAGAATCTTTATACAATAGACACTCGTACTGATGAGCTCATACGGATCGATAAAACATTCGATTTTACGAATCTCTAATTTACGAATATTCACGTTTTTATAAACTAGTGGCTTGTCCCTATCCTCATAACGCTAATGATTGTTTTAACTCTCATTTAAGAGATAAAAATTCTGAAAATTGCTCTTTTTCTGACAAATAGCTTTTTCTTTATATTTGTAATATTTCTTTATATTTGTAATCTGATATTTTTTCAGTTTTCTATATAAAGTTAGAGAACTTGATTCATTTTTAAACAACGAAGCAACACAATTAGGAATTCCAGACATTGTGGGAACAATAATCGAAGATTGAAAAAATCGATATCTGAAATATCGAATTGAGTGGATATCTGAAATATGATGGGAAAGAACTGTAGTATCGAATTCGACTCCTATCCTTTCGTATGTAGAGAAAAGGTTAAATTCCAACAAAGAACACTTTCGTTGCCTAAAATTTCTTTCGGGAATTTTTCGTATATGAACCTACGTGTGATATGTATGATAGAAATATAGGATATGGTAAAAGTATTGGGAAAATAAGGTCTGTAAGAACAAAAAATAACTTTCAGATATCGAACAAAAAAATGATTCAGTCCAAAAACCGCCTGTAATATAAGCAACTAAATGCCTACCAGTACTAAAGTACTTTTCTGAAGGGGAGGAATAGCAACATACTTTTATACATTAAAAAATGGAAAAACATATTTTAGAAACATAATTTTTAAGTAGGAAAAGATAAATAATTTCTTTGCCTGATTTTCATCAATAAAGTCAAAGTGGGAATTCTTTTTTAAGTACGAATTTTATTTTGTATGTGTTTTTCATAATGAGTTCTATTTTTTCTAATACAGAATTTTATTTACAAGGAAAAAGTCACCATCATTCATGGCGCGCCAGCCCAGGATAAACCAAGGCCTTCTGAACAAGTTTCTTCCAGCCACCTCTACTGGCAGCCAAACTGCTCCAATTTTTTGTTCCAAGGACCCTACAGTCTTCTTCGACTTCATCCACCCATCTCAGCTTTGGTCTTCCTCTTCTTCTTGCGCTGATAGGTTTCGCTAAAAATTTCCCTTAGTGCTGTATTGTCCTTCATTCTAATAATATGTCCAGCCCAATTAAAACGGCTTACTTAAATGTGATGTACAACGTCTGGCTCCTTGTACTTTCGATAGTAAATACTAAGGAAAATAATAAGGAAAAAGTAGATTACGTAAGAAGAATAAGATTTTTTAATATAATGTAATTCATTATTTTTCTATTTTACGAACTACTTTATCGATCCCAACGAGTTCGTAAAAATGAGTGTCTATTGTGGTTCTTAAAATTTAAAGTTCATAAAATAAATAATCAAGTGTGTTAGATCTGAAAACTAATTTTTTTTTGTGGAACTGCTTCCACCGATAAAATATTATTTAAAAATTATTTAATATGGACTATATAAAATACAAATCAGAAATAAAATTCAAATGTTTTTAAACACTTCTTACTTTTGTTTTATGTCAGCCAAAGTGGTCAACTTTGCCTACTTTTTCCACTTTTTCTGTTTCAAAACTATAATTTTAAAAACACATTTTTTTCAATTTGGGAAAAAAATTTCACAATTATTTTTCTTAAAAAAGCATCTTAATCATTATCTGCCATTTATCTGCTTGTTTTGCAGATGGTCGGCACATTATGTCATTTGTTTCTTATTTGGTGTTAGAAAGCTCTTTTTTCATTCTCATTTGTTCTATCCTCATTCGAAGAGTTTTGAAAGGAAATTTCAGGCACTTCGTCGAAGTTCATGCATCAGTTATTCATCTTCATTGAAGTTGTCTGGTAAGCGTTATTGGCTATTTTCAGTTTTGGTAATTTCTTTAATAAAGCCTGCATGTTAATATGACATAAACATCCTTTTTTCTACCACATCATTCAAAGCATAATTGACTCACTTCTTATAACGTCAAAGTCACCTACCTGTCCAGTGAACGGTGTGATTTTATTTTTACTTGTTTAATGCGTTCTCCGCATAAATTCTATCAAATTTGAATCTAATAGTTGTAAGAAGCTCTGTGATGATATTTCTCCATTTAATCCATTTGTTTCCAATTTGTCACCATTTTGTCTAAAATGTTATTCATGTTAAGCATTAAATGGCATAATATTTTTAAATCGTTACTCTGGTAAAGAGAAATGAGGTTTAAATTTGATGTTTGGCTGATTATTTTTGAAAAAAAAAAATTGAGAACTGTCTACATGATACAATATAATTGCTTTATTATCTCATTTTTTACATCCTACGATTCTGACGACAAATTTTTTTTGCCTCAATTAAGCTTTCTTTTTCTTGTTTATTTAGTTTGTTTATTGTTTTTGTTTATTTAGTTTATTTAAACATTGAAGAATTTGAAAACATATGAATAGTCAATGATTTATTTATTGTTAAATGTGACATTGTAAAAATTGGAAAGTATTTTTTATCAATTTGTTGCATAAAATTAAATTATATTTACAAAATTTAAATTCGATTATAAACATATACTGTAAGCAATCTACGTTTTTATTTGTCACATTGTATTAAGCACTATCTAGTGAAAAATTGTCTCCATTTGTTAATAGTATTGCATAGTATCCATTTGCCAATGTCGATTTCATCAGGGGATTCTAAGTCATGATCATTATTTACAAAAATACCTTATGGTATTTGCGCTTGAAGCACTTGATTATACTCTAATAAACAGGCTGTAAAAAAGAAAGAAGTTAGATTAGACAGGAGAAATTCTCAGGGATAATTTTAAGAAATATTAACACAGTAGCTACTTAGCCACAATTTGATGGATTTACTATTCTCTATAGAAGAGTCGTTCCAACTTTCCCATTCATCAATTTAGAAAACAAAATGGAAAAAAATCATATGATAAAAAATAAAAGTAAAAAAATATGTAAACCAAGAAAATTTAACAATTTTAGTTCAAAAACGGGTAAATTATTATTGCGTTAGTGGGACTATATTAGGAACTATTCACAAATTCGTGAAGTCATGGTGTTCATACGTAGTCCAGTCACATTATTGTGACCACAGCGTGCTTTCAGCGTCAAATGACCAATCTCAGAAGGCATGTGATAACACAGTGCGATTGAATGTTTATAAAGAGTTCGTGATGACTTCGGAAAACACTACAATTGTTGACGTTATGCAGAAACGGATCTATTTATCCTACGGGCATTGTTTTTCTTCAGGAATTTATGGGACCATCTCAATCGGGTTGTTCGCGACCTAGAACCTCACCTACGTAATCTAGTACATCTGGCAAATGTACTGTAGTCGGTACGGCTCAACATCCTAATGAACATCTTTCTGTCCGTCTAGTAACAGTTCGCCGTACGAAAGAGAGTTGTTCTGACTTTTGACAGGTGGTCACATTTAGGTGATTCGGCGGTGTAAATAAGAGATTCATGAAAATGAGCATCTACAGTGAAAATATTTTTTATATTGGAAAAAGAAACATACTAGTAATATATATATATATATATATATATATATATATATATATATATATATATATATATATATATATATATATATATAATTTATAAAAAAATATTAAAAATTAACGAGAAAAATATTTTAATCAGGGTCAAAGTCAGTATTACAGCATTTAGATACAACTAGTAAATAATTAATGAATTAAATGCTCTTGGAAGAAAATAAATAAATGAATGAAAGAATGCATAAATTTAAGAATTAAGTTTTAAATTAATTAAGTTTTTAAAGATTTATACTATTGAAATACTGAATAAAACACCATAACTTGCATTCAAATTTACACACATACAAATTAATGCTTTTATAAAATCTTGAAAAATTATGTAGTTGAGAATTTTCCATAATTTACAATTAATGAAAAATAAAAAACTGAAAAAATTTAAATGATCATATTCTAATAAAATTAGAAAATACATTTTATGTAATAATAATGATCATATTTTAATAAATATATTATAAAAATTATTAATAATTAAATTAAATAGAAGAAATATCTTAGAAATTTAAATAAATACAAAATCAAATTTAAGGATTACTTAAAAAATTTTTTAAAGAATGTGCTGCCCTCTATGAATCAAATAATCGTTACAAGAATTTTTAAAGAATACAAATATTAGATAAAAAAATCTATGTTATTATTTTTTTTTATTAAATGTAATTGAATGGTAGTGAAATTAAATCCTGAATAATTTCAAATAAATAAGGGAGACTATTATTATCAAAAACTGTGTCATCAAAATTTGCTGTTTAATGTTAAAAATCTTTGGCTTCTGTAAAGTGACCTTGAATAACAGCATACGGGTCCCAAATTTTGAATTTTCGTATTATGTGATTGAAAAAAAAACGGTATAGTTAATTTATGTTTTCATTGAATCAAACAGCTTATAACTTTATTTTTTATTCATAATCTATTTTTTCTATAGCATGACTATAGGAAGCACAATATTAAATTTAATATTTAAATGCTTGATTTTTTATGAATTTGCTGCGGTCTTTCAATTGTCACATTTGGCGTTTAATCGCCATTTTGGGGACATTTTTTTCTTCGGGGAGAAATGATCGTATGTACCATTTTCATTAGCTATTGATACGATTTTTTGATACGAAGTATAATCTAATAATTTTATCATCAAATACATTTATTTATATTCGGAAAATGCTGTAAGGTTTATTTTTTTTTCTCATTCCGTTCTGAAAATATTTTATGTATTTTCTGATTTACCATTATTAATTATTACGAAATAATTAATATAGAACTATTAAAGTAACATCTGTATTGTAAATTTGCACAAGCTATTGCGCATTTAACGCGAGCAATTACTTTTTTATTTTAATTTAATTAATTTTAAATAAAAAATTAATTAAAATTGTTTTTTTTATTCTTTTGGTTGGAGATTTAGATCTAAACAAATACACTAAAATAAACTTATACTGCAAATTTCTTATATGTGTATTATGTATACCAACCAAAATGTATGCTTTAAAATCTAAAAATTCCTAACTTTTTGCCGAAATACGTTAAAAATTTCACAAAGTGTTAGTCTTTACAATAAAAGAATTCTTAAGTTAGAAAGCAAAAGGATTGTGATTACTTGATTTTATTAATAACTGAATGTTATTAATAAAAATTAAATTTGAACACGTGGATAATCTTTATCATGTGTTTCAAATATTAATGCTTAATTATAATTAATGTGAAGATTTTAACTAAAATGCGTACTTTGGTCTAAAAATTTGTTTCTGGGGAGAAGTTTTGCTCAATATCACTTGGATTTGTCGTCATGAGGTTCTGTGACGGGTGTGCAAAATATCGAGATTAAATTCCATTCTAAAAGTGTACGTTGCAATAGTTCACCACGTTTTTTTTTTCGATTTTATGTGCATCTCGGCAGTTTCAGCAGAGGTACCTGATTTTCTAATCTTTAGACAGCTCTGCCGCAAATCGAATTTTCCATCAAAATAATAAATATTCTTTTCAACACTACACTTTCGTACGAATTTAAGTCACAATTAAACTTTTTCTGTGGTGGCAGTTTGTGATTTAAGTAAGTCGGAACTAACTGAATTATATACTTTTCTATTGATTTAGCGCCATCAGTTTTTCTGTTATTATTGTCAGTCCGTTAAAATGGTCGTAGCTGCTCGAAATAAATATACAGAAATTAAAATATTTTAATATATAAACAGAAAGATCAATATTACGCATGAATAAAGCGAAATAAAATTATGTTGGATTTCAGATGAAATAGACTTCTCAAAATCATTCTTTGATTTCGTATTTCTCTCACTTGAAATATCACAATCTTAATCATCATTATTTTCGTATGTAAATATTTAAAAAGCGTGCTCAACTATAAAATATTTTAAAAATATCACACGTCATTTATAAGACCAACGAACAATGAATAATCTTCCAGAGCATAACCCAATATTTTTTTATTCAATTTTCGAAAATAAGACAGTGCGAACAGTGTTTTCAGTGTAGTGTTTAAGTTAAACTAAATTCTACATTATAAATTGATTTTAAATGGGCAATGCGGATGGAAAGATGATAATCAATATTCTCCCCTTGTGGAAAAGATGTACCATCTGCTTCCTTATGACATCAAAATAGGTAAACATTCAAAACTTTCTGAGCAACATAATTCATTAGAATTAAAATATCAATAAAATCAAATAATTAATATCGAAACTATTACAATTATTAGCCATCAGAGAAAGAAAATTACTTGTCAAAATTAACAAGTAATTATATCAAGATATTTAATAAATTTAAAATTTCTAAAACTATATCAGGATAAAATTTAAAAAATGTGAACTCTATAATAAATAAACATAGCAAAATTTTACGTACTTTGCTTTATCATTTATAGAATATTACAGAATATTTGGACGATTGGTATCACATAACTGCTTATTTGTAAAAGAACGGATATCGTTTCGTAACTCTCCTCAGAAGTTATAGTTCTTACTGCGTGATTATGGAAATAATATATTACATTCTTTATATTTCTTAAATAAAGTTAATTTTTGTCAATTTAGAATAAAATTTTATCTCAATTGATTCAAATTGCTTTACGGTGACATATATTGTTCTCCAGGATTAAAACAATAATGGATTTCTTCGATTAAGACACAAAATGTTAACTGATTTTACAATTAATGGCGCATACAGCTTAGGTCTATTGGAGTTATAGCTTTAGAAAACGATTCCCAAATATAATACTTTCGGTGATTACTCGCCAAATATCAAATATTATTTTACGTTATATGGCAACCTTTACAAAAATTACGCTAAGTTTTTGAATTATATTCATTTTTAGACTAATTTTTGATAAAAAGTATGTAAAAAAGAAATGAAAAGTAGAAAATATTATACGTGTGTATATATAGTTAATATAAAAGTTTCGTGTTTATAAAGATTAATCACTCGTTTGTTGACATTTCTTAGGTTTCAGTTTAATTTAAATTAATGAAAAGTTATAAATAACTAAAAAATGATAATGAGCAAAGATGTGAATAAAAATATATCATTGAAATAATGTTATTTACATTTATAAAATTTGGAACTTATTAAAGAAAGAGTAGATTTGTGAAAATCAGAAAACATATTTAATATTCTCAGGAAAATTTGCAGGCTTATTTGAGAAAGCTGTCACTATAGACAAATAATGTCTTAATTAAAATTTTTAGAACTTATGGAGAAAAAACGTATTTTGTATAAATTAAAATTGATTGTCAATAGTTGCATGCATTTTTAGCATCCTAAAATTGGAAATAAAATTTTCTTAGAAAACGTAATTTCACTATGAATTTATACTGCAAAAGATGCTATAGGGTGTTAAAAATTGATTTAATAGTTTAACGAATTCTTCCACTTCAAATTGCTTTACGATGACATATAAAATAAGGATTGTTAAATAATCTGTGTGTGTGTGTGTGTGTGTGAAATTGTATCAAAAAGCGACTGTATATTTAATATATATATATATATAGAGAGAGAGAGAGAGAGATTACACATACGTCTGTGCGTGTATTGTGTCCTGGTTGGTTAAAGCGTGGAAGATACTGGTTACGGAACCCGGACCAATAAAATATTCGTTGTATTCGCTTTTGGTGGTTGGGGCACATTAAATTGATCGTAGTGCAACATTATTATTTTTGAAATAACTCTGGGGGTCTTCTGAGTGATTCTTGCTTCTAAATTACGAAATCTTACCCGTTTTCGGGACCACGTTGACCCTTGTACTGAAAATTTAAAAATTCTAGTTATTATTATTATACTTTTTTCTCTGTAAAATGTTCTCGCCCTCAAATCAACTTTCTGGATTTTGAACATTCATTCTGAGAAATATATTGACTGTTTTTTTTTTTTTTTTTTTTTTTTTTTATGAAATTTGTGCAGATTCAAATATAATGCAAATTATTTTAATTGATTTTTTTTTCATTTTGCTAAACGTTATAAACTGGAAAAATTTTCCTATCAATATAATTTACCTTTTAATTCATTAAAAATAGTACATTTGTTTATTTCATCAGCAATTTCTGTAATTTGCAGTTTTGGAATACGGAAAGATTCGAGTTTATTGCTAAAACAAGTATGATCATTAAAAAAAAGACTTTGTTACAGATTCTTGAGTTCTAAGCTAATTAATATTTAAATTGATAATGTATTTGTTTTATAATTGTTCTACGATTTTTTTTATTTTAGTTTATTTATTTATTTATTATTATTATTTTTATCTTTTGAATGTCCTGGTTTACTTAGTTATGGCTTGTTTCTCTACTTATGGTCAGTTTTTCGCATATAATAGTTGTTACGATCGGAACTTATTGTTTAATGTAAATTGCTAATTTTATCTATCACCATGGATTGAATGGAACCAACGATATATTCAGTGGAAAAACAGTAACCGTTCATTCAGCTTTCAAATCGAGTAGATTTAATTACATTATGAAATATTTAAAAATATATGAAATGCTATGTGCATTATTATTTTTCAATAATCTTAGTTAAAATTTCCATTTTTTTCACAAATAGGGATAATTAATTTGTATTTGATATTTACCGCAAATATTTAAATACAAAGAATTTCGGAGGAATTATCGTATAATTAAAGAAATTATTTTTCTAATTATAAGTACATTTTTTCTAATTATAAGTTAAGCGTTAATTTTGCTTAAATTTTGGTGCAAAATTGGCTGCAGTGGCAGTGATACGTAAATACTTAGTAATTTCGAGAAAATAACTTAATGATTTTAAGGAAAATTGAAAATTTAGAGATGTTATTCAAGAAGTTAAGCCTAACAGCTTAAATTGGCGAGAAATGAGCGTGTGAGCAGAAGTGTTTTATCATATCGCTACTAATATTTTGATCGACTAGCTTCGCCAAGTAGCTGCAGATAAAGCAACCCTGGGATGTCTCCTAACTCGTAAACCTGTTCCGATTTCGTCTGCATAATGTGTGCTCGTCTGTATTTTTTTGCTTAAAGCTTATTTTGTGCCTCTATATATCTAAATAATAAAAAAAAACATTCAGATTTTTCCAAGAATAGCGTAATTTATTAGGAACTACATTAAAGGGAGCCTTAACAGATAAGAAATTAAGGTAATTTATCTTTTAAATATGGCGGATCTGGTCAAAATATTTTTGAACTGTTGCCATTTAATGTATGTAAATATTTTAAATGTTGTTGAAAAACAAGAAATTTTTACTTATTATTTATTCTTGAACATTTTTTACTTATTTTAATTATTAACAGACAGTTAAAAAACAGATAGAACTTTGTTATTTAATTAATATTAAATTGAGAATTTTTCTTTTTTTGAACAATAAAGTTTTGAAATTAATATTAAATTGAGAATTTTTCTTTTTTTGAACAATAAAGTTTTGAAATTAAAATTTTATTAATTATGATGGTAAAGGAAATCACAGTATGCCAATAAAGTGTTAATGTACATAAAAATGACCTTGTCAAATTGAATTTATAATTTGCGATTTCGTTTCTATCTTTAACAATTTTAAATTTTTCAGATTATATTTTATTTTGTTCAAGTGCAGAAAAGTGAATTTTGTAAGTCGTATTCATTCTTTTGTAATCCGGTAAAATTATAATTATCTTTTCCTATTAAAAATAAAATATTGCTCTTTTCGTCTATAATTACATATTATTTTAATTTTTATTTTAACATTTATTTTGCATATAAATTGATTTCGTTCTATTATATTATATTTAAGAATATATGTGGTGATAAAATAGACATTTAGTCCCATACATGCTCAAGTATTCTTTGTATTGATAAGTTAAATTTTATTTCTTGTAAATTCTTTGAGTAGAAAAATCTCAATTTTGGCTACCTAATTACTGTGGTGAAATAATGAAAAAGAAAACTGAAAATAAAGCACATGTTGATGTTAAAGAGAGTATTGCTAAGAATTAATAATCTTTGAATTTTTGTTGTCAATTCTTTATTTTATTTATTTTTAAAATAGTTAAATTTACATTCATTAGAAAACCTAAAAATTACTCATAATAGTTGAAAAACTTATTGATTCAAGTATTTATATTAATAGTTTTAAGCTGCAAGTCTCAGTCTAATTAATCCTCGTGTCCAATGCTAAAATTACCGTTTAGCGACAAGTAAACCAAACCTTGTATCTCATTAGAATCTAATTTGATGGGTATTTACTCCTTAAAGTCGAATGCAAAACACTGAACACAACCGAGGAGGAAATCGAACCCATGATTTGTTCAACTGAAGATTCAAGTCCTGAGGATTCAGTTCGGTTTGTTTCAATAAGGAAACTGAGCCACTCTTTCAATAAACGAAACAGATGCATAAATTTCATTCATAAAGAATATATTCCATAATATATGGATATATTTCTAACATGGTTTTATGCATTGAATCCTCAACATTCAAGCAATTTTAATGCC